>OY804580.1:110984127-111367770 GCA_963680875.1 Bathymodiolus brooksi | reverse complement strand
TACCATGACAAAGAAAAACAAAACAAAACACATGCGAAACTGACATTACATAGACGCAGTATGAACACATGATCACAGAAAAAAAAACAAAAACCCAGCGAAACCCTGACTAACATAGGGTACACAAGACAAAGAAAAACAAAACAAAACACAGAGAAACTGACAACATAGGGTACACAAGACAAAGAAAAACAAAACAAAAACACAGAGAAACTGACAAAATAAGGTACAAAGTATGACACAAGACAAAGAAAAACAAAACACAAACACAGAGAAACTGACAACATAGGTACACAAGACAAAGAAAAACAAAACAAAAACACAGAGAAACTGACAACATAGGGTACACAAGACAAAGAAAAACAAAACAAAAACACAGAGAAACTGACACATAGGGTACACAAGACAAGAAAAACAAAACAAAACACAGAGAAACTGACACATAGGGTACACAAGACAAAGAAAAAACAAAACAAAAACACAGAGAAACTGACAACATAGGGTACACAAGACAAAGAAAAACAAAACACAAACACAGAGAAACTGACAACATAGGGTACACAAGACAAAGAAAAACAAAACACAACACAGAGAAACTGGCAACATAGGGTACACAAGACAAAGAAAAACAAAACACAAACACAGAGAAACTGACAACATAGGGTACACAAGACAAAGAAAACAAAACAAAAACACAGAGAAACTGACAACATAGGGTACACAAGACAAAGAAAAACAAAACACAACACAGAGAAACTGACAACATAAGGGTACACAAGACAAGAAAAACAAAACAAAACACAGAGAAACTGGCAACATAGGGTACACAAGACAAAGAAAAACAAAACAAAAACACAGAGAAACTGACAACATAGGGTACACAAGACAAAGAAAAACAAAACACAACACAGAGAAACTGACAACATAGGGTACACAAGACGAAGAAAAACAAAACAAAAACACAGAGAACTGACAACATAGGGTACACAAGACAAAGAAAAACAAAACACAACACAGAGAAACTGACAACATAGGGTACACAAGACAAAGAAAAACAAAACAAAACACAGAGAAACTGACAACATAGGGTACACAAGACAAAGAAAAACAAAACAAAAACACAGAGAAACTGACAACATAGGGTACACAAGACAAAGAAAAACAAAACACAACACAGAGAAACTGACAACATAGGGTACACAACACGAAGAAAAACAAAACAAAACACAGAGAAACTGACAACATAGGGTACACAAGACGAAAGAAAAACAAAACAAAAACACAGAGAAACTGACAACATAGGGTACACAAGACAAAGAAAAACAAAACACAACACAGAGAAACTGACAACATAGGGTACACAAGACAAAGAAAAACAAAACAAAAACACAGAGAAACTGACAACATAGGGTACACAAGACAAAGAAAAACAAAACACAAACACAGAGAAACTGGCAACATATAGGGTACACAAGACAAAGAAAAACAAAACAAAAACACAGAGAAACTGACAACATAGGGTACACAAGACAAAGAAAAACAAAACAAAAACACAGAGAAACTGACAACATAGGGTACACAAGACAAAGAAAAACAAAACAAAAACACAGAGAAACTGACAACATAGGGTACACAAGACGAAGAAAAACAAAACAAAAACACAGAGAAACTGGCGACATAGGGTACACAAGACAAAGAAAAACAAAACAAAAACACAGAGAAACTGACAACATAGGGTACACAAGACAAAGAAAAACAAAACAAAAACACAGAGAAACTGACAACATAGGGTACACAAGACAAAGAAAAACAAAACAAAAACACAGAGAAACTGACAACATAGGGTACACAAGACGAAGAAAAACAAAACAAAAACACAGAGAAACTGGCGACATAGGGTACACAAGACAAAGAAAAACAAAACAAAAACACAGAGAAACTGACAACATAGGGTACACAAGACAAAGAAAAACAAAACAAAAACACAGAGAAACTGGCGACATAGGGTACACAAGACAAAGAAAAACAAAACAAAAACACAGAGAAACTGACAACATAGGGTACACAAGACAAAGAAAAACAAAACAAAAACACAGAGAAACTGACAACATAGGGTACACAAGACACAGAAAAACAAAACACAACACAGAGAAACTGGCAACATAGGGTACACAAGACAAAGAAAAACAAAACAAAAACACAGAGAAACTGACAACATAGGGTACACAAGACAAAGAAAAACAAAACACAACACAGAGAAACTGACAACATAGGGTACACAAGACAAAGAAAAACAAAACAAAAACACAGAGAAACTGACAACATAGGGTACACAAGACAAAGAAAAACAAAACACAAACACAGAGAAACTGACAACATAGGGTACACAAGACGAAGACAAACAAAACACAACACAGAGAAACTGGCAACCATAGGGTACACAAGACGAAGAAAAACAAAACAAAAACACAGAGAAACTGACAACATAGGGTACACAAGACAAAGAAAAACAAAACAAAAACACAGAGAAACTGACAACATAGGGTACACAAGACGAAGAAAAACAAAACAAAAACACAGAGAAACTGACAACATAGGGTACAGAAGACAAAGAACAACAAAACAAAAACACAGAGAAACTGACAACATAGGGTACACAAGACGAAGAAAAACAAAACAAAAACACAGAGAAACTGACAACATAGGGTACACAAGACAAAGAAAAACAAAACAAAAACACAGAGAAACTGACCAACATAGGGTACACAAGACAAAGAAAAACAAAACACAAACACAGAGAAACTGACAACATAGGGTACACAAGACAAAGAAAACAAAACAAAAACACAGAGAAACTGACAACATAGGGTACACAAGACAAAGAAAAACAAAACAAAAACACAGAGAAACTGGCAACATAGGGTACACAAGACAAAGAAAAACAAAACAAAAACACAGAGAAACTGACAACATAGGGTACACAAGACAAAGAAAAACAAAACAAAACACAGAGAAACTGACAACATAGGGTACACAAGACAAAGAAAAACAAAACAACACAGAGAAACTGACAACATAGGGTACACAAGACAAAGAAAAACAAAACAAAACACAGAGAAACTGGCAACATAGGGTACACAAGACAAAGAAAAACAAAACAAAACACAGAGAAACTGACAACATAGGGTACACAAGACAAAGAAAAACAAAACAAAAACACAGAGAAACTGACAACATAGGGTACACAAGACAAAGAAAAACAAAACACAACACAGAGAAACTGACAACATAGGGTACACAAGACAAAGAAAAACAAAACAAAAACACAGAGAAACTGGCAACATAGGGTACACAAGACAAAGAAAAACAAAACACAACACAGAGAAACTGACAACATAGGGTACACAAGACAAAGAAAAACAAAAACACAACACAGAGAAACTGGCAACATAGGGTACACAAGACAAAGAAAAACAAAACACAACACAGAGAAACTGACAACATAGGGTACACAAGACAAAGAAAAACAAAACACAACACAGAGAAACTGACAACATAGGGTACACAAGACAAAGAAAAACAAAACAAAAACACAGAGAAACTGGCAACATAGGGTACACAAGACAAAGAAAAACAAAACACAACACAGAGAAACTGACAACATAGGGTACACAAGACAAAGAAAAACAAAACACAACACAGAGAAACTGGCAACATAGGGTACACAAGACAAAGAAAAACAAAACACAACACAGAGAAACTGACAACATAGGGTACACATGACAAAGAAAAACAAAACACAACACAGAGAAACTGACAACATAGGGTACACAAGACAAAGAAAAACAAAACACAACACAGAGAAACTGACAACATAGGGTACACAAGACAAAGAAAAACAAAACAAAACACAGAGAAACTGGCAACATAGGGTACACAAGACAAAGAAAAACAAACACAACACAGAGAAACTGACAACATAGGGTACACATGACAAAGAAAAACAAAACACAACACAGAGAAACTGACAACATAGGGTACACAAGACGAAGAAAAACAAAACAAAAACACAGAGAAACTGACAACATAGGGTACACAAGACAAAGAAAAACAAAACAAAACACAGAGAAACTGACAACATAGGGTACACATGACAAAGAAAAACAAAACAAAAACACAGAGAAACTGACAACATAGGGTACACATGACAAAGAAAAACAAAACAAAACACAGAGAAACTGACAACATAGGGTACACAACACGAAGAAAAACAAAACAAAAACACAGAGAAACTGGCAACATAGGGTACACGACACGAAGAAAAACAAAACAAAAACACAGAGAAACTGGCAACATAGGGTACACAACACGAAGAAAAAACAAAACAAAAACACAGAGAAACTGACAACATAGGGTACACATGACAAAGAAAAACAAAACAAAAACACAGAGAAACTGACAACATAGGGTACACAAGACAAAGAAAAACAAAACAAAAACACAGAGAAACTGACAACATAGGGTACACAAGACAAAGAAAAACAAAACAAAAACACAAGAGAAACTGACAACATAGGGTACACATGACAAAGAAAAATAAAACAAAAACACAGAGAAACTGACAACATAGGGTACACAAGACGAAGAAAAACAAAACAAAAACACAGAGAAACTGACAACATAGGGTACACAAGACAAAGAAAAACAAAACACAAACACAGAGAAACTGACAACATAGGGTACACAAGACAAAGAAAAACAAAACAAACACAGAGAAACTGGCAACATATAGGGTACACAAGACAAAGAAAAACAAAACAAAAACACAGAGAAACTGACAACATAGGGTACACAAGACAAAGAAAAACAAAACACAAACACAGAGAAACTGACAACATAGGGTACACAAGACAAAGAAAAACAAAACAAAAACACAGAGAAACTGGCAACATAGGGTACACAAGACAAAGAAAAACAAAACAAAAACACAGAGAAACTGACAACATAGGGTACACAAGACAAAGAAAAACAAAACAAAAACACAGAGAAACTGACAACATAGGGTACACAAGACAAAGAAAAACAAAACAAAAACACAGAGAAACTGACAACATAGGGTACACAAGACAAAGAAAAACAAAACAAAAACACAGAGAAACTGACAACATAGGGTACACATGACAAAGAAAAACAAAACAAAAACACAGAGAAACTGACAACATAGGGTACACAAGACAAAGAAAAACAAAACAAAAACACAGAGAAACTGACAACATAGGGTACACAAGACAAAGAAAAACAAAACAAAAACACAGAGAAACTGACAACATAGGGTACACAAGACAAAGAAAAACAAAACACAAACACAGAGAAACTGACAACATAGGGTACACAAGACAAAGAAAAACAAAACACAACACAGAGAAACTGGCAACATATAGGGTACACAAGACAAAGAAAAAGAAAAACAAAAACACAGAGAAACTGACAACATAGGGTACACAAGACAAAGAAAAACAAAACAAAAACACAGAGAAACTGACAACATAAGGTACACAAGACAAAGAAAAACAAAACACAACACAGAGAAACTGGCAACATATAGGGTACACAAGACAAAGAAAAACAAAACAAAAACACAGAGAAACTGACAACATAGGGTACACAAGACAAAGAAAAACAAAACAAAAACACAGAGAAACTGACAACATAGGGTACACAAGACAAAGAAAAACAAAACAAAAACACAGAGAAACTGACAACATAGGGTACACAAGACGAAAGAAAAACAAAACAAAAACACAGAGAAACTGACAACATAGGGTACACAAGACAAAGAAAAACAAAACAAAAACACAGAGAAACTGACAACATAGGGTACACAAGACAAAGAAAAACAAAACAAAACACAGAGAAACTGGCAACATAGGGTACACAAGACAAAGAAAAACAAAACACAAACACAGAGAAACTGACAACATAGGGTACACAAGACAAAGAAAAACAAAACACAACACAGAGAAACTGGCAACATATAGGGTAAACAAGACAAAGAAAAACAAAACACAACACAGAGAAACTGACAACATAGGGTACACAAGACGAAGAAAAACAAAACAAAAACACAGAGAAACTGACAACATAGGGTACACAAGACAAAGAAAAACAAAACACAACACAGAGAAACTGGACAACATATAGGGTACACAAGACAAAGAAAAACAAAACAAAAACACAGAGAAACTGACAACATAGGGTACACAAGACAAAGAAAAACAAAACAAAACACAGAGAAACTGACAACATAGGGTACACAAGACGAAGAAAAACAAAACAAAAACACAGAGAAACTGACAACATAGGGTACACAAGACAAAGAAAAACAAAACACAACACAGAGAAACTGGCAACATATAGGGTACACAAGACAAAGAAAAACAAAACAAAAACACAGAGAAACTGACAACATAGGGTACACAAGACAAAGAAAAACAAAACAAAAACACAGAGAAACTGACAACATAGGGTACACAAGACAAAGAAAAACAAAACACAAACACAGAGAAACTGACAACATAGGGTACACAACACGAAGAAAAACAAAACAAAACACAGAGAAACTGACAACATAGGGTACACAAGACGAAGAAAAACAAAACAAAAACACAGAGAAACTGACAACATAGGGTACACAAGACAAAGAAAAACAAAACACAACACAGAGAAACTGGCAACATATAGGGTACACAAGACAAAGAAAAACAAAACAAAAACACAGAGAAACTGACAACATAGGGTACACAAGACAAAGAAAAACAAAACAAAAACAATCCAGAGAAACTGACAACATAGTGTACACAAGACGAAGAAAAACAAAACAAAAACACAGAGAAACTGACAACATAGGGTACACAAGACAAAGAAAAACAAAACACAACACAGAGAAACTGACAACATAGGGTACACAACACGAAGAAAAACAAAACAAAAACACAGAGAAACTGACAACATAGGGTACACAAGACGAAGAAAAACAAAACAAAAACACAGAGAAACTGACAACATAGGGTACACAAGACAAAGAAAAACAAAACACAACACAGAGAAACTGGCAACATATAGGGTACACAAGACAAAGAAAAACAAAACAAAAACACAGAGAAACTGACAACATAGGGTACACAAGACAAAGAAAAACAAAACAAAAACAATCCAGAGAAACTGACAACATAGGGTACACAAGACGAAGAAAAACAAAACAAAAACACAGAGAAACTGACAACATAGGGTACACAAGACAAAGAAAAACAAAACACAACACAGAGAAACTGACAACATAGGGTACACAACACGAAGAAAACAAAACAAAAACACAGAGAAACTGACAACATATAGGGTACACAAGACGAAGAAAAACAAAACAAAAACACAGAGAAACTGACAACATAGGGTACACAAGACAAAGAAAAACAAAACACAACACAGAGAAACTGGCAACATATAGGGTACACAAGACAGAGAAAAACAAAACAAAACACAGAGAAACTGACAACATAGGGTACACAAGACAAAGAAAAACAAAACACAACACAGAGAAACTGACAACATAGGGTACACAAGACGAAGAAAAACAAAACACAACACAGAGAAATTGGCAACATTTAGGGTACACAAGACAAAGAAAAACAAAACAAAAACACAGAGAAACTGACAACATAGGGTACACAAGACAAAGAAAAACAAAACAAAAACACAGAGAAACTGACAACATAGGGTACACAAGACGAAGAAAAACAAAACAAAAACACAGAGAAACTGGCAACATAGGGTACACAAGACGAAGAAAAACAAAACACAACACAGAGAAACTGGCAACATATAGGGTACACAAGACAAAGAAAAACAAAACAAAAACACAGAGAAACTGACAACATAGGGTACACAAGACGAAGAAAAACAAAACAAAAACACAGAGAAACTGACAACATAGGGTACACAAGACAAAGAAAAACAAAACACAACACAGAGAAACTGACAACATAGGGTACACAAGACAAGAAAAACAAAACAAAAACACAGAGAAACTGACAACATACGGTACACAAGACAAAGAAAAACAAAACACAACACAGAGAAACTGGCAACATATAGGGTACACAAGACAAAGAAAAACAAAACAAAAACACAGAGAAACTGACAACATAGGGTACACAAGACAAAGAAAAACAAAACAAAAACACAGAGAAACTGACAACATAGGGTACACAAGACAAAGAAAAACAAAACAAAAACACAGAGAAACTGACAACATAGGGTACACAAGACAAAGAAAAACAAAACAAAAACACAGAGAAACTGGCAACATATAGGGTACACAAGACAAAGAAAAACAAAACACAACACAGAGAAACTGACAACATAGGGTACACAAGACAAAGAAAAACAAAACAAAAACACAGAGAAACTGACAACATAGGGTACACAAGACAAAGAAAAACAAAACACAACACAGAGAAACTGGCAACATATAGGGTACACAAGACAAAGAAAAACAAAACAAAACACAGAGAAACTGACAACATAGGGTACACAAGACAAAGAAAAACAAAACAAAAACACAGAGAAACTGACAACATAGGGTACACAAGACGAAGAAAAACAAAACAAAAACACAGAGAAACTGACAACATAGGGTACACAAGACAAAGAAAAACAAAACACAACACAGAGAAACTGGCAACATATAGGGTACACAAGACAAAGAAAAACAAAACAAAAACACAGAGAAACTGACAACATAGGGTACACAAGACAAAGAAAAACAAAACAAAAACACAGAGAAACTGACAACATAGGGTACACAAGACAAAGAAAAACAAAACAAAAACACAGAGAAACTGACAACATAGGGTACACAAGACGAAGAAAAACAAAAACACAACACAGAGAAACTGGCAACATATAGGGTACACAAGACAAAGAAAAACAAAACAAAAACACAGAGAAACTGACAACATAGGGTACACAAGACAAAGAAAAACAAAACAAAAAACACAGAGAAACTGACAACATAGGGTACACAAGACGAAGAAAAACAAAACAAAACACAGAGAAACTGGCAACATAGGGTACACAAGACGAAGAAAAACAAAACACAACACAGAGAAACTGGCAACATATAGGGTACACAAGACAAAGAAAAACAAAACAAAAACACAGAGAAACTGACAACATAGGGTACACAAGACAAAGAAAAACAAAACAAAAACACAGAGAAACTGACAACATAGGGTACACAACACGAAGAAAAACAAAACAAAAACACAGAGAAACTGACAACATAGGGTACACAAGACGAAGAAAAACAAAACAAAAACACAGAGAAACTGACAACATAGGGTACACAAGACAAAGAAAAACAAAACACAACACAGAGAAACTGGCAACATATAGGGTACACAAGACAAAGAAAAACAAAACAAAAACACAGAGAAACTGACAACATAGGGTACACAAGACAAAGAAAAACAAAACAAAAACAATCCAGAGAAACTGACAACATAGGGTACACAAGACGAAGAAAAACAAAACAAAACACAGAGAAACTGCAACATAGGGTACACAAGACAAAGAAAAACAAAACACAACACAGAGAAACTGACAACATAGGGTACACAACACGAAGAAAAACAAAACAAAAACACAGAGAAACTGACAACATATAGGGTACACAAGACGAAGAAAAACAAAACAAAAACACAGAGAAACTGACAACATAGGGTACACAAGACAAAGAAAAACAAAACACAACACAGAGAAACTGGCAACATATAGGGTACACAAGACAGAGAAAAACAAAACAAAAACACAGAGAAACTGACAACATAGGGTACACAAGACAAAGAAAAACAAAACAAAAACACAGAGAAACTGACAACATAGGGTACACAAGACAAAGAAAAACAAAACACAACACAGAGAAACTGACAACATAGGGTACACAAGACGAAGAAAAACAAAACACAACACAGAGAAATTGGCAACATAGGGTACACAAGACAAAGAAAACAAAACAAAAACACAGAGAAACTGACAACATAGGGTACACAAGACAAAGAAAAACAAAACACAACACAGAGAAACTGACAACATAGGGTACACAAGACGAAGAAAAAACAAAACAAAAACACAGAGAAACTGGCAACATAGGGTACACAAGACGAAGAAAAACAAAACACAACACAGAGAAACTGGCAACATATAGGGTACACAAGACAAAGAAAAACAAAACAAAAACACAGAGAAACTGACAACATAGGGTACACAAGACGAAGAAAAACAAAACAAAAACACAGAGAAACTGACAACATAGGGTACACAAGACAAAGAAAAACAAAACACAACACAGAGAAACTGACAACATAGGGTACACAAGACAAAGAAAAACAAAACACAACACAGAAAAACTGACAACATAGGGTACACAAGACAAAGAAAAACAAAACAAAAACACAGAGAAACTGACAACATAGGGTACACAAGACAAAGAAAAACAAAACACAACACAGAGAAACTGGTAACATATAGGGTACACAAGACAAAGAAAAACAAAACAAAAACACAGAGAAACTGACAACATAGGGTACACAAGACAAAGAAAAACAAAACAAAAACACAGAGAAACTGACAACATAGGGTACACAAGACAAAGAAAAACAAAACAAAAACACAGAGAAACTGGCAACATATAGGGTACACAAGACAAAGAAAAACAAAACAAAAACACAGAGAAACTGACAACATAGGGTACACAAGACAAAGAAAAACAAAACAAAAACAATCCAGAGAAACTGACAACATCGGGTACACAAGACGAAGAAAAACAAAACAAAAACACAGAGAAACTGACAACATAGGGTACACAAGACGAAGAAAAACAAACAAAAACACAGAGAAACTAACAACATAGGGTACACAAGACGAAGAAAAACAAAACACAACACAGAGAAACTGGCAACATTTAGGGTACACAAGACAAAGAAAAACAAAACAAAAACACAGAGAAACTGACAACATAGGGTACACAAGACAAAGAAAAACAAAACAAAAACACAGAGAAACTGACAACATAGGGTACACAAGACGAAGAAAAACAAAACAAAAACACAGAGAAACTGGCAACATAGGGTACACAAGACGAAGAAAAACAAAACACAACACAGAGAAACTGGCAACATATAGGGTACACAAGACAAAGAAAAACAAAACAAAAACACAGAGAAACTGACAACATAGGGTACACAAGACAAAGAAAAACAAAACAAAAACACAGAGAAACTGACAACATAGGGTACACAAGACGAAGAAAAATAAAACAAAAACACAGAGAAACTGACAACATAGGGTACACAAGACAAAGAAAAACAAAACACAACACAGAAAAACTGACAACATAGGGTACACAAGACAAAGAAAAACAAAACAAAAACACAGAGAAACTGACAACATAGGGTACACAAGACAAAGAAAAACAAAACACAACACAGAGAAACTGGTAACATATAGGGTACACAAGACAAAGAAAAACAAAACAAAAACACAGAGAAACTGACAACATAGGGTACACAAGACAAAGAAAAACAAAACAAAAACACAGAGAAACTGACAACATAGGGTACACAAGACAAAGAAAAACAAAACAAAAACACAGAGAAACTGGCAACATATAGGGTACACAAGACAAAGAAAAACAAAACAAAAACACAGAGAAACTGACAACATAGGGTACACAAGACAAAGAAAAACAAAACAAAAACAATCCAGAGAAACTGACAACATCGGGTACACAAGACGAAGAAAAACAAAACAAAAACACAGAGAAACTGACAACATAGGGTACACAAGACGAAGAAAAACAAACAAAAACACAGAGAAACTAACAACATAGGGTACACAAGACGAAGAAAAACAAAACACAACACAGAGAAACTGGCAACATTTAGGGTACACAAGACAAAGAAAAACAAAACAAAAACACAGAGAAACTGACAACATAGGGTACACAAGACAAAGAAAAACAAAACAAAAACACAGAGAAACTGACAACATAGGGTACACAAGACGAAGAAAAACAAAACAAAAACACAGAGAAACTGGCAACATAGGGTACACAAGACGAAGAAAAACAAAACACAACACAGAGAAACTGGCAACATATAGGGTACACAAGACAAAGAAAAACAAAACAAAAACACAGAGAAACTGACAACATAGGGTACACAAGACAAAGAAAAACAAAACAAAAACAATCCAGAGAAACTGACAACATAGGGTACACAAGACGAAGAAAAACAAAACAAAAACACAGAGAAACTGACAACATAGGGTACACAAGACAAAGAAAAACAAAACACAACACAGAGAAACTGACAACATAGGGTACACAAGACAAAGAAAAACAAAACAAAAACACAGAGAAACTGACAACATAGGGTACACAAGACAAAGAAAAACAAAACACAACACAGAGAAACTGGCAACATATAGGGTACACAAGACAAAGAAAAACAAAACAAAAACACAGAGAAACTGACAACATAGGGTACACAAGACAAAGAAAAACAAAACAAAAACACAGAGAAACTGACAACATAGGGTACACAAGACAAAGAAAAACAAAACAAAAACACAGAGAAACTGACAACATAGGGTACACAAGACGAAGAAAAACAAAACAAAAACACAGAGAAACTGGCGACATAGGGTACACAAGACAAAGAAAAACAAAACAAAAACACAGAGAAACTGACAACATAGGGTACACAAGACAAAGAAAAACAAAACAAAAACACAGAGAAACTGGCAACATATAGGGTACACAAGACAAAGAAAAACAAAACACAACACAGAGAAACTGACAACATAGGGTACACAAGACGAAGAAAAACAAAACAAAAACACAGAGAAACTGACAACATAGGGTACACAAGACAAAGAAAAACAAAACACAACACAGAGAAACTGGCAACATATAGGGTACACAAGACAAAGAAAAACAAAACAAAACACAGAGAAACTGACAACATAGGGTACACAAGACAAAGAAAAACAAAACAAAAACACAGAGAAACTGACAACATAGGGTACACAAGACGAAGAAAAACAAAACAAAAACACAGAGAAACTGACAACATAGGGTACACAAGACAAAGAAAAACAAAACACAACACAGAGAAACTGGCAACATATAGGGTACACAAGACAAAGAAAAACAAAACAAAAACACAGAGAAACTGACAACATAGGGTACACAAGACAAAGAAAAACAAAACAAAAACACAGAGAAACTGACAACATAGGGTACACAAGACAAAGAAAAACAAAACACAACACAGAGAAACTGGCAACATATAGGGTACACAAGACAAAGAAAAACAAAACAAAAACACAGAGAAACTGACAACATAGGGTACACAAGACAAAGAAAAACAAAACAAAAACACAGAGAAACTGACAACATAGGGTACACAAGACAAAGAAAAACAAAACAAAAACACAGAGAAACTGACAACATAGGGTACACAAGACGAAGAAAAACAAAACAAAAACACAGAGAAACTGGCGACATAGGGTACACAAGACAAAGAAAAACAAAACAAAAACACAGAGAAACTGACAACATAGGGTACACAAGACAAAGAAAAACAAAACACAACACAGAGAAACTGGCAACATATAGGGTACACAAGACAAAGAAAAACAAAACACAATCCAGAGAAACTGACAACATAGGGTACACAAGACAAAGAAAAACAAAACACAACACAGAGAAACTGGCAACATATAGGGTACACAAGACAAAGAAAAACAAAACAAAAACACAGAGAAACTGACAACATAGGGTACACAAGACAAAGAAAAACAAAACAAAAACACAGAGAAACTGACAACATAGGGTACACAAGACGAAGAAAAACAAAACAAAAACACAGAGAAACTGACAACATAGGGTACACAAGACAAAGAAAAACAAAACACAACACAGAGAAACTGGCAACATATAGGGTACACAAGACAAAGAAAAACAAAACAAAAACACAGAGAAACTGACAACATAGGGTACACAAGACAAAGAAAAACAAAACAAAAACACAGAGAAACTGACAACATAGGGTACACAAGACGAAGAAAAACAAAACAAAAACACAGAGAAACTGACAACATAGGGTACACAAGACAAAGAAAAACAAAACACAACACAGAGAAACTGGCAACATATAGGGTACACAAGACAAAGAAAAACAAAACAAAAACACAGAGAAACTGACAACATAGGGTACACAAGACAAAGAAAAACAAAACAAAAACACAGAGAAACTGACAACATAGGGTACACAAGACAAAGAAAAACAAAACAAAAACACAGAGAAACTGACAACATAGGGTACACAAGACGAAGAAAAACAAAACAAAAACACAGAGAAACTGACAACATAGGGTACACAAGACAAAGAAAAACAAAACACAACACAGAGAAACTGGCAACATATAGGGTACACAAGACAAAGAAAAACAAAACAAAAACACAGAGAAACTGACAACATAGGGTACACAAGACAAAGAAAAACAAAACAAAAACACAGAGAAACTGACAACATAGGGTACACAAGACAAAGAAAAACAAAACAAAAACACAGAGAAACTGACAACATAGGGTACACAAGACGAATAAAAACAAAACACAACACAGAGAAACTGGCAACATATAGGGTACACAAGACAAAGAAAAACAAAACAAAAACACAGAGAAACTGACAACATAGGGTACACAAGACAAACAAAAACAAAACAAAAACACAGAGAAACTGACAACATAGGGTACACAAGACGAAGAAAAATAAAACAAAAACACAGAGAAACTGACAACATAGGGTACACAAGACAAAGAAAAACAAAACACAACACAGAAAAACTGACAACATAGGGTACACAAGACAAAGAAAAACAAAACAAAAACACAGAGAAACTGACAACATAGGGTACACAAGACAAAGAAAAACAAAACACAACACAGAGAAACTGGTAACATATAGGGTACACAAGACAAAGAAAAACAAAACAAAAACACAGAGAAACTGACAACATAGGGTACACAAGACAAAGAAAAACAAAACAAAAACACAGAGAAACTGACAACATAGGGTACACAAGACAAAGAAAAACAAAACAAAAACACAGAGAAACTGGCAACATATAGGGTACACAAGACAAAGAAAAACAAAACAAAAACACAGAGAAACTGACAACATAGGGTACACAAGACAAAGAAAAACAAAACAAAAACAATCCAGAGAAACTGACAACATCGGGTACACAAGACGAAGAAAAACAAAACAAAAACACAGAGAAACTGACAACATAGGGTACACAAGACGAAGAAAAACAAACAAAAACACAGAGAAACTAACAACATAGGGTACACAAGACGAAGAAAAACAAAACACAACACAGAGAAACTGGCAACATTTAGGGTACACAAGACAAAGAAAAACAAAACAAAAACACAGAGAAACTGACAACATAGGGTACACAAGACAAAGAAAAACAAAACAAAAACACAGAGAAACTGACAACATAGGGTACACAAGACGAAGAAAAACAAAACAAAAACACAGAGAAACTGGCAACATAGGGTACACAAGACGAAGAAAAACAAAACACAACACAGAGAAACTGGCAACATATAGGGTACACAAGACAAAGAAAAACAAAACAAAAACACAGAGAAACTGACAACATAGGGTACACAAGACAAAGAAAAACAAAACAAAAACACAGAGAAACTGACAACATAGGGTACACAAGACGAAGAAAAATAAAACAAAAACACAGAGAAACTGACAACATAGGGTACACAAGACAAAGAAAAACAAAACACAACACAGAAAAACTGACAACATAGGGTACACAAGACAAAGAAAAACAAAACAAAAACACAGAGAAACTGACAACATAGGGTACACAAGACAAATAAAAACAAAACACAACACAGAGAAACTGGTAACATATAGGGTACACAAGACAAAGAAAAACAAAACAAAAACACAGAGAAACTGACAACATAGGGTACACAAGACAAAGAAAAACAAAACAAAAACACAGAGAAACTGACAACATAGGGTACACAAGACAAAGAAAAACAAAACAAAAACACAGAGAAACTGGCAACATATAGGGTACACAAGACAAAGAAAAACAAAACAAAAACACAGAGAAACTGACAACATAGGGTACACAAGACAAAGAAAAACAAAACAAAAACAATCCAGAGAAACTGACAACATCGGGTACACAAGACGAAGAAAAACAAAACAAAAACACAGAGAAACTGACAACATAGGGTACACAAGACGAAGAAAAACAAACAAAAACACAGAGAAACTAACAACATAGGGTACACAAGACGAAGAAAAACAAAACACAACACAGAGAAACTGGCAACATTTAGGGTACACAAGACAAAGAAAAACAAAACAAAAACACAGAGAAACTGACAACATAGGGTACACAAGACAAAGAAAAACAAAACAAAAACACAGAGAAACTGACAACATAGGGTACACAAGACGAAGAAAAACAAAACAAAAACACAGAGAAACTGGCAACATAGGGTACACAAGACGAAGAAAAACAAAACACAACACAGAGAAACTGGCAACATATAGGGTACACAAGACAAAGAAAAACAAAACAAAAACACAGAGAAACTGACAACATAGGGTACACAAGACAAAGAAAAACAAAACAAAAACAATCCAGAGAAACTGACAACATAGGGTACACAAGACGAAGAAAAACAAAACAAAAACACAGAGAAACTGACAACATAGGGTACACAAGACAAAGAAAAACAAAACACAACACAGAGAAACTGACAACATAGGGTACACAAGACAAAGAAAAACAAAACAAAAACACAGAGAAACTGACAACATAGGGTACACAAGACAAAGAAAAACAAAACACAACACAGAGAAACTGGCAACATATAGGGTACACAAGACAAAGAAAAACAAAACAAAAACACAGAGAAACTGACAACATAGGGTACACAAGACAAAGAAAAACAAAACAAAAACACAGAGAAACTGACAACATAGGGTACACAAGACAAAGAAAAACAAAACAAAAACACAGAGAAACTGACAACATAGGGTACACAAGACGAAGAAAAACAAAACAAAAACACAGAGAAACTGGCGACATAGGGTACACAAGACAAAGAAAAACAAAACAAAAACACAGAGAAACTGACAACATAGGGTACACAAGACAAAGAAAAACAAAACAAAAACACAGAGAAACTGGCAACATATAGGGTACACAAGACAAAGAAAAACAAAACACAACACAGAGAAACTGACAACATAGGGTACACAAGACGAAGAAAAACAAAACAAAAACACAGAGAAACTGACAACATAGGGTACACAAGACAAAGAAAAACAAAACACAACACAGAGAAACTGGCAACATATAGGGTACACAAGACAAAGAAAAACAAAACAAAACACAGAGAAACTGACAACATAGGGTACACAAGACAAAGAAAAACAAAACAAAAACACAGAGAAACTGACAACATAGGGTACACAAGACGAAGAAAAACAAAACAAAAACACAGAGAAACTGACAACATAGGGTACACAAGACAAAGAAAAACAAAACACAACACAGAGAAACTGGCAACATATAGGGTACACAAGACAAAGAAAAACAAAACAAAAACACAGAGAAACTGACAACATAGGGTACACAAGACAAAGAAAAACAAAACAAAAACACAGAGAAACTGACAACATAGGGTACACAAGACAAAGAAAAACAAAACACAACACAGAGAAACTGGCAACATATAGGGTACACAAGACAAAGAAAAACAAAACAAAAACACAGAGAAACTGACAACATAGGGTACACAAGACAAAGAAAAACAAAACAAAAACACAGAGAAACTGACAACATAGGGTACACAAGACAAAGAAAAACAAAACAAAAACACAGAGAAACTGACAACATAGGGTACACAAGACGAAGAAAAACAAAACAAAAACACAGAGAAACTGGCGACATAGGGTACACAAGACAAAGAAAAACAAAACAAAAACACAGAGAAACTGACAACATAGGGTACACAAGACAAAGAAAAACAAAACACAACACAGAGAAACTGGCAACATATAGGGTACACAAGACAAAGAAAAACAAAACACAATCCAGAGAAACTGACAACATAGGGTACACAAGACAAAGAAAAACAAAACACAACACAGAGAAACTGGCAACATATAGGGTACACAAGACAAAGAAAAACAAAACAAAAACACAGAGAAACTGACAACATAGGGTACACAAGACAAAGAAAAACAAAACAAAAACACAGAGAAACTGACAACATAGGGTACACAAGACAAAGAAAAACAAAACAAAAACACAGAGAAACTGACAACATAGGGTACACAAGACAAAGAAAAACAAAACAAAAACACAGAGAAACTGACAACATAGGGTACACAAGACGAAGAAAAACAAAACAAAAACACAGAGAAACTGGCGACATAGGGTACACAAGACAAAGAAAAACAAAACAAAAACACAGAGAAACTGACAACATAGGGTACACAAGACAAAGAAAAACAAAACACAACACAGAGAAACTGGCAACATATAGGGTACACAAGACAAAGAAAAACAAAACACAATCCAGAGAAACTGACAACATAGGGTACACAAGACAAAGAAAAACAAAACACAACACAGAGAAACTGGCAACATATAGGGTACACAAGACAAAGAAAAACAAAACAAAAACACAGAGAAACTGACAACATAGGGTACACAAGACAAAGAAAAACAAAACAAAAACACAGAGAAACTGACAACATAGGGTACACAAGACGAAGAAAAACAAAACAAAAACACAGAGAAACTGACAACATAGGGTACACAAGACAAAGAAAAACAAAACACAACACAGAGAAACTGGCAACATATAGGGTACACAAGACAAAGAAAAACAAAACAAAAACACAGAGAAACTGACAACATAGGGTACACAAGACAAAGAAAAACAAAACAAAAACACAGAGAAACTGACAACATAGGGTACACAAGACGAAGAAAAACAAAACAAAAACACAGAGAAACTGACAACATAGGGTACACAAGACAAAGAAAAACAAAACACAACACAGAGAAACTGGCAACATATAGGGTACACAAGACAAAGAAAAACAAAACAAAAACACAGAGAAACTGACAACATAGGGTACACAAGACAAAGAAAAACAAAACAAAAACACAGAGAAACTGACAACATAGGGTACACAAGACAAAGAAAAACAAAACAAAAACACAGAGAAACTGACAACATAGGGTACACAAGACGAAGAAAAACAAAACAAAAACACAGAGAAACTGACAACATAGGGTACACAAGACAAAGAAAAACAAAACACAACACAGAGAAACTGGCAACATATAGGGTACACAAGACAAAGAAAAACAAAACAAAAACACAGAGAAACTGACAACATAGGGTACACAAGACAAAGAAAAACAAAACAAAAACACAGAGAAACTGACAACATAGGGTACACAAGACAAAGAAAAACAAAACAAAAACACAGAGAAACTGACAACATAGGGTACACAAGACGAATAAAAACAAAACACAACACAGAGAAACTGGCAACATATAGGGTACACAAGACAAAGAAAAACAAAACAAAAACACAGAGAAACTGACAACATAGGGTACACAAGACAAAGAAAAACAAAACAAAAACACAGAGAAACTGACAACATAGGGTACACAAGACGAAGAAAAATAAAACAAAAACACAGAGAAACTGACAACATAGGGTACACAAGACAAAGAAAAACAAAACACAACACAGAAAAACTGACAACATAGGGTACACAAGACAAAGAAAAACAAAACAAAAACACAGAGAAACTGACAACATAGGGTACACAAGACAAAGAAAAACAAAACACAACACAGAGAAACTGGTAACATATAGGGTACACAAGACAAAGAAAAACAAAACAAAAACACAGAGAAACTGACAACATAGGGTACACAAGACAAAGAAAAACAAAACAAAAACACAGAGAAACTGACAACATAGGGTACACAAGACAAAGAAAAACAAAACAAAAACACAGAGAAACTGGCAACATATAGGGTACACAAGACAAAGAAAAACAAAACAAAAACACAGAGAAACTGACAACATAGGGTACACAAGACAAAGAAAAACAAAACAAAAACAATCCAGAGAAACTGACAACATCGGGTACACAAGACGAAGAAAAACAAAACAAAAACACAGAGAAACTGACAACATAGGGTACACAAGACGAAGAAAAACAAACAAAAACACAGAGAAACTAACAACATAGGGTACACAAGACGAAGAAAAACAAAACACAACACAGAGAAACTGGCAACATTTAGGGTACACAAGACAAAGAAAAACAAAAAAAAACACAGAGAAACTGACAACATAGGGTACACAAGACAAAGAAAAACAAAACAAAAACACAGAGAAACTGACAACATAGGGTACACAAGACGAAGAAAAACAAAACAAAAACACAGAGAAACTGGCAACATAGGGTACACAAGACGAAGAAAAACAAAACACAACACAGAGAAACTGGCAACATATAGGGTACACAAGACAAAGAAAAACAAAACAAAAACACAGAGAAACTGACAACATAGGGTACACAAGACAAAGAAAAACAAAACAAAAACACAGAGAAACTGACAACATAGGGTACACAAGACGAAGAAAAATAAAACAAAAACACAGAGAAACTGACAACATAGGGTACACAAGACAAAGAAAAACAAAACACAACACAGAAAAACTGACAACATAGGGTACACAAGACAAAGAAAAACAAAACAAAAACACAGAGAAACTGACAACATAGGGTACACAAGACAAAGAAAAACAAAACACAACACAGAGAAACTGGTAACATATAGGGTACACAAGACAAAGAAAAACAAAACAAAAACACAGAGAAACTGACAACATAGGGTACACAAGACAAAGAAAAACAAAACAAAAACACAGAGAAACTGACAACATAGGGTACACAAGACAAAGAAAAACAAAACAAAAACACAGAGAAACTGGCAACATATAGGGTACACAAGACAAAGAAAAACAAAACAAAAACACAGAGAAACTGACAACATAGGGTACACAAGACAAAGAAAAACAAAACAAAAACAATCCAGAGAAACTGACAACATCGGGTACACAAGACGAAGAAAAACAAAACAAAAACACAGAGAAACTGACAACATAGGGTACACAAGACGAAGAAAAACAAACAAAAACACAGAGAAACTAACAACATAGGGTACACAAGACGAAGAAAAACAAAACACAACACAGAGAAACTGGCAACATTTAGGGTACACAAGACAAAGAAAAACAAAACAAAAACACAGAGAAACTGACAACATAGGGTACACAAGACAAAGAAAAACAAAACAAAAACACAGAGAAACTGACAACATAGGGTACACAAGACGAAGAAAAACAAAACAAAAACACAGAGAAACTGGCAACATAGGGTACACAAGACGAAGAAAAACAAAACACAACACAGAGAAACTGGCAACATATAGGGTACACAAGACAAAGAAAAACAAAACAAAAACACAGAGAAACTGACAACATAGGGTACACAAGACAAAGAAAAACAAAACAAAAACAATCCAGAGAAACTGACAACATAGGGTACACAAGACGAAGAAAAACAAAACAAAAACACAGAGAAACTGACAACATAGGGTACACAAGACAAAGAAAAACAAAACACAACACAGAGAAACTGACAACATAGGGTACACAAGACAAAGAAAAACAAAACAAAAACACAGAGAAACTGACAACATAGGGTACACAAGACAAAGAAAAACAAAACACAACACAGAGAAACTGGCAACATATAGGGTACACAAGACAAAGAAAAACAAAACAAAAACACAGAGAAACTGACAACATAGGGTACACAAGACAAAGAAAAACAAAACAAAAACACAGAGAAACTGACAACATAGGGTACACAAGACAAAGAAAAACAAAACAAAAACACAGAGAAACTGACAACATAGGGTACACAAGACGAAGAAAAACAAAACAAAAACACAGAGAAACTGGCGACATAGGGTACACAAGACAAAGAAAAACAAAACAAAAACACAGAGAAACTGACAACATAGGGTACACAAGACAAAGAAAAACAAAACAAAAACACAGAGAAACTGGCAACATATAGGGTACACAAGACAAAGAAAAACAAAACACAACACAGAGAAACTGACAACATAGGGTACACAAGACGAAGAAAAACAAAACAAAAACACAGAGAAACTGACAACATAGGGTACACAAGACAAAGAAAAACAAAACACAACACAGAGAAACTGGCAACATATAGGGTACACAAGACAAAGAAAAACAAAACAAAACACAGAGAAACTGACAACATAGGGTACACAAGACAAAGAAAAACAAAACAAAAACACAGAGAAACTGACAACATAGGGTACACAAGACGAAGAAAAACAAAACAAAAACACAGAGAAACTGGCGACATAGGGTACACAAGACAAAGAAAAACAAAACAAAAACACAGAGAAACTGACAACATAGGGTACACAAGACAAAGAAAAACAAAACACAACACAGAGAAACTGGCAACATATAGGGTACACAAGACAAAGAAAAACAAAACACAATCCAGAGAAACTGACAACATAGGGTACACAAGACAAAGAAAAACAAAACACAACACAGAGAAACTGGCAACATATAGGGTACACAAGACAAAGAAAAACAAAACAAAAACACAGAGAAACTGACAACATAGGGTACACAAGACAAAGAAAAACAAAACAAAAACACAGAGAAACTGACAACATAGGGTACACAAGACGAAGAAAAACAAAACAAAAACACAGAGAAACTGACAACATAGGGTACACAAGACAAAGAAAAACAAAACACAACACAGAGAAACTGGCAACATATAGGGTACACAAGACAAAGAAAAACAAAACAAAAACACAGAGAAACTGACAACATAGGGTACACAAGACAAAGAAAAACAAAACAAAAACACAGAGAAACTGACAACATAGGGTACACAAGACGAAGAAAAACAAAACAAAAACACAGAGAAACTGACAACATAGGGTACACAAGACAAAGAAAAACAAAACACAACACAGAGAAACTGGCAACATATAGGGTACACAAGACAAAGAAAAACAAAACAAAAACACAGAGAAACTGACAACATAGGGTACACAAGACAAAGAAAAACAAAACAAAAACACAGAGAAACTGACAACATAGGGTACACAAGACAAAGAAAAACAAAACAAAAACACAGAGAAACTGACAACATAGGGTACACAAGACGAAGAAAAACAAAACAAAAACACAGAGAAACTGACAACATAGGGTACACAAGACAAAGAAAAACAAAACACAACACAGAGAAACTGGCAACATATAGGGTACACAAGACAAAGAAAAACAAAACAAAAACACAGAGAAACTGACAACATAGGGTACACAAGACAAAGAAAAACAAAACAAAAACACAGAGAAACTGACAACATAGGGTACACAAGACAAAGAAAAACAAAACAAAAACACAGAGAAACTGACAACATAGGGTACACAAGACGAATAAAAACAAAACACAACACAGAGAAACTGGCAACATATAGGGTACACAAGACAAAGAAAAACAAAACAAAAACACAGAGAAACTGACAACATAGGGTACACAAGACAAAGAAAAACAAAACAAAAACACAGAGAAACTGACAACATAGGGTACACAAGACGAAGAAAAATAAAACAAAAACACAGAGAAACTGACAACATAGGGTACACAAGACAAAGAAAAACAAAACACAACACAGAAAAACTGACAACATAGGGTACACAAGACAAAGAAAAACAAAACAAAAACACAGAGAAACTGACAACATAGGGTACACAAGACAAAGAAAAACAAAACACAACACAGAGAAACTGGTAACATATAGGGTACACAAGACAAAGAAAAACAAAACAAAAACACAGAGAAACTGACAACATAGGGTACACAAGACAAAGAAAAACAAAACAAAAACACAGAGAAACTGACAACATAGGGTACACAAGACAAAGAAAAACAAAACAAAAACACAGAGAAACTGGCAACATATAGGGTACACAAGACAAAGAAAAACAAAACAAAAACACAGAGAAACTGACAACATAGGGTACACAAGACAAAGAAAAACAAAACAAAAACAATCCAGAGAAACTGACAACATCGGGTACACAAGACGAAGAAAAACAAAACAAAAACACAGAGAAACTGACAACATAGGGTACACAAGACGAAGAAAAACAAACAAAAACACAGAGAAACTAACAACATAGGGTACACAAGACGAAGAAAAACAAAACACAACACAGAGAAACTGGCAACATTTAGGGTACACAAGACAAAGAAAAACAAAACAAAAACACAGAGAAACTGACAACATAGGGTACACAAGACAAAGAAAAACAAAACAAAAACACAGAGAAACTGACAACATAGGGTACACAAGACGAAGAAAAACAAAACAAAAACACAGAGAAACTGGCAACATAGGGTACACAAGACGAAGAAAAACAAAACACAACACAGAGAAACTGGCAACATATAGGGTACACAAGACAAAGAAAAACAAAACAAAAACACAGAGAAACTGACAACATAGGGTACACAAGACAAAGAAAAACAAAACAAAAACACAGAGAAACTGACAACATAGGGTACACAAGACGAAGAAAAATAAAACAAAAACACAGAGAAACTGACAACATAGGGTACACAAGACAAAGAAAAACAAAACACAACACAGAAAAACTGACAACATAGGGTACACAAGACAAAGAAAAACAAAACAAAAACACAGAGAAACTGACAACATAGGGTACACAAGACAAAGAAAAACAAAACACAACACAGAGAAACTGGTAACATATAGGGTACACAAGACAAAGAAAAACAAAACAAAAACACAGAGAAACTGACAACATAGGGTACACAAGACAAAGAAAAACAAAACAAAAACACAGAGAAACTGACAACATAGGGTACACAAGACAAAGAAAAACAAAACAAAAACACAGAGAAACTGGCAACATATAGGGTACACAAGACAAAGAAAAACAAAACAAAAACACAGAGAAACTGACAACATAGGGTACACAAGACAAAGAAAAACAAAACAAAAACAATCCAGAGAAACTGACAACATCGGGTACACAAGACGAAGAAAAACAAAACAAAAACACAGAGAAACTGACAACATAGGGTACACAAGACGAAGAAAAACAAACAAAAACACAGAGAAACTAACAACATAGGGTACACAAGACGAAGAAAAACAAAACACAACACAGAGAAACTGGCAACATTTAGGGTACACAAGACAAAGAAAAACAAAACAAAAACACAGAGAAACTGACAACATAGGGTACACAAGACAAAGAAAAACAAAACAAAAACACAGAGAAACTGACAACATAGGGTACACAAGACGAAGAAAAACAAAACAAAAACACAGAGAAACTGGCAACATAGGGTACACAAGACGAAGAAAAACAAAACACAACACAGAGAAACTGGCAACATATAGGGTACACAAGACAAAGAAAAACAAAACAAAAACACAGAGAAACTGACAACATAGGGTACACAAGACAAAGAAAAACAAAACAAAAACAATCCAGAGAAACTGACAACATAGGGTACACAAGACGAAGAAAAACAAAACAAAAACACAGAGAAACTGACAACATAGGGTACACAAGACAAAGAAAAACAAAACACAACACAGAGAAACTGACAACATAGGGTACACAAGACAAAGAAAAACAAAACAAAAACACAGAGAAACTGACAACATAGGGTACACAAGACAAAGAAAAACAAAACACAACACAGAGAAACTGGCAACATATAGGGTACACAAGACAAAGAAAAACAAAACAAAAACACAGAGAAACTGACAACATAGGGTACACAAGACAAAGAAAAACAAAACAAAAACACAGAGAAACTGACAACATAGGGTACACAAGACAAAGAAAAACAAAACAAAAACACAGAGAAACTGACAACATAGGGTACACAAGACGAAGAAAAACAAAACAAAAACACAGAGAAACTGGCGACATAGGGTACACAAGACAAAGAAAAACAAAACAAAAACACAGAGAAACTGACAACATAGGGTACACAAGACAAAGAAAAACAAAACAAAAACACAGAGAAACTGGCAACATATAGGGTACACAAGACAAAGAAAAACAAAACACAACACAGAGAAACTGACAACATAGGGTACACAAGACGAAGAAAAACAAAACAAAAACACAGAGAAACTGACAACATAGGGTACACAAGACAAAGAAAAACAAAACACAACACAGAGAAACTGGCAACATATAGGGTACACAAGACAAAGAAAAACAAAACAAAACACAGAGAAACTGACAACATAGGGTACACAAGACAAAGAAAAACAAAACAAAAACACAGAGAAACTGACAACATAGGGTACACAAGACGAAGAAAAACAAAACAAAAACACAGAGAAACTGACAACATAGGGTACACAAGACAAAGAAAAACAAAACACAACACAGAGAAACTGGCAACATATAGGGTACACAAGACAAAGAAAAACAAAACAAAAACACAGAGAAACTGACAACATAGGGTACACAAGACAAAGAAAAACAAAACAAAAACACAGAGAAACTGACAACATAGGGTACACAAGACAAAGAAAAACAAAACACAACACAGAGAAACTGGCAACATATAGGGTACACAAGACAAAGAAAAACAAAACAAAAACACAGAGAAACTGACAACATAGGGTACACAAGACAAAGAAAAACAAAACAAAAACACAGAGAAACTGACAACATAGGGTACACAAGACAAAGAAAAACAAAACAAAAACACAGAGAAACTGACAACATAGGGTACACAAGACGAAGAAAAACAAAACAAAAACACAGAGAAACTGGCGACATAGGGTACACAAGACAAAGAAAAACAAAACAAAAACACAGAGAAACTGACAACATAGGGTACACAAGACAAAGAAAAACAAAACACAACACAGAGAAACTGGCAACATATAGGGTACACAAGACAAAGAAAAACAAAACACAATCCAGAGAAACTGACAACATAGGGTACACAAGACAAAGAAAAACAAAACACAACACAGAGAAACTGGCAACATATAGGGTACACAAGACAAAGAAAAACAAAACAAAAACACAGAGAAACTGACAACATAGGGTACACAAGACAAAGAAAAACAAAACAAAAACACAGAGAAACTGACAACATAGGGTACACAAGACGAAGAAAAACAAAACAAAAACACAGAGAAACTGACAACATAGGGTACACAAGACAAAGAAAAACAAAACACAACACAGAGAAACTGGCAACATATAGGGTACACAAGACAAAGAAAAACAAAACAAAAACACAGAGAAACTGACAACATAGGGTACACAAGACAAAGAAAAACAAAACAAAAACACAGAGAAACTGACAACATAGGGTACACAAGACGAAGAAAAACAAAACAAAAACACAGAGAAACTGACAACATAGGGTACACAAGACAAAGAAAAACAAAACACAACACAGAGAAACTGACAACATAGGGTACACAACACGAAGAAAAACAAAACAAAAACACAGAGAAACTGACAACATAGGGTACACAAGACGAAGAAAAACAAAACAAAAACACAGAGAAACTGACAACATAGGGTACACAAGACAAAGAAAAACAAAACACAACACAGAGAAACTGGCAACATATAGGGTACACAAGACAAAGAAAAACAAAACAAAAACACAGAGAAACTGACAACATAGGGTACACAAGACAAAGAAAAACAAAACAAAAACAATCCAGAGAAACTGACAACATAGGGTACACAAGACGAAGAAAAACAAAACAAAAACACAGAGAAATTGACAACATAGGGTACACAAGACAAAGAAAAACAAAACACAACACAGAGAAACTGACAACATAGGGTACACAACACGAAGAAAAACAAAACAAAAACACAGAGAAACTGACAACATAGGGTACACAAGACGAAGAAAAACAAAACAAAAACACAGAGAAACTGCCAACATAGGGTACACAAGACAAAGAAAAACAAAACACAACACAGAGAAACTGGCAACATATAGGGTACACAAGACAGAGAAAAACAAAACAAAATAACAGAGAAACTGACAACATAGGGTACACAAGACAAAGAAAAACAAAACAAAAACACAGAGAAACTGACAACATAGGGTACACAAGACAAAGAAAAACAAAACAAAAACACAGAGAAACTGACAACATAGGGTACACAAGACGAAGAAAAACAAAACACAACACAGAGAAACTGGCAACATTTAGGGTACACAAGACAAAGAAAAACAAAACAAAAACACAGAGAAACTGACAACATAGGGTACACAAGACAAAGAAAAACAAAACAAAAACACAGAGAAACTGACAACATAGGGTACATAAGACGAAGAAAAACAAAACAAAAACACAGAGAAACTGGCAACATAGGGTACACAAGACGAAGAAAAACAAAACACTACACAGAGAAACTGGCAACATATAGGGTACACAAGACAAAGAAAAACAAAACAAAAACACAGAGAAACTGACAACATAGGGTACACAAGACAAAGAAAAACAAACCAAAAACAATCCAGAGAAACTGACAACATAGGGTACACAAGACGAAGAAAAACAAAACAAAAACACAGAGAAACTGACAACATAGGGTACACAAGACAAAGAAAAACAAAACACAACACAGAGAAACTGACAACATAGGGTACACAAGACAAAGAAAAACAAAACAAAAACACAGAGAAACTGACAACATAGGGTACACAAGACAAAGAAAAACAAAACACAACACAGAGAAACTGGCAACATATAGGGTACACAAGACAAAGAAAAACAAACAAAAACACAGAGAAACTGACAACATAGGGTACACAAGACAAAGAAAAACAAAACAAAAACACAGAGAAACTGACAACATAGGGTACACAAGACAAAGAAAAACAAAACAAAAACACAGAGAAACTAACAACATAGGGTACACAAGACGAAGAAAAACAAAACAAAAACACAGAGAAACTGGCGACATAGGGTACATAAGACAAAGAAAAACAAAACAAAAACACAGAGAAACTGACAACATAGGGTACACAAGACAAAGAAAAACAAAACAAAAACACAGAGAAACTGGCAACAAATAGGGTACACAAGACAAAGAAAAACAAAACACAACACAGAGAAACTGACAACATAGGGTACACAAGACGAAGAAAAACAAAACAAAAACACAGAGAAACTGACAACATAGGGTACACAAGACAAAGAAAAACAAAACACAACACAGAGAAACTGGCAACATATAGGGTACACAAGACAAAGAAAAACAAAACAAAAACACAGAGAAACTGACAACATAGGGAACACAAGACAGAGAAAAACAAAACAAAAACACAGAGAAACTGACAACATAGGGTACACAAGACAAAGAAAAACAAAACAAAAACACAGAGAAACTGGCAACATATAGGGTACACAAGACAAAGAAAAACAAAACACAACACAGAGAAACTGACAACATAGGGTACACAAGACGAAGAAAAACAAAACAAAAACACAGAGAAACTGACAACATAGGGTACACAAGACAAAGAAAAACAAAACACAACACAGAGAAACTGGCAACATATAGGGTACACAAGACAAAGAAACACAAAACAAAAACACAGAGAAACTGACAACATAGGGTACACAAGACAAAGAAAAACAAAACAAAAACACAGAGAAACTGACAACATAGGGTACACAAGACGAAGAAAAACAAAACACAACACAGAGAAACTGGCAACATATAGGGTACACAAGACAAAGAAAAACAAAACAAAAACACAGAGAAACTGACAACATAGGGTACACAAAACAAAGAAAAACAAAACAAAAATAATCCAGAGAAACTGACAACATAGGGTACACAAGACGAAGAAAAACAAAAGAAAAACACAGAGAAACTGACAACATAGGGTACACAAGACAAAGAAAAACAAAACAAAAACACAGAGAAACTGACAACATAGGGTACACAAGACAAAGAAAAACAAAACAAAAACACAGAGAAACTGACAACATAGGGTACACAAGACAAAGAAAAACAAAACACAACACAGAGAAACTGGCAACATATAGGGTACACAAGACAAAGAAAAACAAACAAAAACACAGAGAAACTGACAACATAGGGTACACAAGACAAAGAAAAACAAAACAAAAACACAGAGAAACTGACAACATAGGGTACACAAGACAAAGAAAAACAAAACAAAAACACAGAGAAACTAACAACATAGGGTACACAAGACGAAGAAAAACAAAACAAAAACACAGAGAAACTGGCGACATAGGGTACACAAGACAAAGAAAAACAAAACAAAAACACAGAGAAACTGACAACATAGGGTACACAAGACAAAGAAAAACAAAACAAAAACACAGAGAAACTGGCAACAAATAGGGTACACAAGACAAAGAAAAACAAAACACAACACAGAGAAACTGACAACATAGGGTACACAAGACGAAGAAAAACAAAACAAAAACACAGAGAAACTGACAACATAGGGTACACAAGACAAAGAAAAACAAAACACAACACAGAGAAACTGGCAACATATAGGGTACACAAGACAAAGAAACACAAAACAAAAACACAGAGAAACTGACAACATAGGGTACACAAGACAAAGAAAAACAAAACAAAAACACAGAGAAACTGACAACATAGGGTACACAAGACGAAGAAAAACAAAACAAAAACACAGAGAAACTGACAACATAGGGTACACAAGACAAAGAAAAACAAAACACAACACAGAGAAACTGGCAACATATAGGGTACACAAGACAAAGAAAAACAAAACAAAAACACAGAGAAACTGACAACATAGGGTACACAAGACAAAGAAAAACAAAACAAAAACACAGAGAAACTGACAACATAGGGTACACAAGACAAAGAAAAACAAAACACAACACAGAGAAACTGGCAACATATAGGGTACACAAGACAAAGAAAAACAAAACAAAAACACAGAGAAACTGACAACATAGGGTACACAAGACAAAGAAAAACAAAACAAAAACACAGAGAAACTGACAACATAGGGTACACAAGACAAAGAAAAACAAAACAAAAACACAGAGAAACTGACAACATAGGGTACACAAGACGAAGAAAAACAAAACAAAAACACAGAGAAACTGGCGACATAGGGTACACAAGACAAAGAAAAACAAAACAAAAACACAGAGAAACTGACAACATAGGGTACACAAGACAAAGAAAAACAAAACACAACACAGAGAAACTGGCAACATATAGGGTACACAAGACAAAGAAAAACAAAACACAATCCAGAGAAACTGACAACATAGGGTACACAAGACAAAGAAAAACAAAACACAACACAGAGAAACTGGCAACATATAGGGTACACAAGACAAAGAAAAACAAAACACAACACAGAGAAACTGACAACATAGGGTACACAAGACGAAGAAAAACAAAACAAAAACACAGAGAAACTGACAACATAGGGTACACAAGACAAAGAAAAACAAAACACAACACAGAGAAACTGGCAACATATAGGGTACACAAGACAAAGAAAAACAAAACAAAAACACAGAGAAACTGACAACATAGGGTACACAAGACAAAGAAAAACAAAACAAAAACACAGAGAAACTGACAACATAGGGTACACAAGACGAAGAAAAACAAAACAAAAACACAGAGAAACTGACAACATAGGGTACACAAGACAAAGAAAAACAAAACACAACACAGAGAAACTGGCAACATATAGGGTACACAAGACAAAGAAAAACAAAACAAAAACACAGAGAAACTGACAACATAGGGTACACAAGACAAAGAAAACCAAAACAAAAACACAGAGAAACTGACAACATAGGATACACAAGACGAAGAAAAACAAAACAAAAACACAGAGAAACTGACAACATAGGGTACACAAGACAAAGAAAAACAAAACACAACACAGAGAAACTGACAACATAGGGTACACAACACGAAGAAAAACAAAACAAAAACACAGAGAAACTGACAACATAGGGTACACAAGACGAAGAAAAACAAAACAAAAACACAGAGAAACTGACAACATAGGGTACACAAGACAAAGAAAAACAAAACACAACACAGAGAAACTGGCAACATATAGGGTACACAAGACAAAGAAAAACAAAACAAAAACACAGAGAAACTGACAACATAGGGTACACAAGACAACGAAAAACAAAACAAAAACAATCCAGAGAAACTGACAACATAGGGTACACAAGACGAAGAAAAACAAAACAAAAACACAGAGAAATTGACAACATATAGGGTACACAAGACAAAGAAAAACAAAACAAAAACACAGAGAAACTGACAACATAGGGTACACAAGACAAAGAAAAACAAAACAAAAACACAGAGAAACTGACAACATAGGGTACACAAGACGAAGAAAAACAAAACAAAAACACAGAGAAACTGACAACATAGGGTACACAAGACAAAGAAAAACAAAACACAACACAGAGAAACTGGCAACATATAGGGTACACAAGACAAAGAAAAACAAAACAAAAACACAGAGAAACTGACAACATAGGGTACACAAGACAAAGAAAACCAAAACAAAAACACAGAGAAACTGACAACATAGGATACACAAGACGAAGAAAAACAAAACAAAAACACAGAGAAATTGACAACATAGGGTACACAAGACAAAGAAAAACAAAACACAACACAGAGAAACTGACAACATAGGGTACACAACACGAAGAAAAACAAAACAAAAACACAGAGAAACTGACAACATAGGGTACACAAGACGAAGAAAAACAAAACAAAAACACAGAGAAACTGACAACATAGGGTACACAAGACAAAGAAAAACAAAACACAACACAGAGAAACTGGCAACATATAGGGTACACAAGACAAAGAAAAACAAAACAAAAACACAGAGAAACTGACAACATAGGGTACACAAGACAACGAAAAACAAAACAAAAACAATCCAGAGAAACTGACAACATAGGGTACACAAGACGAAGAAAAACAAAACAAAAACACAGAGAAATTGACAACATAGGGTACACAAGACAAAGAAAAACAAAACACAACACAGAGAAACTGACAACATAGGGTACACAACACGAAGAAAAACAAAACAAAAACACAGAGAAACTGACAACATAGGGTACACAAGACGAAGAAAAACAAAACAAAAACACAGAGAAACTGACAACATAGGGTACACAAGACAAAGAAAAACAAAACACAACACAGAGAATCTGGCAACATATAGGGTACACAAGACAGAGAAAAACAAAACAAAAACACAGAGAAACTGACAACATAGGGTACACAAGACAAAGAAAAACAAAACAAAAACACAGAGAAACTGACAACATAGGGTACACAAGACAAAGAAAAACAAAACAAAAACACAGAGAAACTGACAACATAGGGTACACAAGACGAAGAAAAACAAAACACAACACAGAGAAACTGGCAACATTTAGGGTACACAAGACAAAGAAAAACAAAACAAAAACACAGAGAAACTGACAACATAGGGTACACAAGACAAAGAAAAACAAAACAAAAGCACAGAGAAACTGACAACATAGGGTACACAAGACGAAGAAAAACAAAACAAAAACACAGAGAAACTGGCAACATAGGGTACACAAGACGAAGAAAAACAAAACACTACACAGAGAAACTGGCAACATATAGGGTACACAAGACAAAGAAAAACAAAACAAAAACACAGAGAAACTGACAACATAGGGTACACAAGACAAAGAAAAACAAACCAAAAACAATCCAGAGAAACTGACAACATAGGGTACACAAGACGAAGAAAAACAAAACAAAAACACAGAGAAACTGACAACATAGGGTACACAAGACAAAGAAAAACAAAACACAACACAGAGAAACTGACAACATAGGGTACACAAGACAAAGAAAAACAAAACAAAAACACAGAGAAACTGACAACATAGGGTACACAAGACAAAGAAAAACAAAACACAACACAGAGAAACTGGCAACATATAGGGTACACAAGACAAAGAAAAACAAACAAAAACACAGAGAAACTGACAACATAGGGTACACAAGACAAAGAAAAACAAAACAAAAACACAGAGAAACTGACAACATAGGGTACACAAGACAAAGAAAAACAAAACAAAAACACAGAGAAACTAACAACATAGGGTACACAAGACAAAGAAAAACAAAACAAAAACACAGAGAAACTGGCGACATAGGGTACACAAGACAAAGAAAAACAAAACAAAAACACAGAGAAACTGACAAGATAGGGTACACAAGACAAAGAAAAACAAAACACAACACAGAGAAACTGGCAACATATAGGGTACACAAGACAAAGAAAAACAAAACACAATCCAGAGAAACTGACAACATAGGGTACACAAGACAAAGAAAAACAAAACACAACACAGAGAAACTGGCAACATATAGGGTACACAAGACAAAGAAAAACAAAACAAAAACACAGAGAAACTGACAACATAGGGTACACAAGACAAAGAAAAACAAAACAAAAACACAGAGAAACTGACAACATAGGGTACACAAGACGAAGAAAAACAAAACAAAAACACAGAGAAACTGACAACATAGGGTACACAAGACAAAGAAAAACAAAACACAACACAGAGAAACTGGCAACATATAGGGTACACAAGACAAAGAAAAACAAAACAAAAACACAGAGAAACTGACAACATAGGGTACACAAGACAAAGAAAAACAAAACAAAAACACAGAGAAACTGACAACATAGGGTACACAAGACGAAGAAAAACAAAACAAAAACACAGAGAAACTGACAACATAGGGTACACAAGACAAAGAAAAACAAAACACAACACAGAGAAACTGACAACATAGGGTACACAACACGAAGAAAAACAAAACAAAAACACAGAGAAACTGACAACATAGGGTACACAAGACGAAGAAAAACAAAACAAAAACACAGAGAAACTGACAACATAGGGTACACAAGACAAAGAAAAACAAAACACAACACAGAGAAACTGGCAACATATAGGGTACACAAGACAAAGAAAAACAAAACAAAAACACAGAGAAACTGACAACATAGGGTACACAAGACAAAGAAAAACAAAACAAAAACAATCCAGAGAAACTGACAACATAGGGTACACAAGACGAAGAAAAACAAAACAAAAACACAGAGAAATTGACAACATAGGGTACACAAGACAAAGAAAAACAAAACACAACACAGAGAAACTGACAACATAGGGTACACAACACGAAGAAAAACAAAACAAAAACACAGAGAAACTGACAACATAGGGTACACAAGACGAAGAAAAACAAAACAAAAACACAGAGAAACTGACAACATAGGGTACACAAGACAAAGAAAAACAAAACACAACACAGAGAAACTGGCAACATATAGGGTACACAAGACAGAGAAAAACAAAACAAAAACACAGAGAAACTGACAACATAGGGTACACAAGACAAAGAAAAACAAAACAAAAACACAGAGAAACTGACAACATAGGGTACACAAGACAAAGAAAAACAAAACAAAAACACAGAGAAACTGACAACATAGGGTACACAAGACGAAGAAAAACAAAACACAACACAGAGAAACTGGCAACATTTAGGGTACACAAGACAAAGAAAAACAAAACAAAAACACAGAGAAACTGACAACATAGGGTACACAAGACAAAGAAAAACAAAACAAAAACACAGAGAAACTGACAACATAGGGTACACAAGACGAAGAAAAACAAAACAAAAACACAGAGAAACTGGCAACATAGGGTACACAAGACGAAGAAAAACAAAACACTACACAGAGAAACTGGCAACATATAGGGTACACAAGACAAAGAAAAACAAAACAAAAACACAGAGAAACTGACAACATAGGGTACACAAGACAAAGAAAAACAAACCAAAAACAATCCAGAGAAACTGACAACATAGGGTACACAAGACGAAGAAAAACAAAACAAAAACACAGAGAAACTGACAACATAGGGTACACAAGACAAAGAAAAACAAAACACAACACAGAGAAACTGACAACATAGGGTACACAAGACAAAGAAAAACAAAACAAAAACACAGAGAAACTGACAACATAGGGTACACAAGACAAAGAAAAACAAAACACAACACAGAGAAACTGGCAACATATAGGGTACACAAGACAAAGAAAAACAAACAAAAACACAGAGAAACTGACAACATAGGGTACACAAGACAAAGAAAAACAAAACAAAAACACAGAGAAACTGACAACATAGGGTACACAAGACAAAGAAAAACAAAACAAAAACACAGAGAAACTAACAACATAGGGTACACAAGACGAAGAAAAACAAAACAAAAACACAGAGAAACTGGCGACATAGGGTACACAAGACAAAGAAAAACAAAACAAAAACACAGAGAAACTGACAACATAGGGTACACAAGACGAAGAAAAACAAAACACAACACAGAGAAACTGGCAACATTTAGGGTACACAAGACAAAGAAAAACAAAACAAAAACACAGAGAAACTGACAACATAGGGTACACAAGACAAAGAAAAACAAAACAAAAGCACAGAGAAACTGACAACATAGGGTACACAAGACGAAGAAAAACAAAACAAAAACACAGAGAAACTGGCAACATAGGGTACACAAGACGAAGAAAAACAAAACACTACACAGAGAAACTGGCAACATATAGGGTACACAAGACAAAGAAAAACAAAACAAAAACACAGAGAAACTGACAACATAGGGTACACAAGACAAAGAAAAACAAACCAAAAACAATCCAGAGAAACTGACAACATAGGGTACACAAGACGAAGAAAAACAAAACAAAAACACAGAGAAACTGACAACATAGGGTACACAAGACAAAGAAAAACAAAACACAACACAGAGAAACTGACAACATAGGGTACACAAGACAAAGAAAAACAAAACAAAAACACAGAGAAACTGACAACATAGGGTACACAAGACAAAGAAAAACAAAACACAACACAGAGAAACTGGCAACATATAGGGTACACAAGACAAAGAAAAACAAACAAAAACACAGAGAAACTGACAACATAGGGTACACAAGACAAAGAAAAACAAAACAAAAACACAGAGAAACTGACAACATAGGGTACACAAGACAAAGAAAAACAAAACAAAAACACAGAGAAACTAACAACATAGGGTACACAAGACAAAGAAAAACAAAACAAAAACACAGAGAAACTGGCGACATAGGGTACACAAGACAAAGAAAAACAAAACAAAAACACAGAGAAACTGACAACATAGGGTACACAAGACAAAGAAAAACAAAACACAACACAGAGAAACTGGCAACATATAGGGTACACAAGACAAAGAAAAACAAAACACAATCCAGAGAAACTGACAACATAGGGTACACAAGACAAAGAAAAACAAAACACAACACAGAGAAACTGGCAACATATAGGGTACACAAGACAAAGAAAAACAAAACAAAAACACAGAGAAACTGACAACATAGGGTACACAAGACAAAGAAAAACAAAACAAAAACACAGAGAAACTGACAACATAGGGTACACAAGACGAAGAAAAACAAAACAAAAACACAGAGAAACTGACAACATAGGGTACACAAGACAAAGAAAAACAAAACACAACACAGAGAAACTGGCAACATATAGGGTACACAAGACAAAGAAAAACAAAACAAAAACACAGAGAAACTGACAACATAGGGTACACAAGACAAAGAAAAACAAAACAAAAACACAGAGAAACTGACAACATAGGGTACACAAGACGAAGAAAAACAAAACAAAAACACAGAGAAACTGACAACATAGGGTACACAAGACAAAGAAAAACAAAACACAACACAGAGAAACTGACAACATAGGGTACACAACACGAAGAAAAACAAAACAAAAACACAGAGAAACTGACAACATAGGGTACACAAGACGAAGAAAAACAAAACAAAAACACAGAGAAACTGACAACATAGGGTACACAAGACAAAGAAAAACAAAACACAACACAGAGAAACTGGCAACATATAGGGTACACAAGACAAAGAAAAACAAAACAAAAACACAGAGAAACTGACAACATAGGGTACACAAGACAAAGAAAAACAAAACAAAAACAATCCAGAGAAACTGACAACATAGGGTACACAAGACGAAGAAAAACAAAACAAAAACACAGAGAAATTGACAACATAGGGTACACAAGACAAAGAAAAACAAAACACAACACAGAGAAACTGACAACATAGGGTACACAACACGAAGAAAAACAAAACAAAAACACAGAGAAACTGACAACATAGGGTACACAAGACGAAGAAAAACAAAACAAAAACACAGAGAAACTGACAACATAGGGTACACAAGACAAAGAAAAACAAAACACAACACAGAGAAACTGGCAACATATAGGGTACACAAGACAGAGAAAAACAAAACAAAAACACAGAGAAACTGACAACATAGGGTACACAAGACAAAGAAAAACAAAACAAAAACACAGAGAAACTGACAACATAGGGTACACAAGACAAAGAAAAACAAAACAAAAACACAGAGAAACTGACAACATAGGGTACACAAGACGAAGAAAAACAAAACACAACACAGAGAAACTGGCAACATTTAGGGTACACAAGACAAAGAAAAACAAAACAAAAACACAGAGAAACTGACAACATAGGGTACACAAGACAAAGAAAAACAAAACAAAAACACAGAGAAACTGACAACATAGGGTACACAAGACGAAGAAAAACAAAACAAAAACACAGAGAAACTGGCAACATAGGGTACACAAGACGAAGAAAAACAAAACACTACACAGAGAAACTGGCAACATATAGGGTACACAAGACAAAGAAAAACAAAACAAAAACACAGAGAAACTGACAACATAGGGTACACAAGACAAAGAAAAACAAACCAAAAACAATCCAGAGAAACTGACAACATAGGGTACACAAGACGAAGAAAAACAAAACAAAAACACAGAGAAACTGACAACATAGGGTACACAAGACAAAGAAAAACAAAACACAACACAGAGAAACTGACAACATAGGGTACACAAGACAAAGAAAAACAAAACAAAAACACAGAGAAACTGACAACATAGGGTACACAAGACAAAGAAAAACAAAACACAACACAGAGAAACTGGCAACATATAGGGTACACAAGACAAAGAAAAACAAACAAAAACACAGAGAAACTGACAACATAGGGTACACAAGACAAAGAAAAACAAAACAAAAACACAGAGAAACTGACAACATAGGGTACACAAGACAAAGAAAAACAAAACAAAAACACAGAGAAACTAACAACATAGGGTACACAAGACGAAGAAAAACAAAACAAAAACACAGAGAAACTGGCGACATAGGGTACACAAGACAAAGAAAAACAAAACAAAAACACAGAGAAACTGACAACATAGGGTACACAAGACAAAGAAAAACAAAACAAAAACACAGAGAAACTGGCAACAAATAGGGTACACAAGACAAAGAAAAACAAAACACAACACAGAGAAACTGACAACATAGGGTACACAAGACGAAGAAAAACAAAACAAAAACACAGAGAAACTGACAACATAGGGTACACAAGACAAAGAAAAACAAAACACAACACAGAGAAACTGGCAACATATAGGGTACACAAGACAAAGAAAAACAAAGCAAAAACACAGAGAAACTGACAACATAGGGAACACAAGACAAAGAAAAACAAAACAAAAACACAGAGAAACTGACAACATAGGGTACACAAGACAAAGAAAAACAAAACAAAAACACAGAGAAACTGGCAACATATAGGGTACACAAGACAAAGAAAAACAAAACACAACACAGAGAAACTGACAACATAGGGTACACAAGACGAAGAAAAACAAAACAAAAACACAGAGAAACTGACAACATAGGGTACACAAGACAAAGAAAAACAAAACACAACACAGAGAAACTGGCAACATATAGGGTACACAAGACAAAGAAACACAAAACAAAAACACAGAGAAACTGACAACATAGGGTACACAAGACAAAGAAAAACAAAACAAAAACACAGAGAAACTGACAACATAGGGTACACAAGACGAAGAAAAACAAAACAAAAACACAGAGAAACTGACAACATAGGGTACACAAGACAAAGAAAAACAAAACACAACACAGAGAAACTGGCAACATATAGGGTACACAAGACAAAGAAAAACAAAACAAAAACACAGAGAAACTGACAACATAGGGTACACAAGACAAAGAAAAACAAAACAAAAACACAGAGAAACTGACAACATAGGGTACACAAGACAAAGAAAAACAAAACAAAAACACAGAGAAACTGACAACATAGGGTACACAAGACAAAGAAAAACAAAACAAAAACACAGAGAAACTGACAACATAGGGTACACAAGACAAAGAAAAACAAAACAAAAACACAGAGAAACTGACAACATAGGGTACACAAGACGAAGAAAAACAAAACACAACACAGAGAAACTGGCAACATTTAGGGTACACAAGACAAAGAAAAACAAAACAAAAACACAGAGAAACTGACAACATAGGGTACACAAGACGAAGAAAAACAAAACAAAAACACAGAGAAACTGACAACATAGGGTACACAAGACAAAGAAAAACAAAACAAAAACACAGAGAAACTGACAACATAGGGTACACAAGACGAAGAAAAACAAAACAAAAACACAGAGAAACTGACAACATAGGGTACACAAGACAAAGAAAAACAAAACACAACACAGAGAAACTGGCAACATATAGGGTACACAAGACAGAGAAAAACAAAACAAAAACACAGAGAAACTGACAACATAGGGTACACAAGACAAAGAAAAACAAAACAAAAACACAGAGAAACTGACAACATAGGGTACACAAGACAAAGAAAAACAAAACAAAAACACAGAGAAACTGACAACATAGGGTACACAAGACGAAGAAAAACAAAACACAACACAGAGAAACTGGCAACATTTAGGGTACACAAGACAAAGAAAAACAAAACAAAAACACAGAGAAACTGACAACATAGGGTACACAAGACAAAGAAAAACAAAACAAAAACACAGAGAAACTGACAACATAGGGTACACAAGACGAAGAAAAACAAAACAAAAACACAGAGAAACTGGCAACATAGGGTACACAAGACGAAGAAAAACAAAACACTACACAGAGAAACTGGCAACATATAGGGTACACAAGACAAAGAAAAACAAAACAAAAACACAGAGAAACTGACAACATAGGGTACACAAGACAAAGAAAAACAAACCAAAAACAATCCAGAGAAACTGACAACATAGGGTACACAAGACGAAGAAAAACAAAACAAAAACACAGAGAAACTGACAACATAGGGTACACAAGACAAAGAAAAACAAAACACAACACAGAGAAACTGACAACATAGGGTACACAAGACAAAGAAAAACAAAACAAAAACACAGAGAAACTGACAACATAGGGTACACAAGACAAAGAAAAACAAAACACAACACAGAGAAACTGGCAACATATAGGGTACACAAGACAAAGAAAAACAAACAAAAACACAGAGAAACTGACAACATAGGGTACACAAGACAAAGAAAAACAAAACAAAAACACAGAGAAACTGACAACATAGGGTACACAAGACAAAGAAAAACAAAACAAAAACACAGAGAAACTAACAACATAGGGTACACAAGACGAAGAAAAACAAAACAAAAACACAGAGAAACTGGCGACATAGGGTACACAAGACAAAGAAAAACAAAACAAAAACACAGAGAAACTGACAACATAGGGTACACAAGACAAAGAAAAACAAAACAAAAACACAGAGAAACTGGCAACAAATAGGGTACACAAGACAAAGAAAAACAAAACACAACACAGAGAAACTGACAACATAGGGTACACAAGACGAAGAAAAACAAAACAAAAACACAGAGAAACTGACAACATAGGGTACACAAGACAAAGAAAAACAAAACACAACACAGAGAAACTGGCAACATATAGGGTACACAAGACAAAGAAAAACAAAGCAAAAACACAGAGAAACTGACAACATAGGGAACACAAGACAAAGAAAAACAAAACAAAAACACAGAGAAACTGACAACATAGGGTACACAAGACAAAGAAAAACAAAACAAAAACACAGAGAAACTGGCAACATATAGGGTACACAAGACAAAGAAAAACAAAACACAACACAGAGAAACTGACAACATAGGGTACACAAGACGAAGAAAAACAAAACAAAAACACAGAGAAACTGACAACATAGGGTACACAAGACAAAGAAAAACAAAACACAACACAGAGAAACTGGCAACATATAGGGTACACAAGACAAAGAAACACAAAACAAAAACACAGAGAAACTGACAACATAGGGTACACAAGACAAAGAAAAACAAAACAAAAACACAGAGAAACTGACAACATAGGGTACACAAGACGAAGAAAAACAAAACAAAAACACAGAGAAACTGACAACATAGGGTACACAAGACAAAGAAAAACAAAACACAACACAGAGAAACTGGCAACATATAGGGTACACAAGACAAAGAAAAACAAAACAAAAACACAGAGAAACTGACAACATAGGGTACACAAGACAAAGAAAAACAAAACAAAAACACAGAGAAACTGACAACATAGGGTACACAAGACAAAGAAAAACAAAACAAAAACACAGAGAAACTGACAACATAGGGTACACAAGACAAAGAAAAACAAAACAAAAACACAGAGAAACTGACAACATAGGGTACACAAGACAAAGAAAAACAAAACAAAAACACAGAGAAACTGACAACATAGGGTACACAAGACGAAGAAAAACAAAACAAAAACACAGAGAAACTGGCGACATAGGGTACACAAGACAAAGAAAAACAAAACAAAAACACAGAGAAACTGACAACATAGAGTACACAAGACGAAGAAAAACAAAACACAACACAGAGAAACTGGCAACATATAGGGTACACAAGACAAAGAAAAACAAAACAAAAACACAGAGAAACTGACAACATAGGGTACACAAGACAAAGAAAAACAAAACAAAAACACAGAGAAACTGGCAACAAATAGGGTACACAAGACAAAGAAAAACAAAACACAACACAGAGAAACTGACAACATAGGGTACACAAGACGAAGAAAAACAAAACAAAAACACAGAGAAACTGACAACATAGGGTACACAAGACAAAGAAAAACAAAACACAACACAGAGAAACTGGCAACATATAGGGTACACAAGACAAAGAAAAACAAAACAAAAACACAGAGAAACTGACAACATAGGGAACACAAGACAAAGAAAAACAAAACAAAAACACAGAGAAACTGACAACATAGGGTACACAAGACAAAGAAAAACAAAACAAAAACACAGAGAAACTGGCAACATATAGGGTACACAAGACAAAGAAAAACAAAACACAACACAGAGAAACTGACAACATAGGGTACACAAGACGAAGAAAAACAAAACAAAAACACAGAGAAACTGACAACATAGGGTACACAAGACAAAGAAAAACAAAACACAACACAGAGAAACTGGCAACATATAGGGTACACAAGACAAAGAAACACAAAACAAAAACACAGAGAAACTGACAACATAGGGTACACAAGACAAAGAAAAACAAAACAAAAACACAGAGAAACTGACAACATAGGGTACACAAGACGAAGAAAAACAAAACAAAAACACAGAGAAACTGACAACATAGGGTACACAAGACAAAGAAAAACAAAACACAACACAGAGAAACTGGCAACATATAGGGTACACAAGACAAAGAAAAACAAAACAAAAACACAGAGAAACTGACAACATAGGGTACACAAGACAAAGAAAAACAAAACAAAAACACAGAGAAACTGACAACATAGGGTACACAAGACAAAGAAAAACAAAACACAACACAGAGAAACTGGCAACATATAGGGTACACAAGACAAAGAAAAACAAAACAAAAACACAGAGAAACTGACAACATAGGGTACACAAGACAAAGAAAAACAAAACAAAAACACAGAGAAACTGACAACATAGGGTACACAAGACAAAGAAAAACAAAACAAAAACACAGAGAAACTGACAACATAGGGTACACAAGACGAAGAAAAACAAAACAAAAACACAGAGAAACTGGCGACATAGGGTACACAAGACAAAGAAAAACAAAACAAAAACACAGAGAAACTGACAACATAGGGTACACAAGACAAAGAAAAACAAAACACAACACAGAGAAACTGGCAACATATAGGGTACACAAGACAAAGAAAAACAAAACACAATCCACAGAAACTGACAACATAGGGTACACAAGACAAAGAAAAACAAAACACAACACAGAGAAACTGGCAACATATAGGGTACACAAGACAAAGAAAAACAAAACACAACACAGAGAAACTGACAACATAGGGTACACAAGACGAAGAAAAACAAAACAAAAACACAGAGAAACTGACAACATAGGGTACACAAGACAAAGAAAAACAAAACACAACACAGAGAAACTGGCAACATATAGGGTACACAAGACAAAGAAAAACAAAACAAAAACACAGAGAAACTGACAACATAGGGTACACAAGACAAAGAAAAACAAAACAAAAACACAGAGAAACTGACAACATAGGGTACACAAGACGAAGAAAAACAAAACAAAAACACAGAGAAACTGACAACATAGGGTACACAAGACAAAGAAAAACAAAACACAACACAGAGAAACTGGCAACATATAGGGTACACAAGACAAAGAAAAACAAAACAAAAACACAGAGAAACTGACAACATAGGGTACACAAGACAAAGAAAACCAAAACAAAAACACAGAGAAACTGACAACATAGGATACACAAGACGAAGAAAAACAAAACAAAAACACAGAGAAACTGACAACATAGGGTACACAAGACAAAGAAAAACAAAACACAACACAGAGAAACTGACAACATAGGGTACACAACACGAAGAAAAACAAAACAAAAACACAGAGAAACTGACAACATAGGGTACACAAGACGAAGAAAAACAAAACAAAAACACAGAGAAACTGACAACATAGGGTACACAAGACAAAGAAAAACAAAACACAACACAGAGAAACTGGCAACATATAGGGTACACAAGACAAAGAAAAACAAAACAAAAACACAGAGAAACTGACAACATAGGGTACACAAGACAACGAAAAACAAAACAAAAACAATCCAGAGAAACTGACAACATAGGGTACACAAGACGAAGAAAAACAAAACAAAAACACAGAGAAATTGACAACATAGGGTACACAAGACAAAGAAAAACAAAACACAACACAGAGAAACTGACAACATAGGGTACACAACACGAAGAAAAACAAAACAAAAACACAGAGAAACTGACAACATAGGGTACACAAGACGAAGAAAAACAAAACAAAAACACAGAGAAACTGACAACATAGGGTACACAAGACAAAGAAAAACAAAACACAACACAGAGAATCTGGCAACATATAGGGTACACAAGACAGAGAAAAACAAAACAAAAACACAGAGAAACTGACAACATAGGGTACACAAGACAAAGAAAAACAAAACAAAAACACAGAGAAACTGACAACATAGGGTACACAAGACAAAGAAAAACAAAACAAAAACACAGAGAAACTGACAACATAGGGTACACAAGACGAAGAAAAACAAAACACAACACAGAGAAACTGGCAACATTTAGGGTACACAAGACAAAGAAAAACAAAACAAAAACACAGAGAAACTGACAACATAGGGTACACAAGACAAAGAAAAACAAAACAAAAGCACAGAGAAACTGACAACATAGGGTACACAAGACGAAGAAAAACAAAACAAAAACACAGAGAAACTGGCAACATAGGGTACACAAGACGAAGAAAAACAAAACACTACACAGAGAAACTGGCAACATATAGGGTACACAAGACAAAGAAAAACAAAACAAAAACACAGAGAAACTGACAACATAGGGTACACAAGACAAAGAAAAACAAACCAAAAACAATCCAGAGAAACTGACAACATAGGGTACACAAGACGAAGAAAAACAAAACAAAAACACAGAGAAACTGACAACATAGGGTACACAAGACAAAGAAAAACAAAACACAACACAGAGAAACTGACAACATAGGGTACACAAGACAAAGAAAAACAAAACAAAAACACAGAGAAACTGACAACATAGGGTACACAAGACAAAGAAAAACAAAACACAACACAGAGAAACTGGCAACATATAGGGTACACAAGACAAAGAAAAACAAACAAAAACACAGAGAAACTGACAACATAGGGTACACAAGACAAAGAAAAACAAAACAAAAACACAGAGAAACTGACAACATAGGGTACACATGACAAAGAAAAACAAACAAAAACACAGAGAAACTGACAACCATAGGGTACACAAGACAAAGAAAACAAACAAAATACAATACAAAAAACAAAACAAAAACAGAGAAATGACACAGGTACACAAGACAAAGAAAAACAAAACAAAAACAAGAGAAAAAAATAGTACACAAGACAAAGAAAAACAAACAAAACACAGAGAAACTGACAACATAGGTACACAAGACAAAGAAAAACAAAACAAAAACACAGAGAAACTGACAACATAGGGTACACAAGACAAAGAAAAACAAAAAACACAGAGAAACTGACAACATAGGGTACACAAGACAAAGAAAAACAAAACAAAAACACAGAGAAACTGACAACATAGGGTACACAAGACAAAGAAAAACAAAACAAAAACACAGAGAAACTGACAACATAGGGTACACAAGACAAAGAAAAACAAAACACAAAACACAGAGAAACTGACAACATAGGGTACACAAGACAAAGAAAAACAAAACACAACACAGAGAAACTGGCAACATATAGGGTACACAAGACAAAGAAAAACAAAACAAAAACACAGAGAAACTGACAACATAGGGTACACAAGACAAAGAAAAACAAAACAAAAACACAGAGAAACTGACAACATAGGGTACACAAGACGAAGAAAAACAAAACAAAAACACAGAGAAACTGACAACATAGGGTACACAAGACAAAGAAAAACAAAACACAACACAGAGAAACTGACAACATAGGGTACACAACACGAAGAAAAACAAAACAAAAACACAGAGAAACTGACAACATAGGGTACACAAGACGAAGAAAAACAAAACAAAAACACAGAGAAACTGACAACATAGGGTACACAAGACAAAGAAAAACAAAACACAACACAGAGAAACTGGCAACATATAGGGTACACAAGACAAAGAAAAACAAAACAAAAACACAGAGAAACTGACAACATAGGGTACACAAGACAAAGAAAAACAAAACAAAAACAATCCAGAGAAACTGACAACATAGGGTACACAAGACGAAGAAAAACAAAACAAAAACACAGAGAAATTGACAACATAGGGTACACAAGACAAAGAAAAACAAAACACAACACAGAGAAACTGACAACATAGGGTACACAACACGAAGAAAAACAAAACAAAAACACAGAGAAACTGACAACATAGGGTACACAAGACGAAGAAAAACAAAACAAAAACACAGAGAAACTGACAACATAGGGTACACAAGACAAAGAAAAACAAAACACAACACAGAGAAACTGGCAACATATAGGGTACACAAGACAGAGAAAAACAAAACAAAAACACAGAGAAACTGACAACATAGGGTACACAAGACAAAGAAAAACAAAACAAAAACACAGAGAAACTGACAACATAGGGTACACAAGACAAAGAAAAACAAAACAAAAACACAGAGAAACTGACAACATAGGGTACACAAGACGAAGAAAAACAAAACACAACACAGAGAAACTGGCAACATTTAGGGTACACAAGACAAAGAAAAACAAAACAAAAACACAGAGAAACTGACAACATAGGGTACACAAGACAAAGAAAAACAAAACAAAAACACAGAGAAACTGACAACATAGGGTACACAAGACGAAGAAAAACAAAACAAAAACACAGAGAAACTGGCAACATAGGGTACACAAGACGAAGAAAAACAAAACACTACACAGAGAAACTGGCAACATATAGGGTACACAAGACAAAGAAAAACAAAACAAAAACACAGAGAAACTGACAACATAGGGTACACAAGACAAAGAAAAACAAACCAAAAACAATCCAGAGAAACTGACAACATAGGGTACACAAGACGAAGAAAAACAAAACAAAAACACAGAGAAACTGACAACATAGGGTACACAAGACAAAGAAAAACAAAACACAACACAGAGAAACTGACAACATAGGGTACACAAGACAAAGAAAAACAAAACAAAAACACAGAGAAACTGACAACATAGGGTACACAAGACAAAGAAAAACAAAACACAACACAGAGAAACTGGCAACATATAGGGTACACAAGACAAAGAAAAACAAACAAAAACACAGAGAAACTGACAACATAGGGTACACAAGACAAAGAAAAACAAAACAAAAACACAGAGAAACTGACAACATAGGGTACACAAGACGAAGAAAAACAAAACAAAAACACAGAGAAACTGACAACATAGGGTACACAAGACGAAGAAAAACAAAACACAACACAGAGAAACTGGCAACATTTAGGGTACACAAGACAAAGAAAAACAAAACAAAAACACAGAGAAACTGACAACATAGGGTACACAAGACAAAGAAAAACAAAACAAAAACACAGAGAAACTGACAACATAGGGTACACAACACGAAGAAAAACAAAACAAAAACACAGAGAAACTGGCAACATAGGGTACACAAGACGAAGAAAAACAAAACACTACACAGAGAAACTGGCAACATATAGGGTACACAAGACAAAGAAAAACAAAACAAAAACACAGAGAAACTGACAACATAGGGTACACAAGACAAAGAAAAACAAACCAAAAACAATCCAGAGAAACTGACAACATAGGGTACACAAGACGAAGAAAAACAAAACAAAAACACAGAGAAACTGACAACATAGGGTACACAAGACAAAGAAAAACAAAACACAACACAGAGAAACTGACAACATAGGGTACACAAGACAAAGAAAAACAAAACAAAAACACAGAGAAACTGACAACATAGGGTACACAAGACAAAGAAAAACAAAACACAACACAGAGAAACTGGCAACATATAGGGTACACAAGACAAAGAAAAACAAACAAAAACACAGAGAAACTGACAACATAGGGTACACAAGACAAAGAAAAACAAAACAAAAACACAGAGAAACTGACAACATAGGGTACACAAGACAAAGAAAAACAAAACAAAAACACAGAGAAACTAACAACATAGGGTACACAAGACGAAGAAAAACAAAACAAAAACACAGAGAAACTGGCGACATAGGGTACACAAGACAAAGAAAAACAAAACAAAAACACAGAGAAACTGACAACATAGGGTACACAAGACAAAGAAAAACAAAACAAAAACACAGAGAAACTGGCAACAAATAGGGTACACAAGACAAAGAAAAACAAAACACAACACAGAGAAACTGACAACATAGGGTACACAAGACGAAGAAAAACAAAACAAAAACACAGAGAAACTGACAACATAGGGTACACAAGACAAAGAAAAACAAAACACAACACAGAGAAACTGGCAACATATAGGGTACACAAGACAAAGAAAAACAAAGCAAAAACACAGAGAAACTGACAACATAGGGAACACAAGACAAAGAAAAACAAAACAAAAACACAGAGAAACTGACAACATAGGGTACACAAGACAAAGAAAAACAAAACAAAAACACAGAGAAACTGGCAACATATAGGGTACACAAGACAAAGAAAAACAAAACACAACACAGAGAAACTGACAACATAGGGTACACAAGACGAAGAAAAACAAAACAAAAACACAGAGAAACTGACAACATAGGGTACACAAGACAAAGAAAAACAAAACACAACACAGAGAAACTGGCAACATATAGGGTACACAAGACAAAGAAACACAAAACAAAAACACAGAGAAACTGACAACATAGGGTACACAAGACAAAGAAAAACAAAACAAAAACACAGAGAAACTGACAACATAGGGTACACAAGACGAAGAAAAACAAAACAAAAACACAGAGAAACTGACAACATAGGGTACACAAGACAAAGAAAAACAAAACACAACACAGAGAAACTGGCAACATATAGGGTACACAAGACAAAGAAAAACAAAACAAAAACACAGAGAAACTGACAACATAGGGTACACAAGACAAAGAAAAACAAAACAAAAACACAGAGAAACTGACAACATAGGGTACACAAGACAAAGAAAAACAAAACAAAAACACAGAGAAACTGACAACATAGGGTACACAAGACAAAGAAAAACAAAACAAAAACACAGAGAAACTGACAACATAGGGTACACAAGACAAAGAAAAACAAAACAAAAACACAGAGAAACTGACAACATAGGGTACACAAGACGAAGAAAAACAAAACAAAAACACAGAGAAACTGGCGACATAGGGTACACAAGACAAAGAAAAACAAAACAAAAACACAGAGAAACTGACAACATAGAGTACACAAGACGAAGAAAAACAAAACACAACACAGAGAAACTGGCAACATATAGGGTACACAAGACAAAGAAAAACAAAACAAAAACACAGAGAAACTGACAACATAGGGTACACAAGACAAAGAAAAACAAAACAAAAACACAGAGAAACTGGCAACAAATAGGGTACACAAGACAAAGAAAAACAAAACACAACACAGAGAAACTGACAACATAGGGTACACAAGACGAAGAAAAACAAAACAAAAACACAGAGAAACTGACAACATAGGGTACACAAGACAAAGAAAAACAAAACACAACACAGAGAAACTGGCAACATATAGGGTACACAAGACAAAGAAAAACAAAACAAAAACACAGAGAAACTGACAACATAGGGAACACAAGACAAAGAAAAACAAAACAAAAACACAGAGAAACTGACAACATAGGGTACACAAGACAAAGAAAAACAAAACAAAAACACAGAGAAACTGACAACATAGGGTACACAAGACAAAGAAAAACAAAACACAACACAGAGAAACTGGCAACATATAGGGTACACAAGACAAAGAAAAACAAAACAAAAACACAGAGAAACTGACAACATAGGGTACACAAGACAAAGAAAAACAAAACAAAAACACAGAGAAACTGACAACATAGGGTACACAAGACAAAGAAAAACAAAACACAACACAGAGAAACTGGCAACATATAGGGTACACAAGACAAAGAAAAACAAAACAAAAACACAGAGAAACTGACAACATAGGGTACACAAGACAAAGAAAAACAAAACAAAAACACAGAGAAACTGACAACATAGGGTACACAAGACAAAGAAAAACAAAACAAAAACACAGAGAAACTGACAACATAGGGTACACAAGACGAAGAAAAACAAAACAAAAACACAGAGAAACTGGCGACATAGGGTACACAAGACAAAGAAAAACAAAACAAAAACACAGAGAAACTGACAACATAGGGTACACAAGACAAAGAAAAACAAAACACAACACAGAGAAACTGGCAACATATAGGGTACACAAGACAAAGAAAAACAAAACACAATCCACAGAAACTGACAACATAGGGTACACAAGACAAAGAAAAACAAAACACAACACAGAGAAACTGGCAACATATAGGGTACACAAGACAAAGAAAAACAAAACACAACACAGAGAAACTGACAACATAGGGTACACAAGACGAAGAAAAACAAAACAAAAACACAGAGAAACTGACAACATAGGGTACACAAGACAAAGAAAAACAAAACACAACACAGAGAAACTGGCAACATATAGGGTACACAAGACAAAGAAAAACAAAACAAAAACACAGAGAAACTGACAACATAGGGTACACAAGACAAAGAAAAACAAAACAAAAACACAGAGAAACTGACAACATAGGGTACACAAGACGAAGAAAAACAAAACAAAAACACAGAGAAACTGACAACATAGGGTACACAAGACAAAGAAAAACAAAACACAACACAGAGAAACTGGCAACATATAGGGTACACAAGACAAAGAAAAACAAAACAAAAACACAGAGAAACTGACAACATAGGGTACACAAGACAAAGAAAACCAAAACAAAAACACAGAGAAACTGACAACATAGGATACACAAGACGAAGAAAAACAAAACAAAAACACAGAGAAACTGACAACATAGGGTACACAAGACAAAGAAAAACAAAACACAACACAGAGAAACTGACAACATAGGGTACACAACACGAAGAAAAACAAAACAAAAACACAGAGAAACTGACAACATAGGGTACACAAGACGAAGAAAAACAAAACAAAAACACAGAGAAACTGACAACATAGGGTACACAAGACAAAGAAAAACAAAACACAACACAGAGAAACTGGCAACATATAGGGTACACAAGACAAAGAAAAACAAAACAAAAACACAGAGAAACTGACAACATAGGGTACACAAGACAACGAAAAACAAAACAAAAACAATCCAGAGAAACTGACAACATAGGGTACACAAGACGAAGAAAAACAAAACAAAAACACAGAGAAATTGACAACATAGGGTACACAAGACAAAGAAAAACAAAACACAACACAGAGAAACTGACAACATAGGGTACACAACACGAAGAAAAACAAAACAAAAACACAGAGAAACTGACAACATAGGGTACACAAGACGAAGAAAAACAAAACAAAAACACAGAGAAACTGACAACATAGGGTACACAAGACAAAGAAAAACAAAACACAACACAGAGAATCTGGCAACATATAGGGTACACAAGACAGAGAAAAACAAAACAAAAACACAGAGAAACTGACAACATAGGGTACACAAGACAAAGAAAAACAAAACAAAAACACAGAGAAACTGACAACATAGGGTACACAAGACAAAGAAAAACAAAACAAAAACACAGAGAAACTGACAACATAGGGTACACAAGACGAAGAAAAACAAAACACAACACAGAGAAACTGGCAACATTTAGGGTACACAAGACAAAGAAAAACAAAACAAAAACACAGAGAAACTGACAACATAGGGTACACAAGACAAAGAAAAACAAAACAAAAGCACAGAGAAACTGACAACATAGGGTACACAAGACGAAGAAAAACAAAACAAAAACACAGAGAAACTGGCAACATAGGGTACACAAGACGAAGAAAAACAAAACACTACACAGAGAAACTGGCAACATATAGGGTACACAAGACAAAGAAAAACAAAACAAAAACACAGAGAAACTGACAACATAGGGTACACAAGACAAAGAAAAACAAACCAAAAACAATCCAGAGAAACTGACAACATAGGGTACACAAGACGAAGAAAAACAAAACAAAAACACAGAGAAACTGACAACATAGGGTACACAAGACAAAGAAAAACAAAACACAACACAGAGAAACTGACAACATAGGGTACACAAGACAAAGAAAAACAAAACAAAAACACAGAGAAACTGACAACATAGGGTACACAAGACAAAGAAAAACAAAACACAACACAGAGAAACTGGCAACATATAGGGTACACAAGACAAAGAAAAACAAACAAAAACACAGAGAAACTGACAACATAGGGTACACAAGACAAAGAAAAACAAAACAAAAACACAGAGAAACTGACAACATAGGGTACACAAGACAAAGAAAAACAAAACAAAAACACAGAGAAACTAACAACATAGGGTACACAAGACAAAGAAAAACAAAACAAAAACACAGAGAAACTGGCGACATAGGGTACACAAGACAAAGAAAAACAAAACAAAAACACAGAGAAACTGACAACATAGGGTACACAAGACAAAGAAAAACAAAACACAACACAGAGAAACTGGCAACATATAGGGTACACAAGACAAAGAAAAACAAAACACAATCCAGAGAAACTGACAACATAGGGTACACAAGACAAAGAAAAACAAAACACAACACAGAGAAACTGGCAACATATAGGGTACACAAGACAAAGAAAAACAAAACAAAAACACAGAGAAACTGACAACATAGGGTACACAAGACAAAGAAAAACAAAACAAAAACACAGAGAAACTGACAACATAGGGTACACAAGACGAAGAAAAACAAAACAAAAACACAGAGAAACTGACAACATAGGGTACACAAGACAAAGAAAAACAAAACACAACACAGAGAAACTGGCAACATATAGGGTACACAAGACAAAGAAAAACAAAACAAAAACACAGAGAAACTGACAACATAGGGTACACAAGACAAAGAAAAACAAAACAAAAACACAGAGAAACTGACAACATAGGGTACACAAGACGAAGAAAAACAAAACAAAAACACAGAGAAACTGACAACATAGGGTACACAAGACAAAGAAAAACAAAACACAACACAGAGAAACTGACAACATAGGGTACACAACACGAAGAAAAACAAAACAAAAACACAGAGAAACTGACAACATAGGGTACACAAGACGAAGAAAAACAAAACAAAAACACAGAGAAACTGACAACATAGGGTACACAAGACAAAGAAAAACAAAACACAACACAGAGAAACTGGCAACATATAGGGTACACAAGACAAAGAAAAACAAAACAAAAACACAGAGAAACAGACAACATAGGGTACACAAGACAAAGAAAAACAAAACAAAAACAATCCAGAGAAACTGACAACATAGGGTACACAAGACGAAGAAAAACAAAACAAAAACACAGAGAAATTGACAACATAGGGTACACAAGACAAAGAAAAACAAAACACAACACAGAGAAACTGACAACATAGGGTACACAACACGAAGAAAAACAAAACAAAAACACAGAGAAACTGACAACATAGGGTACACAAGACGAAGAAAAACAAAACAAAAACACAGAGAAACTGACAACATAGGGTACACAAGACAAAGAAAAACAAAACACAACACAGAGAAACTGGCAACATATAGGGTACACAAGACAGAGAAAAACAAAACAAAAACACAGAGAAACTGACAACATAGGGTACACAAGACAAAGAAAAACAAAACAAAAACACAGAGAAACTGACAACATAGGGTACACAAGACAAAGAAAAACAAAACAAAAACACAGAGAAACTGACAACATAGGGTACACAAGACGAAGAAAAACAAAACACAACACAGAGAAACTGGCAACATTTAGGGTACACAAGACAAAGAAAAACAAAACAAAAACACAGAGAAACTGACAACATAGGGTACACAAGACAAAGAAAAACAAAACAAAAACACAGAGAAACTGACAACATAGGGTACACAAGACGAAGAAAAACAAAACAAAAACACAGAGAAACTGGCAACATAGGGTACACAAGACGAAGAAAAACAAAACACTACACAGAGAAACTGGCAACATATAGGGTACACAAGACAAAGAAAAACAAAACAAAAACACAGAGAAACTGACAACATAGGGTACACAAGACAAAGAAAAACAAACCAAAAACAATCCAGAGAAACTGACAACATAGGGTACACAAGACGAAGAAAAACAAAACAAAAACACAGAGAAACTGACAACATAGGGTACACAAGACAAAGAAAAACAAAACACAACACAGAGAAACTGACAACATAGGGTACACAAGACAAAGAAAAACAAAACAAAAACACAGAGAAACTGACAACATAGGGTACACAAGACAAAGAAAAACAAAACACAACACAGAGAAACTGGCAACATATAGGGTACACAAGACAAAGAAAAACAAACAAAAACACAGAGAAACTGACAACATAGGGTACACAAGACAAAGAAAAACAAAACAAAAACACAGAGAAACTGACAACATAGGGTACACAAGACAAAGAAAAACAAAACAAAAACACAGAGAAACTAACAACATAGGGTACACAAGACGAAGAAAAACAAAACAAAAACACAGAGAAACTGGCGACATAGGGTACACAAGACAAAGAAAAACAAAACAAAAACACAGAGAAACTGACAACATAGGGTACACAAGACAAAGAAAAACAAAACAAAAACACAGAGAAACTGGCAACAAATAGGGTACACAAGACAAAGAAAAACAAAACACAACACAGAGAAACTGACAACATAGGGTACACAAGACGAAGAAAAACAAAACAAAAACACAGAGAAACTGACAACATAGGGTACACAAGACAAAGAAAAACAAAACACAACACAGAGAAACTGGCAACATATAGGGTACACAAGACAAAGAAAAACAAAGCAAAAACACAGAGAAACTGACAACATAGGGAACACAAGACAAAGAAAAACAAAACAAAAACACAGAGAAACTGACAACATAGGGTACACAAGACAAAGAAAAACAAAACACAACACAGAGAAACTGGCAACATATAGGGTACACAAGACAAAGAAAAACAAAACAAAAACACAGAGAAACTGACAACATAGGGTACACAAGACAAAGAAAAACAAAACAAAAACACAGAGAAACTGACAACATAGGGTACACAAGACAAAGAAAAACAAAACAAAAACACAGAGAAACTGACAACATAGGGTACACAAGACAAAGAAAAACAAAACAAAAACACAGAGAAACTGACAACATAGGGTACACAAGACAAAGAAAAACAAAACAAAAACACAGAGAAACTGACAACATAGGGTACACAAGACGAAGAAAAACAAAACAAAAACACAGAGAAACTGGCGACATAGGGTACACAAGACAAAGAAAAACAAAACAAAAACACAGAGAAACTGACAACATAGAGTACACAAGACGAAGAAAAACAAAACACAACACAGAGAAACTGGCAACATATAGGGTACACAAGACAAAGAAAAACAAAACAAAAACACAGAGAAACTGACAACATAGGGTACACAAGACAAAGAAAAACAAAACAAAAACACAGAGAAACTGGCAACAAATAGGGTACACAAGACAAAGAAAAACAAAACACAACACAGAGAAACTGACAACATAGGGTACACAAGACGAAGAAAAACAAAACAAAAACACAGAGAAACTGACAACATAGGGTACACAAGACAAAGAAAAACAAAACACAACACAGAGAAACTGGCAACATATAGGGTACACAAGACAAAGAAAAACAAAACAAAAACACAGAGAAACTGACAACATAGGGAACACAAGACAAAGAAAAACAAAACAAAAACACAGAGAAACTGACAACATAGGGTACACAAGACAAAGAAAAACAAAACAAAAACACAGAGAAACTGACAACATAGGGTACACAAGACAAAGAAAAACAAAACACAACACAGAGAAACTGGCAACATATAGGGTACACAAGACAAAGAAAAACAAAACAAAAACACAGAGAAACTGACAACATAGGGTACACAAGACAAAGAAAAACAAAACAAAAACACAGAGAAACTGACAACATAGGGTACACAAGACAAAGAAAAACAAAACACAACACAGAGAAACTGGCAACATATAGGGTACACAAGACAAAGAAAAACAAAACAAAAACACAGAGAAACTGACAACATAGGGTACACAAGACAAAGAAAAACAAAACAAAAACACAGAGAAACTGACAACATAGGGTACACAAGACAAAGAAAAACAAAACAAAAACACAGAGAAACTGACAACATAGGGTACACAAGACGAAGAAAAACAAAACAAAAACACAGAGAAACTGGCGACATAGGGTACACAAGACAAAGAAAAACAAAACAAAAACACAGAGAAACTGACAACATAGGGTACACAAGACAAAGAAAAACAAAACACAACACAGAGAAACTGGCAACATATAGGGTACACAAGACAAAGAAAAACAAAACACAATCCACAGAAACTGACAACATAGGGTACACAAGACAAAGAAAAACAAAACACAACACAGAGAAACTGGCAACATATAGGGTACACAAGACAAAGAAAAACAAAACACAACACAGAGAAACTGACAACATAGGGTACACAAGACGAAGAAAAACAAAACAAAAACACAGAGAAACTGACAACATAGGGTACACAAGACAAAGAAAAACAAAACACAACACAGAGAAACTGGCAACATATAGGGTACACAAGACAAAGAAAAACAAAACAAAAACACAGAGAAACTGACAACATAGGGTACACAAGACAAAGAAAAACAAAACAAAAACACAGAGAAACTGACAACATAGGGTACACAAGACGAAGAAAAACAAAACAAAAACACAGAGAAACTGACAACATAGGGTACACAAGACAAAGAAAAACAAAACACAACACAGAGAAACTGGCAACATATAGGGTACACAAGACAAAGAAAAACAAAACAAAAACACAGAGAAACTGACAACATAGGGTACACAAGACAAAGAAAACCAAAACAAAAACACAGAGAAACTGACAACATAGGATACACAAGACGAAGAAAAACAAAACAAAAACACAGAGAAACTGACAACATAGGGTACACAAGACAAAGAAAAACAAAACACAACACAGAGAAACTGACAACATAGGGTACACAACACGAAGAAAAACAAAACAAAAACACAGAGAAACTGACAACATAGGGTACACAAGACGAAGAAAAACAAAACAAAAACACAGAGAAACTGACAACATAGGGTACACAAGACAAAGAAAAACAAAACACAACACAGAGAAACTGGCAACATATAGGGTACACAAGACAAAGAAAAACAAAACAAAAACACAGAGAAACTGACAACATAGGGTACACAAGACAACGAAAAACAAAACAAAAACAATCCAGAGAAACTGACAACATAGGGTACACAAGACGAAGAAAAACAAAACAAAAACACAGAGAAATTGACAACATAGGGTACACAAGACAAAGAAAAACAAAACACAACACAGAGAAACTGACAACATAGGGTACACAACACGAAGAAAAACAAAACAAAAACACAGAGAAACTGACAACATAGGGTACACAAGACGAAGAAAAACAAAACAAAAACACAGAGAAACTGACAACATAGGGTACACAAGACAAAGAAAAACAAAACACAACACAGAGAATCTGGCAACATATAGGGTACACAAGACAGAGAAAAACAAAACAAAAACACAGAGAAACTGACAACATAGGGTACACAAGACAAAGAAAAACAAAACAAAAACACAGAGAAACTGACAACATAGGGTACACAAGACAAAGAAAAACAAAACAAAAACACAGAGAAACTGACAACATAGGGTACACAAGACGAAGAAAAACAAAACACAACACAGAGAAACTGGCAACATTTAGGGTACACAAGACAAAGAAAAACAAAACAAAAACACAGAGAAACTGACAACATAGGGTACACAAGACAAAGAAAAACAAAACAAAAGCACAGAGAAACTGACAACATAGGGTACACAAGACGAAGAAAAACAAAACAAAAACACAGAGAAACTGGCAACATAGGGTACACAAGACGAAGAAAAACAAAACACTACACAGAGAAACTGGCAACATATAGGGTACACAAGACAAAGAAAAACAAAACAAAAACACAGAGAAACTGACAACATAGGGTACACAAGACAAAGAAAAACAAACCAAAAACAATCCAGAGAAACTGACAACATAGGGTACACAAGACGAAGAAAAACAAAACAAAAACACAGAGAAACTGACAACATAGGGTACACAAGACAAAGAAAAACAAAACACAACACAGAGAAACTGACAACATAGGGTACACAAGACAAAGAAAAACAAAACAAAAACACAGAGAAACTGACAACATAGGGTACACAAGACAAAGAAAAACAAAACACAACACAGAGAAACTGGCAACATATAGGGTACACAAGACAAAGAAAAACAAACAAAAACACAGAGAAACTGACAACATAGGGTACACAAGACAAAGAAAAACAAAACAAAAACACAGAGAAACTGACAACATAGGGTACACAAGACAAAGAAAAACAAAACAAAAACACAGAGAAACTAACAACATAGGGTACACAAGACAAAGAAAAACAAAACAAAAACACAGAGAAACTGGCGACATAGGGTACACAAGACAAAGAAAAACAAAACAAAAACACAGAGAAACTGACAACATAGGGTACACAAGACAAAGAAAAACAAAACACAACACAGAGAAACTGGCAACATATAGGGTACACAAGACAAAGAAAAACAAAACACAATCCAGAGAAACTGACAACATAGGGTACACAAGACAAAGAAAAACAAAACACAACACAGAGAAACTGGCAACATATAGGGTACACAAGACAAAGAAAAACAAAACAAAAACACAGAGAAACTGACAACATAGGGTACACAAGACAAAGAAAAACAAAACAAAAACACAGAGAAACTGACAACATAGGGTACACAAGACGAAGAAAAACAAAACAAAAACACAGAGAAACTGACAACATAGGGTACACAAGACAAAGAAAAACAAAACACAACACAGAGAAACTGGCAACATATAGGGTACACAAGACAAAGAAAAACAAAACAAAAACACAGAGAAACTGACAACATAGGGTACACAAGACAAAGAAAAACAAAACAAAAACACAGAGAAACTGACAACATAGGGTACACAAGACGAAGAAAAACAAAACAAAAACACAGAGAAACTGACAACATAGGGTACACAAGACAAAGAAAAACAAAACACAACACAGAGAAACTGACAACATAGGGTACACAACACGAAGAAAAACAAAACAAAAACACAGAGAAACTGACAACATAGGGTACACAAGACGAAGAAAAACAAAACAAAAACACAGAGAAACTGACAACATAGGGTACACAAGACAAAGAAAAACAAAACACAACACAGAGAAACTGGCAACATATAGGGTACACAAGACAAAGAAAAACAAAACAAAAACACAGAGAAACAGACAACATAGGGTACACAAGACAAAGAAAAACAAAACAAAAACAATCCAGAGAAACTGACAACATAGGGTACACAAGACGAAGAAAAACAAAACAAAAACACAGAGAAATTGACAACATAGGGTACACAAGACAAAGAAAAACAAAACACAACACAGAGAAACTGACAACATAGGGTACACAACACGAAGAAAAACAAAACAAAAACACAGAGAAACTGACAACATAGGGTACACAAGACGAAGAAAAACAAAACAAAAACACAGAGAAACTGACAACATAGGGTACACAAGACAAAGAAAAACAAAACACAACACAGAGAAACTGGCAACATATAGGGTACACAAGACAGAGAAAAACAAAACAAAAACACAGAGAAACTGACAACATAGGGTACACAAGACAAAGAAAAACAAAACAAAAACACAGAGAAACTGACAACATAGGGTACACAAGACAAAGAAAAACAAAACAAAAACACAGAGAAACTGACAACATAGGGTACACAAGACGAAGAAAAACAAAACACAACACAGAGAAACTGGCAACATTTAGGGTACACAAGACAAAGAAAAACAAAACAAAAACACAGAGAAACTGACAACATAGGGTACACAAGACAAAGAAAAACAAAACAAAAACACAGAGAAACTGACAACATAGGGTACACAAGACGAAGAAAAACAAAACAAAAACACAGAGAAACTGGCAACATAGGGTACACAAGACGAAGAAAAACAAAACACTACACAGAGAAACTGGCAACATATAGGGTACACAAGACAAAGAAAAACAAAACAAAAACACAGAGAAACTGACAACATAGGGTACACAAGACAAAGAAAAACAAACCAAAAACAATCCAGAGAAACTGACAACATAGGGTACACAAGACGAAGAAAAACAAAACAAAAACACAGAGAAACTGACAACATAGGGTACACAAGACAAAGAAAAACAAAACACAACACAGAGAAACTGACAACATAGGGTACACAAGACAAAGAAAAACAAAACAAAAACACAGAGAAACTGACAACATAGGGTACACAAGACAAAGAAAAACAAAACACAACACAGAGAAACTGGCAACATATAGGGTACACAAGACAAAGAAAAACAAACAAAAACACAGAGAAACTGACAACATAGGGTACACAAGACAAAGAAAAACAAAACAAAAACACAGAGAAACTGACAACATAGGGTACACAAGACAAAGAAAAACAAAACAAAAACACAGAGAAACTAACAACATAGGGTACACAAGACGAAGAAAAACAAAACAAAAACACAGAGAAACTGGCGACATAGGGTACACAAGACAAAGAAAAACAAAACAAAAACACAGAGAAACTGACAACATAGGGTACACAAGACAAAGAAAAACAAAACAAAAACACAGAGAAACTGGCAACAAATAGGGTACACAAGACAAAGAAAAACAAAACACAACACAGAGAAACTGACAACATAGGGTACACAAGACGAAGAAAAACAAAACAAAAACACAGAGAAACTGACAACATAGGGTACACAAGACAAAGAAAAACAAAACACAACACAGAGAAACTGGCAACATATAGGGTACACAAGACAAAGAAAAACAAAGCAAAAACACAGAGAAACTGACAACATAGGGAACACAAGACAAAGAAAAACAAAACAAAAACACAGAGAAACTGACAACATAGGGTACACAAGACAAAGAAAAACAAAACAAAAACACAGAGAAACTGGCAACATATAGGGTACACAAGACAAAGAAAAACAAAACACAACACAGAGAAACTGACAACATAGGGTACACAAGACGAAGAAAAACAAAACAAAAACACAGAGAAACTGACAACATAGGGTACACAAGACAAAGAAAAACAAAACACAACACAGAGAAACTGGCAACATATAGGGTACACAAGACAAAGAAACACAAAACAAAAACACAGAGAAACTGACAACATAGGGTACACAAGACAAAGAAAAACAAAACAAAAACACAGAGAAACTGACAACATAGGGTACACAAGACGAAGAAAAACAAAACAAAAACACAGAGAAACTGACAACATAGGGTACACAAGACAAAGAAAAACAAAACACAACACAGAGAAACTGGCAACATATAGGGTACACAAGACAAAGAAAAACAAAACAAAAACACAGAGAAACTGACAACATAGGGTACACAAGACAAAGAAAAACAAAACAAAAACACAGAGAAACTGACAACATAGGGTACACAAGACAAAGAAAAACAAAACAAAAACACAGAGAAACTGACAACATAGGGTACACAAGACAAAGAAAAACAAAACAAAAACACAGAGAAACTGACAACATAGGGTACACAAGACAAAGAAAAACAAAACAAAAACACAGAGAAACTGACAACATAGGGTACACAAGACGAAGAAAAACAAAACAAAAACACAGAGAAACTGGCGACATAGGGTACACAAGACAAAGAAAAACAAAACAAAAACACAGAGAAACTGACAACATAGGGTACACAAGACAAAGAAAAACAAAACACAACACAGAGAAACTGGCAACATATAGGGTACACAAGACAAAGAAAAACAAAACACAATCCAGAGAAACTGACAACATAGGGTACACAAGACAAAGAAAAACAAAACACAACACAGAGAAACTGGCAACATATAGGGTACACAAGACAAAGAAAAACAAAACACAACACAGAGAAACTGACAACATAGGGTACACAAGACGAAGAAAAACAAAACAAAAAAACAGAGAAACTGACAACATAGGGTACACAAGACAAAGAAAAACAAAACACAACACAGAGAAACTGGCAACATATAGGGTACACAAGACAAAGAAAAACAAAACAAAAACACAGAGAAACTGACAACATAGGGTACACAAGACAAAGAAAAACAAAACAAAAACACAGAGAAACTGACAACATATAGGGTACACAAGACAAAGAAAAACAAAACAAAAACACAGAGAAACTGACAACATAGGGTACACAAGACAACGAAAAACAAAACAAAAACAATCCAGAGAAACTGACAACATAGGGTGCACAAGACGAAGAAAAACAAAACAAAAACACAGAGAAATTGACAACATAGGGTACACAAGACAAAGAAAAACAAAACACAACACAGAGAAACTGACAACATAGGGTACACAACACGAAGAAAAACAAAACAAAAACACAGAGAAACTGACAACATAGGGTACACAAGACGAAGAAAAACAAAACAAAAACACAGAGAAACTGACAACATAGGGTACACAAGACAAAGAAAAACAAAACACAACACAGAGAATCTGGCAACATATAGGGTATACAAGACAGAGAAAAACAAAACAAAAACACAGAGAAACTGACAACATAGGGTACACAAGACAAAGAAAAACAAAACAAAAACACAGAGAAACTGACAACATAGGGTACACAAGACAAAGAAAAACAAAACAAAAACACAGAGAAACTGACAACATAGGGTACACAAGACGAAGAAAAACAAAACACAACACAGAGAAACTGGCAGCATTTAGGGTACACAAGACAAAGAAAAACAAAACAAAAACACAGAGAAACTGACAACATAGGGTACACAAGACAAAGAAAAACAAAACAAAAACACAGAGAAACTGACAACATAGGGTACACAAGACGAAGAAAAACAAAACAAAAACACAGAGAAACTGGCAACATAGGGTACACAAGACGAAGAAAAACAAAACACTACACAGAGAAACTGGCAACATATAGGGTACACAAGACAAAGAAAAACAAAACAAAAACACAGAGAAACTGACAACATAGGGTACACAAGACAAAGAAAAACAAACCAAAAACAATCCAGAGAAACTGACAACATAGGGTACACAAGACGAAGAAAAACAAAACAAAAACACAGAGAAACTGACAACATAGGGTACACAAGACAAAGAAAAACAAAACACAACACAGAGAAACTGACAACATAGGGTACACAAGACAAAGAAAAACAAAACAAAAACACAGAGAAACTGACAACATAGGGTACACAAGACAAAGAAAAACAAAACACAACACAGAGAAACTGGCAACATATAGGGTACACAAGACAAAGAAAAACAAACAAAAACACAGAGAAACTGACAACATAGGGTACACAAGACAAAGAAAAACAAAACAAAAACACAGAGAAACTGACAACATAGGGTACACAAGACAAAGAAAAACAAAACAAAAACACAGAGAAACTAACAACATAGGGTACACAAGACGAAGAAAAACAAAACAAAAACACAGAGAAACTGGCGACATAGGGTACACAAGACAAAGAAAAACAAAACAAAAACACAGAGAAACTGACAACATAGGGTACACAAGACAAAGAAAAACAAAACAAAAACACAGAGAAACTGGCAACAAATAGGGTACACAAGACAAAGAAAAACAAAACACAACACAGAGAAACTGACAACATAGGGTACACAAGACGAAGAAAAACAAAACAAAAACACAGAGAAACTGACAACATAGGGTACACAAGACAAAGAAAAACAAAACACAACACAGAGAAACTGGCAACATATAGGGTACACAAGACAAAGAAAAACAAAACAAAAACACAGAGAAACTGACAACATAGGGTACACAAGACAAAGAAAAACAAAACAAAAACACAGAGAAACTGACAACATAGGGTACACAAGACGAAGAAAAACAAAACAAAAACACAGAGAAACTGACAACATAGGGTACACAAGACAAAGAAAAACAAAACACAACACAGAGAAACTGGCAACATATAGGGTACACAAGACAGAGAAAAACAAAACAAAAACACAGAGAAACTGACAACATAGGGTACACAAGACAAAGAAAAACAAAACAAAAACACAGAGAAACTGACAACATAGGGTACACAAGACAAAGAAAAACAAAACAAAAACACAGAGAAACTGACAACATAGGGTACACAAGACGAAGAAAAACAAAACACAACACAGAGAAACTGGCAACATTTAGGGTACACAAGACAAAGAAAAACAAAACAAAAACACAGAGAAACTGACAACATAGGGTACACAAGACAAAGAAAAACAAAACAAAAACACAGAGAAACTGACAACATAGGGTACACAAGACGAAGAAAAACAAAACACAACACAGAGAAACTGGCAACATATAGGGTACACAAGACAAAGAAAAACAAAACAAAAACACAGAGAAACTGACAACATAGGGTACACAAGACAAAGAAAAACAAAACAAAAACAATCCAGAGAAACTGACAACATAGGGTACACAAGACGAAGAACAACAAAACAAAAACACAGAGAAACTGACAACATAGGGTACACAAGACAAAGAAAAACAAAACACAACACAGAGAAACTGACAACATAGGGTACACAAGACAAAGAAAAACAAAACAAAAACACAGAGAAACTGACAACATAGGGTACACAAGACAAAGAAAAACAAAACACAACACAGAGAAACTGGCAACATATAGGGTACACAAGACAAAGAAAAACAAAACAAAAACACAGAGAAACTGACAACATAGGGTACACAAGACAAAGAAAAACAAAACAAAAACACAGAGAAACTGACAACATAGGGTACACAAGACAAAGAAAAACAAAACAAAAACACAGAGAAACTGACAACATAGGGTACACAAGACGAAGAAAAACAAAACAAAAACACAGAGAAACTGGCGACATAGGGTACACAAGACAAAGAAAAACAAAACAAAAACACAGAGAAACTGACAACATAGGGTACACAAGACAAAGAAAAACAAAACACAACACAGAGAAACTGGCAACATATAGGGTACACAAGACAAAGAAAAACAAAACAAAAACACAGAGAAACTGACAACATAGGGTACACAAGACAAAGAAAAACAAAACAAAAACACAGAGAAACTGACAACATAGGGTACACAAGACGAAGAAAAACAAAACAAAAACACAGAGAAACTGACAACATAGGGTACACAAGACAAAGAAAAACAAAACACAACACAGAGAAACTGGCAACATATAGGGTACACAAGACAAAGAAAAACAAAACAAAAACACAGAGAAACTGACAACATAGGGTACCCAAGACAAAGAAAAACAAAACAAAAACACAGAGAAACTGACAACATAGGGTACACAAGACAAAGAAAAACAAAACACAACACAGAGAAACTGGCAACATATAGGGTACACAAGACAAAGAAAAACAAAACAAAAACACAGAGAAACTGACAACATAGGGTACACAAGACAAAGAAAAACAAAACAAAAACACAGAGAAACTGACAACATAGGGTACACAAGACAAAGAAAAACAAAACAAAAACACAGAGAAACTGACAACATAGGGTACACAAGACGAAGAAAAACAAAACAAAAACACAGAGAAACTGACGACATAGGGTACACAAGACAAAGAAAAACAAAACAAAAACACAGAGAAACTGACAACATAGGGTACACAAGACAAAGAAAAACAAAACACAATCCAGAGAAACTGACAACATAGGGTACACAAGACAAAGAAAAACAAAACACAACACAGAGAAACTGGCAACATATAGGGTACACAAGACAAAGAAAAACAAAACACAACACAGAGAAACTGACAACATAGGGTACACAAGACGAAGAAAAACAAATCAAAAACACAGAGAAACTGACAACATAGGGTACACAAGACAAAGAAAAACAAAACACAACACAGAGAAACTGGCAACATATAGGGTACACAAGACAAAGAAAAACAAAACAAAAACACAGAGAAACTGACAACATAGGGTACACAAGACAAAGAAAAACAAAACAAAAACACAGAGAAACTGACAACATAGGGTACACAAGACGAAGAAAAACAAAACAAAAACACAGAGAAACTGACAACATAGGGTACACAAGACAAAGAAAAACAAAACACAACACAGAGAAACTGGCAACATATAGGGTACACAAGACAAAGAAAAACAAAACAAAAACACAGAGAAACTGACAACATAGGGTACACAAGACAAAGAAAAACAAAACAAAAACACAGAGAAACTGACAACATAGGGTACACAAGACGAAGAAAAACAAAACAAAAACACAGAGAAACTGACAACATAGGGTACACAAGACAAAGAAAAACAAAACACAACACAGAGAAACTGACAACATAGGGTACACAACACGAAGAAAAACAAAACAAAAACACAGAGAAACTGACAACATAGGGTACACAAGACGAAGAAAAACAAAACAAAAACACAGAGAAACTGACAACATAGGGTACACAAGACAAAGAAAAACAAAACACAACACAGAGAAACTGGCAACATATAGGGTACACAAGACAAAGAAAAACAAAACAAAAACACAGAGAAACTGACAACATAGGGTACACAAGACAAAGAAAAACAAAACAAAAACAATCCAGAGAAACTGACAACATAGGGTACACAAGACGAAGAAAAACAAAACAAAAACACAGAGAAACTGACAACATAGGGTACACAAGACAAAGAAAAACAAAACACAATCCAGAGAAACTGACAACATAGGGTACACAAGACAAAGAAAAACAAAACACAACACAGAGAAACTGGCAACATATAGGGTACACAAGACAAAGAAAAACAAAACACAACACAGAGAAACTGACAACATAGGGTACACAAGACGAAGAAAAACAAATCAAAAACACAGAGAAACTGACAACATAGGGTACACAAGACAAAGAAAAACAAAACACAACACAGAGAAACTGGCAACATATAGGGTACACAAGACAAACAAAAACAAAACAAAAACACAGAGAAACTGACAACATAGGGTACACAAGACAAAGAAAAACAAAACAAAAACACAGAGAAACTGACAACATAGGGTACACAAGACGAAGAAAAACAAAACAAAAACACAGAGAAACTGACAACATAGGGTACACAAGACAAAGAAAAACAAAACACAACACAGAGAAACTGGCAACATATAGGGTACACAAGACAAAGAAAAACAAAACAAAAACACAGAGAAACTGACAACATAGGGTACACAAGACGAAGAAAAACAAAACAAAAACACAGAGAAACTGGCAACATTTAGGGTACACAAGACAAAGAAAAACAAAACAAAAACACAGAGAAACTGACAACATAGGGTACACAAGACAAAGAAAAACAAAACAAAAACACAGAGAAACTGACAACATAGGGTACACAAGACGAAGAAAAACAAAACAAAAACACAGAGAAACTGGCAACATAGGGTACACAAGACGAAGAAAAACAAAACACTACACAGAGAAACTGGCAACATATAGGGTACACAAGACAAAGAAAAACAAAACAAAAACACAGAGAAACTGACAACATAGGGTACACAAGACAAAGAAAAACAAACCAAAAACAATCCAGAGAAACTGACAACATAGGGTACACAAGACGAAGAAAAACAAAACAAAAACACAGAGAAACTGACAACATAGGGTACACAAGACGAAGAAAAACAAAACAAAAACACAGAGAAACTGGCAACATAGGGTACACAAGACGAAGAAAAACAAAACACTACACAGAGAAACTGGCAACATATAGGGTACACAAGACAAAGAAAAACAAAACAAAAACACAGAGAAACTGACAACATAGGGTACACAAGACAAAGAAAAACAAACCAAAAACAATCCAGAGAAACTGACAACATAGGGTACACAAGACGAAGAAAAACAAAACAAAAACACAGAGAAACTGACAACATAGGGTACACAAGACAAAGAAAAACAAAACAAAAACACAGAGAAACTGACAACATAGGGTACACAAGACGAAGAAAAACAAAACACAACACAGAGAAACTGGCAACATATAGGGTACACAAGACAAAGAAAAACAAAACAAAAACACAGAGAAACTGACAACATAGGGTACACAAGACAAAGAAAAACAAAACAAAAACACAGAGAAACTGACAACATAGGGTACACAAGACGAAGAAAAACAAAACAAAAACACAGAGAAACTGACAACATAGGGTACACAAGACAAAGAAAAACAAAACACAACACAGAGAAACTGACAACATAGGGTACACAACACGAAGAAAAACAAAACAAAAACACAGAGAAACTGACAACATAGGGTACACAAGACGAAGAAAAACAAAACAAAAACACAGAGAAACTGACAACATAGGGTACACAAGACAAAGAAAAACAAAACACAACACAGAGAAACTGGCAACATATAGGGTACACAAGACAAAGAAAAACAAAACAAAAACACAGAGAAACTGACAACATAGGGTACACAAGACAAAGAAAAACAAAACAAAAACAATCCAGAGAAACTGACAACATAGGGTACACAAGACGAAAAAAAACAAAACAAAAACACAGAGAAATTGACAACATAGGGTACACAAGACAAAGAAAAACAAAACACAACACAGAGAAACTGACAACATAGGGTACACAACACGAAGAAAAACAAAACAAAAACACAGAGAAACTGGCGACATAGGGTACACAAGACAAAGAAAAACAAAACAAAAACACAGAGAAACTGACAACATAGGGTACACAAGACAAAGAAAAACAAAACACAACACAGAGAAACTGGCAACATATAGGGTACACAAGACAAACAAAAACAAAACAAAAACACAGAGAAACTGACAACATAGGGTACACAAGACAAAGAAAAACAAAACAAAAACACAGAGAAACTGACAACATAGGGTACACAAGACGAAGAAAAACAAAACAAAAACACAGAGAAACTGACAACATAGGGTACACAAGACAAAGAAAAACAAAACACAACACAGAGAAACTGGCAACATATAGGGTACACAAGACAAAGAAAAACAAAACAAAAACACAGAGAAACTGACAACATAGGGTACACAAGACGAAGAAAAACAAAACAAAAACACAGAGAAACTGGCAACATTTAGGGTACACAAGACAAAGAAAAACAAAACAAAAACACAGAGAAACTGACAACATAGGGTACACAAGACAAAGAAAAACAAAACAAAAACACAGAGAAACTGACAACATAGGGTACACAAGACGAAGAAAAACAAAACAAAAACACAGAGAAACTGGCAACATAGGGTACACAAGACGAAGAAAAACAAAACACTACACAGAGAAACTGGCAACATATAGGGTACACAAGACAAAGAAAAACAAAACAAAAACACAGAGAAACTGACAACATAGGGTACACAAGACAAAGAAAAACAAACCAAAAACAATCCAGAGAAACTGACAACATAGGGTACACAAGACGAAGAAAAACAAAACAAAAACACAGAGAAACTGACAACATAGGGTACACAAGACGAAGAAAAACAAAACAAAAACACAGAGAAACTGGCAACATAGGGTACACAAGACGAAGAAAAACAAAACACTACACAGAGAAACTGGCAACATATAGGGTACACAAGACAAAGAAAAACAAAACAAAAACACAGAGAAACTGACAACATAGGGTACACAAGACAAAGAAAAACAAACCAAAAACAATCCAGAGAAACTGACAACATAGGGTACACAAGACGAAGAAAAACAAAACAAAAACACAGAGAAACTGACAACATAGGGTACACAAGACAAAGAAAAACAAAACAAAAACACAGAGAAACTGACAACATAGGGTACACAAGACGAAGAAAAACAAAACACAACACAGAGAAACTGGCAACATATAGGGTACACAAGACAAAGAAAAACAAAACAAAAACACAGAGAAACTGACAACATAGGGTACACAAGACAAAGAAAAACAAAACAAAAACACAGAGAAACTGACAACATAGGGTACACAAGACGAAGAAAAACAAAACAAAAACACAGAGAAACTGACAACATAGGGTACACAAGACAAAGAAAAACAAAACACAACACAGAGAAACTGACAACATAGGGTACACAACACGAAGAAAAACAAAACAAAAACACAGAGAAACTGACAACATAGGGTACACAAGACGAAGAAAAACAAAACAAAAACACAGAGAAACTGACAACATAGGGTACACAAGACAAAGAAAAACAAAACACAACACAGAGAAACTGGCAACATATAGGGTACACAAGACAAAGAAAAACAAAACAAAAACACAGAGAAACTGACAACATAGGGTACACAAGACAAAGAAAAACAAAACAAAAACAATCCAGAGAAACTGACAACATAGGGTACACAAGACGAAGAAAAACAAAACAAAAACACAGAGAAATTGACAACATAGGGTACACAAGACAAAGAAAAACAAAACACAACACAGAGAAACTGACAACATAGGGTACACAACACGAAGAAAAACAAAACAAAAACACAGAGAAACTGGCGACATAGGGTACACAAGACAAAGAAAAACAAAACAAAAACACAGAGAAACTGACAACATAGGGTACACAAGACAAAGAAAAACAAAACACAATCCAGAGAAACTGACAACATAGGGTACACAAGACAAAGAAAAACAAAACACAACACAGAGAAACTGGCAACATATAGGGTACACAAGAAAAAGAAAAACAAAACACAACACAGAGAAACTGACAACATAGGGTACACAAGACGAAGAAAAACAAATCAAAAACACAGAGAAACTGACAACATAGGGTACACAAGACAAAGAAAAACAAAACACAACACAGAGAAACTGGCAACATATAGGGTACACAAGACAAAGAAAAACAAAACAAAAACACAGAGAAACTGACAACATAGGGTACACAAGACAAAGAAAAACAAAACAAAAACACAGAGAAACTGACAACATAGGGTACACAAGACGAAGAAAAACAAAACAAAAACACAGAGAAACTGACAACATAGGGTACACAAGACAAAGAAAAACAAAACACAACACAGAGAAACTGGCAACATATAGGGTACACAAGACAAAGAAAAACAAAACAAAAACACAGAGAAACTGACAACATAGGGTACACAAGACGAAGAAAAACAAAACAAAAACACAGAGAAACTGGCAACATTTAGGGTACACAAGACAAAGAAAAACAAAACAAAAACACAGAGAAACTGACAACATAGGGTACACAAGACAAAGAAAAACAAAACAAAAACACAGAGAAACTGACAACATAGGGTACACAAGACGAAGAAAAACAAAACAAAAACACAGAGAAACTGGCAACATAGGGTACACAAGACGAAGAAAAACAAAACACTACACAGAGAAACTGGCAACATATAGGGTACACAAGACAAAGAAAAACAAAACAAAAACACAGAGAAACTGACAACATAGGGTACACAAGACAAAGAAAAACAAACCAAAAACAATCCAGAGAAACTGACAACATAGGGTACACAAGACGAAGAAAAACAAAACAAAAACACAGAGAAACTGACAACATAGGGTACACAAGACGAAGAAAAACAAAACAAAAACACAGAGAAACTGGCAACATAGGGTACACAAGACGAAGAAAAACAAAACACTACACAGAGAAACTGGCAACATATAGGGTACACAAGACAAAGAAAAACAAAACAAAAACACAGAGAAACTGACAACATAGGGTACACAAGACAAAGAAAAACAACCCAAAAACAATCCAGAGAAACTGACAACATAGGGTACACAAGACGAAGAAAAACAAAACAAAAACACAGAGAAACTGACAACATAGGGTACACAAGACAAAGAAAAACAAAACAAAAACACAGAGAAACTGACAACATAGGGTACACAAGACAAAGAAAAACAAAACACAACACAGAGAAACTGGCAACATATAGGGTACACAAGACAAAGAAAAACAAAACAAAAACACAGAGAAACTGACAACATAGGGTACACAAGACAAAGAAAAACAAAACAAAAACACAGAGAAACTGACAACATAGGGTACACAAGACAAAGAAAAACAAAACAAAAACACAGAGAAACTAACAACATAGGGTACACAAGACAAAGAAAAACAAAACAAAAACACAGAGAAACTGACAACATAGGGTACACAAGACAAAGAAAAACAAAACAAAAACACAGAGAAACTGACAACATAGGGTACACAAGACGAAGAAAAACAAAACACAACACAGAGAAACTGGCAACATTTAGGGTACACAAGACAAAGAAAAACAAAACAAAAACACAGAGAAACTGACAACATAGGGTACACAAGACAATGAAAAACAAAACAAAAACACAGAGAAACTGACAACATAGGGTACACAAGACGAAGAAAAACAAAACAAAAACACAGAGAAACTGGCAACATAGGGTACACAAGACGAAGAAAAACAAAACACTACACAGAGAAACTGGCAACATATAGGGTACACAAGACAAAGAAAAACAAAACAAAAACACAGAGAAACTGACAACATAGGGTACACAAGACAAAGAAAAACAAACCAAAAACAATCCAGAGAAACTGACAAAATAGGGTACACAAGACAAAGAAAAACAAAACAAAAACACAGAGAAACTGACAACATATAGGGTACACAAGACAAAGAAAAACAAAACAAAAACACAGAGAAACTGACAACATAGGGTACACAAGACAAAGAAAAACAAAACAAAAACACAGAGAAACTGACAACATAGGGTACACAAGACAAAGAAAAACAAAACAAAAACACAGAGAAACTGACAACATAGGGTACACAAGACGAAGAAAAACAAAACAAAAACACAGAGAAACTGGCGACATAGGGTACACAAGACAAAGAAAAACAAAACAAAAACACAGAGAAACTGACAACATAGGGTACACAAGACAAAGAAAAACAAAACAAAAACACAGAGAAACTGACAACATAGAGTACACAAGACGAAGAAAAACAAAACACAACACAGAGAAACTGGCAACATATAGGGTACACAAGACAAAGAAAAACAAAACAAAAACACAGAGAAACTGACAACATAGGGTACACAAGACAAAGAAAAACAAAACAAAAACACAGAGAAACTGGCAACAAATAGGGTACACAAGACAAAGAAAAACAAAACACAACATAGAGAAACAGATAACATAGGGTACACAAGACGAAGAAAAACAAAACAAAAACACAGAGAAACTGACAACATAGGGTACACAAGACAAAGAAAAACAAAACACAACACAGAGAAACTGGCAACATATAGGGTACACAAGACAAAGAAAAACAAAACAAAAACACAGAGAAACTGACAACATAGGGTACACAAGACAAAGAAAAACAAAACAAAAACACAGAGAAACTGACAACATAGGGTACACAAGACAAAGAAAAACAAAACACAACACAGAGAAACTGACAACATAGGGTACACAACACGAAGAAAAACAAAACAAAAACACAGAGAAACTGACAACATAGGGTACACAAGACGAAGAAAAACAAAACAAAAACACAGAGAAACTGACAACATAGGGTACACAAGACAAAGAAAAACAAAACAAAAACACAGAGAAACTGACAACATAGGGTACACAAGACGAAGAAAAACAAAACACAACACAGAGAAACTGGCAACATTTAGGGTACACAAGACAAAGAAAAACAAAACAAAAACACAGAGAAACTGACAACATAGGGTACACAAGACAAAGAAAAACAAAACAAAAACACAGAGAAACTGACAACATAGGGTACACAAGACGAAGAAAAACAAAACGCAACACAGAGAAACTGGCAACATATAGGGTACACAAGACAAAGAAAAACAAAACAAAAACACAGAGAAACTGACAACATAGGGTACACAAGACAAAGAAAAACAAAACAAAAACAATCCAGAGAAACTGACAACATAGGGTACACAAGACGAAGAACAACAAAACAAAAACACAGAGAAACTGACAACATAGGGTACACAAGACAAAGAAAAACAAAACACAACACAGAGAAACTGACAACATAGGGTACACAAGACAAAGAAAAACAAAACAAAAACACAGAGAAACTGACAACATAGGGTACACAAGACAAAGAAAAACAAAACACAACACAGAGAAACTGGCAACATATAGGGTACACAAGACAAAGAAAAACAAAACAAAAACACAGAGAAACTGACAACATAGGGTACACAAGACAAAGAAAAACAAAACAAAAACACAGAGAAACTGACAACATAGGGTACACAAGACAAAGAAAAACAAAACAAAAACACAGAGAAACTGACAACATAGGGTACACAAGACGAAGAAAAACAAAACAAAAACACAGAGAAACTGGCGACATAGGGTACACAAGACAAAGAAAAACAAAACAAAAACACAGAGAAACTGACAACATAGGGTACACAAGACAAAGAAAAACAAAACACAACACAGAGAAACTGGCAACATATAGGGTACACAAGACAAAGAAAAACAAAACAAAAACACAGAGAAACTGACAACATAGGGTACACAAGACAAAGAAAAACAAAACAAAAACACAGAGAAACTGACAACATAGGGTACACAAGACGAAGAAAAACAAAACAAAAACACAGAGAAACTGACAACATAGGGTACACAAGACAAAGAAAAACAAAACACAACACAGAGAAACTGGCAACACATAGGGTACACAAGACAAAGAAAAACAAAACAAAAACACAGAGAAACTGACAACATAGGGTACCCAAGACAAAGAAAAACAAAACAAAAACACAGAGAAACTGACAACATAGGGTACACAAGACAAAGAAAAACAAAACACAACACAGAGAAACTGGCAACATATAGGGTACACAAGACAAAGAAAAACAAAACAAAAACACAGAGAAACTGACAACATAGGGTACACAAGACAAAGAAAAACAAAACAAAAACACAGAGAAACTGACAACATAGGGTACACAAGACAAAGAAAAACAAAACAAAAACACAGAGAAACTGACAACATAGGGTACACAAGACGAAGAAAAACAAAACAAAAACACAGAGAAACTGGCGACATAGGGTACACAAGACAAAGAAAAACAAAACAAAAACACAGAGACACTGACAACATAGGGTACACAAGACAAAGAAAAACAAAACACAATCCAGAGAAACTGACAACATAGGGTACACAAGACAAAGAAAAACAAAACACAACACAGAGAAACTGGCAACATATAGGGTACACAAGACAAAGAAAAACAAAACACAACACAGAGAAACTGACAACATAGGGTACACAAGACGAAGAAAAACAAATCAAAAACACAGAGAAACTGACAACATAGGGTACACAAGACAAAGAAAAACAAAACACAACACAGAGAAACTGGCAACATATAGGGTACACAAGACAAAGAAAAACAAAACAAAAACACAGAGAAACTGACAACATAGGGTACACAAGACAAAGAAAAACAAAACAAAAACACAGAGAAACTGACAACATAGGGTACACAAGACGAAGAAAAACAAAACAAAAACACAGAGAAACTGACAACATAGGGTACACAAGACAAAGAAAAACAAAACACAACACAGAGAAACTGGCAACATATAGGGTACACAAGACAAAGAAAAACAAAACAAAAACACAGAGAAACTGACAACATAGGGTACACAAGACAAAGAAAAACAAAACAAAAACACAGAGAAACTGACAACATAGGGTACACAAGACGAAGAAAAACAAAACAAAAACACAGAGAAACTGACAACATAGGGTACACAAGACAAAGAAAAACAAAACACAACACAGAGAAACGGACAACATAGGGTACACAACACGAAGAAAAACAAAACAAAAACACAGAGAAACTGACAACATAGGGTACACAAGACGAAGAAAAACAAAACAAAAACACAGAGAAACTGACAACATAGGGTACACAAGACAAAGAAAAACAAAACACAACACAGAGAAACTGGCAACATATAGGGTACACAAGACAAAGAAAAACAAAACAAAAACACAGAGAAACTGACAACATAGGGTACACAAGACAAAGAAAAACAAAACAAAAACAATCCAGAGAAACTGACAACATAGGGTACACAAGACGAAGAAAAACAAAACAAAAACACAGAGAAATTGACAACATAGGGTACACAAGACAAAGAAAAACAAAACACAACACAGAGAAACTGACAAAATAGGGTACACAACACGAAGAAAAACAAAACAAAAACACAGAGAAACTGGCGACATAGGGTACACAAGACAAAGAAAAACAAAACAAAAACACAGAGAAACTGACAACATAGGGTACACAAGACAAAGAAAAACAAAACACAATCCAGAGAAACTGACAACATAGGGTACACAAGACAAAGAAAAACAAAACACAACACAGAGAAACTGGCAACATATAGGGTACACAAGACAAAGAAAAACAAAACACAACACAGAGAAACTGACAACATAGGGTACACAAGACGAAGAAAAACAAATCAAAAACACAGAGAAACTGACAACATAGGGTACACAAGACAAAGAAAAACAAAACACAACACAGAGAAACTGGCAACATATAGGGTACACAAGACAAAGAAAAACAAAACAAAAACACAGAGAAACTGACAACATAGGGTACACAAGACGAAGAAAAACAAAACAAAAACACAGAGAAACTGACAACATAGGGTACACAAGACGAAGAAAAACAAAACAAAAACACAGAGAAACTGGCGACATAGGGTACACAAGACAAAGAAAAACAAAACAAAAACACAGAGAAACTGACAACATAGGGTACACAAGACAAAGAAAAACAAAACACAACACAGAGAAACTGGCAACATATAGGGTACACAAGACAAAGAAAAACAAAACAAAAACACAGAGAAACTGACAACATAGGGTACACAAGACAAAGAAAAACAAAACAAAAACACAGAGAAACTGACAACATAGGGTACACAAGACGAAGAAAAACAAAACAAAAACACAGAGAAACTGACAACATAGGGTACACAAGACAAAGAAAAACAAAACACAACACAGAGAAACTGGCAACATATAGGGTACACAAGACAAAGAAAAACAAAACAAAAACACAGAGAAACTGACAACATAGGGTACCCAAGACAAAGAAAAACAAAACAAAAACACAGAGAAACTGACAACATAGGGTACACAAGACAAAGAAAAACAAAACACAACACAGAGAAACTGGCAACATATAGGGTACACAAGACAAAGAAAAACAAAACAAAAACACAGAGAAACTGACAACATAGGGTACACAAGACAAAGAAAAACAAAACAAAAACACAGAGAAACTGACAACATAGGGTACACAAGACAAAGAAAAACAAAACAAAAACACAGAGAAACTGACAACATAGGGTACACAAGACGAAGAAAAACAAAACAAAAACACAGAGAAACTGGCGACATAGGGTACACAAGACAAAGAAAAACAAAACAAAAACACAGAGACACTGACAACATAGGGTACACAAGACAAAGAAAAACAAAACACAATCCAGAGAAACTGACAACATAGGGTACACAAGACAAAGAAAAACAAAACACAACACAGAGAAACTGGCAACATATAGGGTACACAAGACAAAGAAAAACAAAACACAACACAGAGAAACTGACAACATAGGGTACACAAGACGAAGAAAAACAAATCAAAAACACAGAGAAACTGACAACATAGGGTACACAAGACAAAGAAAAACAAAACACAACACAGAGAAACTGGCAACATATAGGGTACACAAGACAAAGAAAAACAAAACAAAAACACAGAGAAACTGACAACATAGGGTACACAAGACAAAGAAAAACAAAACAAAAACACAGAGAAACTGACAACATAGGGTACACAAGACGAAGAAAAACAAAACAAAAACACAGAGAAACTGACAACATAGGGTACACAAGACAAAGAAAAACAAAACACAACACAGAGAAACTGGCAACATATAGGGTACACAAGACAAAGAAAAACAAAACAAAAACACAGAGAAACTGACAACATAGGGTACACAAGACAAAGAAAAACAAAACAAAAACACAGAGAAACTGACAACATAGGGTACACAAGACGAAGAAAAACAAAACAAAAACACAGAGAAACTGACAACATAGGGTACACAAGACAAAGAAAAACAAAACACAACACAGAGAAACTGACAACATAGGGTACACAACACGAAGAAAAACAAAACAAAAACACAGAGAAACTGACAACATAGGGTACACAAGACGAAGAAAAACAAAACAAAAACACAGAGAAACTGACAACATAGGGTACACAAGACAAAGAAAAACAAAACACAACACAGAGAAACTGGCAACATATAGGGTACACAAGACAAAGAAAAACAAAACAAAAACACAGAGAAACTGACAACATAGGGTACACAAGACAAAGAAAAACAAAACAAAAACAATCCAGAGAAACTGACAACATAGGGTACACAAGACGAAGAAAAACAAAACAAAAACACAGAGAAATTGACAACATAGGGTACACAAGACAAAGAAAAACAAAACACAACACAGAGAAACTGACAAAATAGGGTACACAACACGAAGAAAAACAAAACAAAAACACAGAGAAACTGGCGACATAGGGTACACAAGACAAAGAAAAACAAAACAAAAACACAGAGAAACTGACAACATAGGGTACACAAGACAAAGAAAAACAAAACACAATCCAGAGAAACTGACAACATAGGGTACACAAGACAAAGAAAAACAAAACACAACACAGAGAAACTGGCAACATATAGGGTACACAAGACAAAGAAAAACAAAACACAACACAGAGAAACTGACAACATAGGGTACACAAGACGAAGAAAAACAAATCAAAAACACAGAGAAACTGACAACATAGGGTACACAAGACAAAGAAAAACAAAACACAACACAGAGAAACTGGCAACATATAGGGTACACAAGACAAAGAAAAACAAAACAAAAACACAGAGAAACTGACAACATAGGGTACACAAGACAAAGAAAAACAAAACAAAAACACAGAGAAACTGACAACATAGGGTACACAAGACGAAGAAAAACAAAACAAAAACACAGAGAAACTGACAACATAGGGTACACAAGACAAAGAAAAACAAAACACAACACAGAGAAACTGGCAACATATAGGGTACACAAGACAAAGAAAAACAAAACAAAAACACAGAGAAACTGACAACATAGGGTACACAACACGAAGAAAAACAAAACAAAAACACAGAGAAACTGGCAACATTTAGGGTACACAAGACAAAGAAAAACAAAACAAAAACACAGAGAAACTGACAACATAGGGTACACAAGACAAAGAAAAACAAAACAAAAACACAGAGAAACTGACAACATAGGGTACACAAGACGAAGAAAAACAAAACAAAAACACAGAGAAACTGGCAACATTTAGGGTACACAAGACAAAGAAAAACAAAACAAAAACACAGAGAAACTGACAACATAGGGTACACAAGACGAAGAAAAACAAAACAAAAACACAGAGAAACTGGCAACATAGGGTACACAAGACGAAGAAAAACAAAACACTACACAGAGAAACTGGCAACATATAGGGTACACAAGACAAAGAAAAACAAAACAAAAACACAGAGAAACTGACAACATAGGGTACACAAGACAAAGAAAAACAAACCAAAAACAATCCAGAGAAACTGACAACATAGGGTACACAAGACGAAGAAAAACAAAACAAAAACACAGAGAAACTGACAACATAGGGTACACAAGACGAAGAAAAACAAAACAAAAACACAGAGAAACTGGCAACATAGGGTACACAAGACGAAGAAAAACAAAACACTACACAGAGAAACTGGCAACATATAGGGTACACAAGACAAAGAAAAACAAAACAAAAACACAGAGAAACTGACAACATAGGGTACACAAGACAAAGAAAAACAAACCAAAAACAATCCAGAGAAACTGACAACATAGGGTACACAAGACGAAGAAAAACAAAACAAAAACACAGAGAAACTGACAACATAGGGTACACAAGACAAAGAAAAACAAAACAAAAACACAGAGAAACTGACAACATAGGGTACACAAGACAAAGAAAAACAAAACACAACACAGAGAAACTGGCAACATATAGGGTACACAAGACAAAGAAAAACAAAACAAAAACACAGAGAAACTGACAACATAGGGTACACAAGACAAAGAAAAACAAAACAAAAACACAGAGAAACTGACAACATAGGGTACACAAGACAAAGAAAAACAAAACAAAAACACAGAGAAACTAACAACATAGGGTACACAAGACAAAGAAAAACAAAACAAAAACACAGAGAAACTGACAACATAGGGTACACAAGACAAAGAAAAACAAAACAAAAACACAGAGAAACTGACAACATAGGGTACACAAGACGAAGAAAAACAAAACACAACACAGAGAAACTGGCAACATTTAGGGTACACAAGACAAAGAAAAACAAAACAAAAACACAGAGAAACTGACAACATAGGGTACACAAGACAATGAAAAACAAAACAAAAACACAGAGAAACTGACAACATAGGGTACACAAGACGAAGAAAAACAAAACAAAAACACAGAGAAACTGGCAACATAGGGTACACAAGACGAAGAAAAACAAAACAAAAACACAGAGAAACTGGCAACATAGGGTACACAAGACGAAGAAAAACAAAACACTACACAGAGAAACTGGCAACATATAGGGTACACAAGACAAAGAAAAACAAAACAAAAACACAGAGAAACTGACAACATAGGGTACACAAGACAAAGAAAAACAAACCAAAAACAATCCAGAGAAACTGACAACATAGGGTACACAAGACGAAGAAAAACAAAACAAAAACACAGAGAAACTGACAACATAGGGTACACAAGACAAAGAAACACAAAACAAAAACACAGAGAAACTGACAACATAGGGTACACAAGACAAAGAAAAACAAAACAAAAACACAGAGAAACTGACAACATAGGGTACACAAGACAAAGAAAAACAAAACAAAAACACAGAGAAACTGACAACATAGGGTACACAAGACGAAGAAAAACAAAACAAAAACACAGAGAAACTGGCGACATAGGGTACACAAGACAAAGAAAAACAAAACAAAAACACAGAGAAACTGACAACATAGGGTACACAAGACAAAGAAAAACAAAACAAAAACACAGAGAAACTGACAACATAGAGTACACAAGACGAAGAAAAACAAAACACAACACAGAGAAACTGGCAACATATAGGGTACACAAGACAAAGAAAAACAAAACAAAAACACAGAGAAACTGACAACATAGGGTACACAAGACAAAGAAAAACAAAACAAAAACACAGAGAAACTGGCAACAAATACGGTACACAAGACAAAGAAAAACAAAACACAACATAGAGAAACAGATAACATAGGGTACACAAGACGAAGAAAAACAAAACAAAAACACAGAGAAACTGACAACATAGGGTACACAAGACAAAGAAAAACAAAACACAACACACAGAAACTGGCAACATATAGGGTACACAAGACAAAGAAAAACAAAACAAAAACACAGAGAAACTGACAACATAGGGTACACAAGACAAAGAAAAACAAAACAAAAACACAGAGAAACTGACAACATAGGGTACACAAGACAAAGAAAAACAAAACACAACACAGAGAAACTGACAACATAGGGTACACAACACGAAGAAAAACAAAACAAAAACACAGAGAAACTGACAACATAGGGTACACAAGACGAAGAAAAACAAAACAAAAACACAGAGAAACTGACAACATAGGGTACACAAGACAAAGAAAAACAAAACACAACACAGAGAAACTGGCAACATATAGGGTACACAAGACAAAGAAAAACAAAACAAAAACACAGAGAAACTGACAACATAGGGTACACAAGACAAAGAAAAACAAAACAAAAACACAGAGAAACTGACAACATAGGGTACACAAGACGAAGAAAAACAAAACAAAAACACAGAGAAACTGACAACATAGGGTACACAAGACAAAGAAAAACAAAACACAACACAGAGAAACTGGCAACATATAGGGTACACAAGACAAAGAAAAACAAAACAAAAACACAGATAAACTGACAACATAGGGTACACAAGACAAAGAAAAACAAAACAAAAACAATCCAGAGAAACTGACAACATAGGGTACACAAGACGAAGAAAAACAAAACAAAAACACAGAGAAATTGACAACATAGGGTACACAAGACAAAGAAAAACAAAACACAACACAGAGAAACTGACAACATAGGGTACACAACACGAAGAAAAACAAAACAAAAACACAGAGAAACTGACAACATAGGGTACACAACACGAAGAAAAACAAAACAAAAACACAGAGAAACTGACAACATAGGGTACACAAGACAAAGAAAAACAAAACACAACACAGAGAAACTGGCAACATATATGGTACACAAGACAGAGAAAAACAAAACAAAAACACAGAGAAACTGACAACATAGGGTACACAAGACAAAGAAAAACAAAACAAAAACACAGAGAAACTGACAACATAGGGTACACAAGACGAAGAAAAACAAAACACAACACAGAGAAACTGGCAACATTTAGGGTACACAAGACAAAGAAAAACAAAACAAAAACACAGAGAAACTGACAACATAGGGTACACAAGACAAAGAAAAACAAAACAAAAACACAGAGAAACTGACAACATAGGGTACACAAGACAAAGAAAAACAACACAAAAACACAGAGAAACTGGCAACATAGGGTACACAAGACGAAGAAAAACAAAACACTACACAGAGAAACTGGCAACATATAGGGTACACAAGACGAAGAAAAACAAAACAAAAACACAGAGAAACTGACAACATAGGGTACACAAGACAAAGAAAAACAAAACACAACACAGAGAAACTGACAACATAGGGTACACAAGACAAAGAAAAACAAAACAAAAACACAGAGAAACTGACAACATAGGGTACACAAGACAAAGAAAAACAAAACACAACACAGAGAAACTGGCAACATATAGGGTACACAAGACAAAGAAAAACAAAACAAAAACACAGAGAAACTGACAACATAGGGTACACAAGACAAAGAAAAACAAAACAAAAACACAGAGAAACTGACAACATAGGGTACACAAGACAAAGAAAAACAAAACAAAAACACAGAGAAACTAACAACATAGGGTACACAAGACGAAGAAAAACAAAACAAAAACACAGAGAAACTGACAACATAGGGTACACAAGACAAAGAAAAACAAAACAAAAACACAGAGAAACTGACAACATAGGGTACACAAGACGAAGAAAAACAAAACACAACACAGAGAAACTGGCAATATTTACGGTACACAAGACAAAGAAAAACAAAACAAAAACACAGAGAAACTGACAACATAGGGTACACAAGACAATGAAAAACAAAACAAAAACACAGAGAAACTGACAACATAGGGTACACAAGACGAAGAAAAACAAAACAAAAACACAGAGAAACTGGCAACATAGGGTACACAAGACGAAGAAAAACAAAACACTACACAGAGAAACTGGCAACATATAGGGTACACAAGACAAAGAAAAACAAAACAAAAACACAGAGAAACTGACAACATAGGGTACACAAGACAAAGAAAAACAAACCAAAAACAATCCAGAGAAACTGACAACATAGGGTACACAAGACAAAGAAAAACAAAACACAACACAGAGAAACTGGCAACATATAGGGTACACAAGACAAAGAAAAACAAAACAAAAACACAGATAAACTGACAACATAGGGTACACAAGACAAAGAAAAACAAAACAAAAACAATCCAGAGAAACTGACAACATAGGGTACACAAGACGAAGAAAAACAAAACAAAAACACAGAGAAATTGACAACATAGGGTACACAAGACAAAGAAAAACAAAACACAACACAGAGAAACTGACAACATAGGGTACACAACACGAAGAAAAACAAAACAAAAACACAGAGAAACTGACAACATAGGGTACACAACACGAAGAAAAACAAAACAAAAACACAGAGAAACTGACAACATAGGGTACACAAGACAAAGAAAAACAAAACACAACACAGAGAAACTGGCAACATATATGGTACACAAGACAGAGAAAAACAAAACAAAAACACAGAGAAACTGACAACATAGGGTACACAAGACAAAGAAAAACAAAACAAAAACACAGAGAAACTGACAACATAGGGTACACAAGACGAAGAAAAACAAAACACAACACAGAGAAACTGGCAACATTTAGGGTACACAAGACAAAGAAAAACAAAACAAAAACACAGAGAAACTGACAACATAGGGTACACAAGACAAAGAAAAACAAAACAAAAACACAGAGAAACTGACAACATAGGGTACACAAGACAAAGAAAAACAAAACAAAAACACAGAGAAACTGGCAACATAGGGTACACAAGACGAAGAAAAACAAAACACTACACAGAGAAACTGGCAACATATAGGGTACACAAGACGAAGAAAAACAAAACAAAAACACAGAGAAACTGACAACATAGGGTACACAAGACAAAGAAAAACAAAACACAACACAGAGAAACTGACAACATAGGGTACACAAGACAAAGAAAAACAAAACAAAAACACAGAGAAACTGACAACATAGGGTACACAAGACAAAGAAAAACAAAACACAACACAGAGAAACTGGCAACATATAGGGTACACAAGACAAAGAAAAACAAAACAAAAACACAGAGAAACTGACAACATAGGGTACACAAGACAAAGAAAAACAAAACAAAAACACAGAGAAACTGACAACATAGGGTACACAAGACAAAGAAAAACAAAACAAAAACACAGAGAAACTAACAACATAGGGTACACAAGACGAAGAAAAACAAAACAAAAACACAGAGAAACTGACAACATAGGGTACACAAGACAAAGAAAAACAAAACAAAAACACAGAGAAACTGACAACATAGGGTACACAAGACGAAGAAAAACAAAACACAACACAGAGAAACTGGCAATATTTACGGTACACAAGACAAAGAAAAACAAAACAAAAACACAGAGAAACTGACAACATAGGGTACACAAGACAATGAAAAACAAAACAAAAACACAGAGAAACTGACAACATAGGGTACACAAGACGAAGAAAAACAAAACAAAAACACAGAGAAACTGGCAACATAGGGTACACAAGACGAAGAAAAACAAAACACTACACAGAGAAACTGGCAACATATAGGGTACACAAGACAAAGAAAAACAAAACAAAAACACAGAGAAACTGACAACATAGGGTACACAAGACAAAGAAAAACAAACCAAAAACAATCCAGAGAAACTGACAACATAGGGTACACAAGACGAAGAAAAACAAAACAAAAACACAGAGAAACTGACAACATAGGGTACACAAGACAAAGAAAAACAAAACAAAAACACAGAGAAACTGACAACATAGGGTACACAAGACAAAGAAAAACAAAACAAAAACACAGAGAAACTGACAACATAGGGTACACAAGACGAAGAAAAACAAAACAAAAACACAGAGAAACTGGCGACATAGGGTACACAAGACAAAGAAAAACAAAACAAAAACACAGAGAAACTGACAACATAGGGTACACAAGACAAAGAAAAACAAAACAAAAACACAGAGAAACTGACAACATAGAGTACACAAGACGAAGAAAAACAAAACACAACACAGAGAAACTGGCAACATATAGGGTACACAAGACAAAGAAAAACAAAACAAAAACACAGAGAAACTGACAACATAGGGTACACAAGACAAAGAAAAACAAAACAAAAACAATCCAGAGAAACTGACAACATAGGGTACACAAGACGAAGAACAACAAAACAAAAACACAGAGAAACTGACAACATAGGGTACACAAGACAAAGAAAAACAAAACACAACACAGAGAAACTGACAACATAGGGTACACAAGACAAAGAAAAACAAAACAAAAACACAGAGAAACTGACAACATAGGGTACACAAGACAAAGAAAAACAAAACACAACACAGAGAAACTGGCAACATATAGGGTACACAAGACAAAGAAAAACAAAACAAAAACACAGAGAAACTGACAACATAGGGTACACAAGACAAAGAAAAACAAAACAAAAACACAGAGAAACTGACAACATAGGGTACACAAGACAAAGAAAAACAAAACAAAAACACAGAGAAACTGACAACATAGGGTACACAAGACGAAGAAAAACAAAACAAAAACACAGATAAACTGGCGACATAGGGTACACAAGACAAAGAAAAACAAAACAAAAACACAGAGAAACTGACAACATAGGGTACACAAGACAAAGAAAAACAAAACACAACACAGAGAAACTGGCAACATATAGGGTACACAAGACAAAGAAAAACAAAACAAAAACACAGAGAAACTGACAACATAGGGTACACAAGACAAAGAAAAACAAAACAAAAACACAGAGAAACTGACAACATAGGGTACACAAGACGAAGAAAAACAAAACAAAAACACAGAGAAACTGACAACATAGGGTACACAAGACAAAGAAAAACAAAACACAACACAGAGAAACTGGCAACATATAGGGTACACAAGACAAAGAAAAACAAAACAAAAACACAGAGAAACTGACAACATAGGGTACCCAAGACAAAGAAAAACAAAACAAAAACACAGAGAAACTGACAACATAGGGTACACAAGACAAAGAAAAACAAAACACAACACAGAGAAACTGGCAACATATAGGGTACACAAGACAAAGAAAAACAAAACAAAAACACAGAGAAACTGACAACATAGGGTACACAAGACAAAGAAAAACAAAACAAAAACACAGAGAAACTGACAACATAGGGTACACAAGACAAAGAAAAACAAAACAAAAACACAGAGAAACTGACAACATAGGGTACACAAGACGAAGAAAAACAAAACAAAAACACAGAGAAACTGGCGACATAGGGTACACAAGACAAAGAAAAACAAAACAAAAACACAGAGAAACTGACAACATAGGGTACACAAGACGAAGAAAAACAAAACGCAACACAGAGAAACTGGCAACATATAGGGTACACAAGACAAAGAAAAACAAAACACAACACAGAGAAACTGACAACATAGGGTACACAAGACGAAGAAAAACAAATCAAAAACACAGAGAAACTGACAACATAGGGTACACAAGACAAAGAAAAACAAAACACAACACAGAGAAACTGGCAACATATAGGGTACACAAGACAAAGAAAAACAAAACAAAAACACAGAGAAACTGACAACATAGGGTACACAAGACAAAGAAAAACAAAACAAAAACACAGAGAAACTGACAACATAGGGTACACAAGACGAAGAAAAACAAAACAAAAACACAGAGAAACTGACAACATAGGGTACACAAGACAAAGAAAAACAAAACACAACACAGAGAAACTGGCAACATATAGGGTACACAAGACAAAGAAAAACAAAACAAAAACACAGAGAAACTGACAACATAGGGTACACAAGACAAAGAAAAACAAAACAAAAACACAGAGAAACTGACAACATAGGGTACACAAGACGAAGAAAAACAAAACAAAAACACAGAGAAACTGACAACATAGGGTACACAAGACAAAGAAAAACAAAACACAACACAGAGAAACGGACAACATAGGGTACACAACACGAAGAAAAACAAAACAAAAACACAGAGAAACTGACAACATAGGGTACACAAGACGAAGAAAAACAAAACAAAAACACAGAGAAACTGACAACATAGGGTACACAAGACAAAGAAAAACAAAACACAACACAGAGAAACTGGCAACATATAGGGTACACAAGACAAAGAAAAACAAAACAAAAACACAGAGAAACTGACAACATAGGGTACACAAGACAAAGAAAAACAAAACAAAAACAATCCAGAGAAACTGACAACATAGGGTACACAAGACGAAGAAAAACAAAACAAAAACACAGAGAAATTGACAACATAGGGTACACAAGACAAAGAAAAACAAAACACAACACAGAGAAACTGACAAAATAGGGTACACAACACGAAGAAAAACAAAACAAAAACACAGAGAAACTGGCGACATAGGGTACACAAGACAAAGAAAAACAAAACAAAAACACAGAGAAACTGACAACATAGGGTACACAAGACAAAGAAAAACAAAACACAATCCAGAGAAACTGACAACATAGGGTACACAAGACAAAGAAAAACAAAACACAACACAGAGAAACTGGCAACATATAGGGTACACAAGACAAAGAAAAACAAAACACAACACAGAGAAACTGACAACATAGGGTACACAAGACGAAGAAAAACAAATCAAAAACACAGAGAAACTGACAACATAGGGTACACAAGACAAAGAAAAACAAAACACAACACAGAGAAACTGGCAACATATAGGGTACACAAGACAAAGAAAAACAAAACAAAAACACAGAGAAACTGACAACATAGGGTACACAAGACAAAGAAAAACAAAACAAAAACACAGAGAAACTGACAACATAGGGTACACAAGACGAAGAAAAACAAAACAAAAACACAGAGAAACTGACAACATAGGGTACACAAGACGAAGAAAAACAAAACAAAAACACAGAGAAACTGGCGACATAGGGTACACAAGACAAAGAAAAACAAAACAAAAACACAGAGAAACTGACAACATAGGGTACACAAGACAAAGAAAAACAAAACACAACACAGAGAAACTGGCAACATATAGGGTACACAAGACAAAGAAAAACAAAACAAAAACACAGAGAAACTGACAACATAGGGTACACAAGACAAAGAAAAACAAAACAAAAACACAGAGAAACTGACAACATAGGGTACACAAGACGAAGAAAAACAAAACAAAAACACAGAGAAACTGACAACATAGGGTACACAAGACAAAGAAAAACAAAACACAACACAGAGAAACTGGCAACATATAGGGTACACAAGACAAAGAAAAACAAAACAAAAACACAGAGAAACTGACAACATAGGGTACCCAAGACAAAGAAAAACAAAACAAAAACACAGAGAAACTGACAACATAGGGTACACAAGACAAAGAAAAACAAAACACAACACAGAGAAACTGGCAACATATAGGGTACACAAGACAAAGAAAAACAAAACAAAAACACAGAGAAACTGACAACATAGGGTACACAAGACAAAGAAAAACAAAACAAAAACACAGAGAAACTGACAACATAGGGTACACAAGACAAAGAAAAACAAAACAAAAACACAGAGAAACTGACAACATAGGGTACACAAGACGAAGAAAAACAAAACAAAAACACAGAGAAACTGGCGACATAGGGTACACAAGACAAAGAAAAACAAAACAAAAACACAGAGACACTGACAACATAGGGTACACAAGACAAAGAAAAACAAAACACAATCCAGAGAAACTGACAACATAGGGTACACAAGACAAAGAAAAACAAAACACAACACAGAGAAACTGGCAACATATAGGGTACACAAGACAAAGAAAAACAAAACACAACACAGAGAAACTGACAACATAGGGTACACAAGACGAAGAAAAACAAATCAAAAACACAGAGAAACTGACAACATAGGGTACACAAGACAAAGAAAAACAAAACACAACACAGAGAAACTGGCAACATATAGGGTACACAAGACAAAGAAAAACAAAACAAAAACACAGAGAAACTGACAACATAGGGTACACAAGACAAAGAAAAACAAAACAAAAACACAGAGAAACTGACAACATAGGGTACACAAGACGAAGAAAAACAAAACAAAAACACAGAGAAACTGACAACATAGGGTACACAAGACAAAGAAAAACAAAACACAACACAGAGAAACTGGCAACATATAGGGTACACAAGACAAAGAAAAACAAAACAAAAACACAGAGAAACTGACAACATAGGGTACACAAGACAAAGAAAAACAAAACAAAAACACAGAGAAACTGACAACATAGGGTACACAAGACGAAGAAAAACAAAACAAAAACACAGAGAAACTGACAACATAGGGTACACAAGACAAAGAAAAACAAAACACAACACAGAGAAACTGACAACATAGGGTACACAACACGAAGAAAAACAAAACAAAAACACAGAGAAACTGACAACATAGGGTACACAAGACGAAGAAAAACAAAACAAAAACACAGAGAAACTGACAACATAGGGTACACAAGACAAAGAAAAACAAAACACAACACAGAGAAACTGGCAACATATAGGGTACACAAGACAAAGAAAAACAAAACAAAAACACAGAGAAACTGACAACATAGGGTACACAAGACAAAGAAAAACAAAACAAAAACAATCCAGAGAAACTGACAACATAGGGTACACAAGACGAAGAAAAACAAAACAAAAACACAGAGAAATTGACAACATAGGGTACACAAGACAAAGAAAAACAAAACACAACACAGAGAAACTGACAAAATAGGGTACACAACACGAAGAAAAACAAAACAAAAACACAGAGAAACTGGCGACATAGGGTACACAAGACAAAGAAAAACAAAACAAAAACACAGAGAAACTGACAACATAGGGTACACAAGACAAAGAAAAACAAAACACAATCCAGAGAATCTGACAACATAGGGTACACAAGACAAAGAAAAACAAAACACAACACAGAGAAACTGGCAACATATAGGGTACACAAGACAAAGAAAAACAAAACACAACACAGAGAAACTGACAACATAGGGTACACAAGACGAAGAAAAACAAATCAAAAACACAGAGAAACTGACAACATAGGGTACACAAGACAAAGAAAAACAAAACACAACACAGAGAAACTGGCAACATATAGGGTACACAAGACAAAGAAAAACAAAACAAAAACACAGAGAAACTGACAACATAGGGTACACAAGACAAAGAAAAACAAAACAAAAACACAGAGAAACTGACAACATAGGGTACACAAGACGAAGAAAAACAAAACAAAAACACAGAGAAACTGACAACATAGGGTACACAAGACAAAGAAAAACAAAACACAACACAGAGAAACTGGCAACATATAGGGTACACAAGACAAAGAAAAACAAAACAAAAACACAGAGAAACTGACAACATAGGGTACACAACACGAAGAAAAACAAAACAAAAACACAGAGAAACTGGCAACATTTAGGGTACACAAGACAAAGAAAAACAAAACAAAAACACAGAGAAACTGACAACATAGGGTACACAAGACAAAGAAAAACAAAACAAAAACACAGAGAAACTGACAACATAGGGTACACAAGACGAAGAAAAACAAAACAAAAACACAGAGAAACTGGCAACATTTAGGGTACACAAGACAAAGAAAAACAAAACAAAAACACAGAGAAACTGACAACATAGGGTACACAAGACGAAGAAAAACAAAACAAAAACACAGAGAAACTGGCAACATAGGGTACACAAGACGAAGAAAAACAAAACACTACACAGAGAAACTGGCAACATATAGGGTACACAAGACAAAGAAAAACAAAACAAAAACACAGAGAAACTGACAACATAGGGTACACAAGACAAAGAAAAACAAACCAAAAACAATCCAGAGAAACTGACAACATAGGGTACACAAGACGAAGAAAAACAAAACAAAAACACAGAGAAACTGACAACATAGGGTACACAAGACGAAGAAAAACAAAACAAAAACACAGAGAAACTGGCAACATAGGGTACACAAGACGAAGAAAAACAAAACACTACACAGAGAAACTGGCAACATATAGGGTACACAAGACAAAGAAAAACAAAACAAAAACACAGAGAAACTGACAACATAGGGTACACAAGACAAAGAAAAACAAACCAAAAACAATCCAGAGAAACTGACAACATAGGGTACACAAGACGAAGAAAAACAAAACAAAAACACAGAGAAACTGACAACATAGGGTACACAAGACAAAGAAAAACAAAACAAAAACACAGAGAAACTGACAACATAGGGTACACAAGACAAAGAAAAACAAAACACAACACAGAGAAACTGGCAACATATAGGGTACACAAGACAAAGAAAAACAAAACAAAAACACAGAGAAACTGACAACATAGGGTACACAAGACAAAGAAAAACAAAACAAAAACACAGAGAAACTGACAACATAGGGTACACAAGACAAAGAAAAACAAAACAAAAACACAGAGAAACTAACAACATAGGGTACACAAGACAAAGAAAAACAAAACAAAAACACAGAGAAACTGACAACATAGGGTACACAAGACAAAGAAAAACAAAACAAAAACACAGAGAAACTGACAACATAGGGTACACAAGACGAAGAAAAACAAAACACAACACAGAGAAACTGGCAACATTTAGGGTACACAAGACAAAGAAAAACAAAACAAAAACACAGAGAAACTGACAACATAGGGTACACAAGACAATGAAAAACAAAACAAAAACACAGAGAAACTGACAACATAGGGTACACAAGACGAAGAAAAACAAAACAAAAACACAGAGAAACTGGCAACATAGGGTACACAAGACGAAGAAAAACAAAACAAAAACACAGAGAAACTGGCAACATAGGGTACACAAGACGAAGAAAAACAAAACACTACACAGAGAAACTGGCAACATATAGGGTACACAAGACAAAGAAAAACAAAACAAAAACACAGAGAAACTGACAACATAGGGTACACAAGACAAAGAAAAACAAACCAAAAACAATCCAGAGAAACTGACAACATAGGGTACACAAGACGAAGAAAAACAAAACAAAAACACAGAGAAACTGACAACATAGGGTACACAAGACAAAGAAACACAAAACAAAAACACAGAGAAACTGACAACATAGGGTACACAAGACAAAGAAAAACAAAACAAAAACACAGAGAAACTGACAACATAGGGTACACAAGACAAAGAAAAACAAAACAAAAACACAGAGAAACTGACAACATAGGGTACACAAGACGAAGAAAAACAAAACAAAAACACAGAGAAACTGGCGACATAGGGTACACAAGACAAAGAAAAACAAAACAAAAACACAGAGAAACTGACAACATAGGGTACACAAGACAAAGAAAAACAAAACAAAAACACAGAGAAACTGACAACATAGAGTACACAAGACGAAGAAAAACAAAACACAACACAGAGAAACTGGCAACATATAGGGTACACAAGACAAAGAAAAACAAAACAAAAACACAGAGAAACTGACAACATAGGGTACACAAGACAAAGAAAAACAAAACAAAAACACAGAGAAACTGGCAACAAATACGGTACACAAGACAAAGAAAAACAAAACACAACATAGAGAAACAGATAACATAGGGTACACAAGACGAAGAAAAACAAAACAAAAACACAGAGAAACTGACAACATAGGGTACACAAGACAAAGAAAAACAAAACACAACACACAGAAACTGGCAACATATAGGGTACACAAGACAAAGAAAAACAAAACAAAAACACAGAGAAACTGACAACATAGGGTACACAAGACAAAGAAAAACAAAACAAAAACACAGAGAAACTGACAACATAGGGTACACAAGACAAAGAAAAACAAAACACAACACAGAGAAACTGACAACATAGGGTACACAACACGAAGAAAAACAAAACAAAAACACAGAGAAACTGACAACATAGGGTACACAAGACGAAGAAAAACAAAACAAAAACACAGAGAAACTGACAACATAGGGTACACAAGACAAAGAAAAACAAAACACAACACAGAGAAACTGGCAACATATAGGGTACACAAGACAAAGAAAAACAAAACAAAAACACAGAGAAACTGACAACATAGGGTACACAAGACAAAGAAAAACAAAACAAAAACACAGAGAAACTGACAACATAGGGTACACAAGACGAAGAAAAACAAAACAAAAACACAGAGAAACTGACAACATAGGGTACACAAGACAAAGAAAAACAAAACACAACACAGAGAAACTGGCAACATATAGGGTACACAAGACAAAGAAAAACAAAACAAAAACACAGATAAACTGACAACATAGGGTACACAAGACAAAGAAAAACAAAACAAAAACAATCCAGAGAAACTGACAACATAGGGTACACAAGACGAAGAAAAACAAAACAAAAACACAGAGAAATTGACAACATAGGGTACACAAGACAAAGAAAAACAAAACACAACACAGAGAAACTGACAACATAGGGTACACAACACGAAGAAAAACAAAACAAAAACACAGAGAAACTGACAACATAGGGTACACAACACGAAGAAAAACAAAACAAAAACACAGAGAAACTGACAACATAGGGTACACAAGACAAAGAAAAACAAAACACAACACAGAGAAACTGGCAACATATATGGTACACAAGACAGAGAAAAACAAAACAAAAACACAGAGAAACTGACAACATAGGGTACACAAGACAAAGAAAAACAAAACAAAAACACAGAGAAACTGACAACATAGGGTACACAAGACGAAGAAAAACAAAACACAACACAGAGAAACTGGCAACATTTAGGGTACACAAGACAAAGAAAAACAAAACAAAAACACAGAGAAACTGACAACATAGGGTACACAAGACAAAGAAAAACAAAACAAAAACACAGAGAAACTGACAACATAGGGTACACAAGACAAAGAAAAACAAAACAAAAACACAGAGAAACTGGCAACATAGGGTACACAAGACGAAGAAAAACAAAACACTACACAGAGAAACTGGCAACATATAGGGTACACAAGACGAAGAAAAACAAAACAAAAACACAGAGAAACTGACAACATAGGGTACACAAGACAAAGAAAAACAAAACACAACACAGAGAAACTGACAACATAGGGTACACAAGACAAAGAAAAACAAAACAAAAACACAGAGAAACTGACAACATAGGGTACACAAGACAAAGAAAAACAAAACACAACACAGAGAAACTGGCAACATATAGGGTACACAAGACAAAGAAAAACAAAACAAAAACACAGAGAAACTGACAACATAGGGTACACAAGACAAAGAAAAACAAAACAAAAACACAGAGAAACTGACAACATAGGGTACACAAGACAAAGAAAAACAAAACAAAAACACAGAGAAACTAACAACATAGGGTACACAAGACGAAGAAAAACAAAACAAAAACACAGAGAAACTGACAACATAGGGTACACAAGACAAAGAAAAACAAAACAAAAACACAGAGAAACTGACAACATAGGGTACACAAGACGAAGAAAAACAAAACACAACACAGAGAAACTGGCAATATTTACGGTACACAAGACAAAGAAAAACAAAACAAAAACACAGAGAAACTGACAACATAGGGTACACAAGACAATGAAAAACAAAACAAAAACACAGAGAAACTGACAACATAGGGTACACAAGACGAAGAAAAACAAAACAAAAACACAGAGAAACTGGCAACATAGGGTACACAAGACGAAGAAAAACAAAACACTACACAGAGAAACTGGCAACATATAGGGTACACAAGACAAAGAAAAACAAAACAAAAACACAGAGAAACTGACAACATAGGGTACACAAGACAAAGAAAAACAAACCAAAAACAATCCAGAGAAACTGACAACATAGGGTACACAAGACGAAGAAAAACAAAACAAAAACACAGAGAAACTGACAACATAGGGTACACAAGACAAAGAAAAACAAAACAAAAACACAGAGAAACTGACAACATAGGGTACACAAGACAAAGAAAAACAAAACAAAAACACAGAGAAACTGACAACATAGGGTACACAAGACGAAGAAAAACAAAACAAAAACACAGAGAAACTGGCGACATAGGGTACACAAGACAAAGAAAAACAAAACAAAAACACAGAGAAACTGACAACATAGGGTACACAAGACAAAGAAAAACAAAACAAAAACACAGAGAAACTGACAACATAGAGTACACAAGACGAAGAAAAACAAAACACAACACAGAGAAACTGGCAACATATAGGGTACACAAGACAAAGAAAAACAAAACAAAAACACAGAGAAACTGACAACATAGGGTACACAAGACAAAGAAAAACAAAACAAAAACACAGAGAAACTGGCAACAAATAGGGTACACAAGACAAAGAAAAACAAAACACAACATAGAGAAACAGATAACATAGGGTACACAAGACGAAGAAAAACAAAACAAAAACACAGAGAAACTGACAACATAGGGTACACAAGACAAAGAAAAACAAAACACAACACACAGAAACTGGCAACATATAGGGTACACAAGACAAAGAAAAACAAAACAAAAACACAGAGAAACTGACAACATAGGGTACACAAGACAAAGAAAAACAAAACAAAAACACAGAGAAACTGACAACATAGGGTACACAAGACAAAGAAAAACAAAACACAACACAGAGAAACTGACAACATAGGGTACACAACACGAAGAAAAACAAAACAAAAACACAGAGAAACTGACAACATAGGGTACACAAGACGAAGAAAAACAAAACAAAAACACAGAGAAACTGACAACATAGGGTACACAAGACAAAGAAAAACAAAACACAACACAGAGAAACTGGCAACATATAGGGTACACAAGACAAAGAAAAACAAAACAAAAACACAGAGAAACTGACAACATAGGGTACACAAGACAAAGAAAAACAAAACAAAAACACAGAGAAACTGACAACATAGGGTACACAAGACAAAGAAAAACAAAACAAAAACACAGAGAAACTAACAACATAGGGTACACAAGACAAAGAAAAACAAAACAAAAACACAGAGAAACTGACAACATAGGGTACACAAGACAAAGAAAAACAAAACAAAAACACAGAGAAACTGACAACATAGGGTACACAAGACGAAGAAAAACAAAACACAACACAGAGAAACTGGCAACATTTAGGGTACACAAGACAAAGAAAAACAAAACAAAAACACAGAGAAACTGACAACATAGGGTACACAAGACAATGAAAAACAAAACAAAAACACAGAGAAACTGACAACATAGGGTACACAAGACGAAGAAAAACAAAACAAAAACACAGAGAAACTGGCAACATAGGGTACACAAGACGAAGAAAAACAAAACACTACACAGAGAAACTGGCAACATATAGGGTACACAAGACAAAGAAAAACAAAACAAAAACACAGAGAAACTGACAACATAGGGTACACAAGACAAAGAAAAACAAACCAAAAACAATCCAGAGAAACTGACAACATAGGGTACACAAGACGAAGAAAAACAAAACAAAAACACAGAGAAACTGACAACATAGGGTACACAAGACAAAGAAAAACAAAACAAAAACACAGAGAAACTGACAACATAGGGTACACAAGACAAAGAAAAACAAAACAAAAACACAGAGAAACTGACAACATAGGGTACACAAGACAAAGAAAAACAAAACAAAAACACAGAGAAACTGACAACATAGGGTACACAAGACGAAGAAAAACAAAACAAAAACACAGAGAAACTGGCGACATAGGGTACACAAGACAAAGAAAAACAAAACAAAAACACAGAGAAACTGACAACATAGGGTACACAAGACAAAGAAAAACAAAACAAAAACACAGAGAAACTGACAACATAGAGTACACAAGACGAAGAAAAACAAAACACAACACAGAGAAACTGGCAACATATAGGGTACACAAGACAAAGAAAAACAAAACAAAAACACAGAGAAACTGACAACATAGGGTACACAAGACAAAGAAAAACAAAACAAAAACACAGAGAAACTGGCAACAAATAGGGTACACAAGACAAAGAAAAACAAAACACAACATAGAGAAACAGATAACATAGGGTACACAAGACGAAGAAAAACAAAACAAAAACACAGAGAAACTGACAACATAGGGTACACAAGACAAAGAAAAACAAAACACAACACACAGAAACTGGCAACATATAGGGTACACAAGACAAAGAAAAACAAAACAAAAACACAGAGAAACTGACAACATAGGGTACACAAGACAAAGAAAAACAAAACAAAAACACAGAGAAACTGACAACATAGGGTACACAAGACAAAGAAAAACAAAACACAACACAGAGAAACTGACAACATAGGGTACACAACACGAAGAAAAACAAAACAAAAACACAGAGAAACTGACAACATAGGGTACACAAGACGAAGAAAAACAAAACAAAAACACAGAGAAACTGACAACATAGGGTACACAAGACAAAGAAAAACAAAACACAACACAGAGAAACTGGCAACATATAGGGTACACAAGAAAAAGAAAAACAAAACAAAAACACAGAGAAACTGACAACATAGGGTACACAAGACAAAGAAAAACAAAACAAAAACACAGAGAAACTGACAACATAGGGTACACAAGACGAAGAAAAACAAAACAAAAACACAGAGAAACTGACAACATAGGGTACACAAGACAAAGAAAAACAAAACACAACACAGAGAAACTGGCAACATATAGGGTACACAAGACAAAGAAAAACAAAACAAAAACACAGAGAAACTGACAACATAGGGTACACAAGACAAAGAAAAACAAAACAAAAACAATCCAGAGAAACTGACAACATAGGGTACACAAGACGAAGAAAAACAAAACAAAAACACAGAGAAATTGACAACATAGGGTACACAAGACAAAGAAAAACAAAACACAACACAGAGAAACTGACAACATAGGGTACACAACACGAAGAAAAACAAAACAAAAACACAGAGAAACTGACAACATAGGGTACACAACACGAAGAAAAACAAAACAAAAACACAGAGAAACTGACAACATAGGGTACACAAGACAAAGAAAAACAAAACACAACACAGAGAAACTGGCAACATATATGGTACACAAGACAGAGAAAAACAAAACAAAAACACAGAGAAACTGACAACATAGGGTACACAAGACAAAGAAAAACAAAACAAAAACACAGAGAAACTGACAACATAGGGTACACAAGACGAAGAAAAACAAAACACAACACAGAGAAACTGGCAACATTTAGGGTACACAAGACAAAGAAAAACAAAACAAAAACACAGAGAAACTGACAACATAGGGTACACAAGACAAAGAAAAACAAAACAAAAACACAGAGAAACTGACAACATAGGGTACACAAGACAAAGAAAAACAAAACAAAAACACAGAGAAACTGACAACATAGGGTACACAAGACGAAGAAAAACAAAACAAAAACACAGAGAAACTGGCGACATAGGGTACACAAGACAAAGAAAAACAAAACAAAAACACAGAGAAACTGACAACATAGGGTACACAAGACAAAGAAAAACAAAACAAAAACACAGAGAAACTGACAACATAGAGTACACAAGACGAAGAAAAACAAAACACAACACAGAGAAACTGGCAACATATAGGGTACACAAGACAAAGAAAAACAAAACAAAAACACAGAGAAACTGACAACATAGGGTACACAAGACAAAGAAAAACAAAACAAAAACACAGAGAAACTGGCAACAAATAGGGTACACAAGACAAAGAAAAACAAAACACAACATAGAGAAACAGATAACATAGGGTACACAAGACGAAGAAAAACAAAACAAAAACACAGAGAAACTGACAACATAGGGTACACAAGACAAAGAAAAACAAAACACAACACACAGAAACTGGCAACATATAGGGTACACAAGACAAAGAAAAACAAAACAAAAACACAGAGAAACTGACAACATAGGGTACACAAGACAAAGAAAAACAAAACAAAAACACAGAGAAACTGACAACATAGGGTACACAAGACAAAGAAAAACAAAACACAACACAGAGAAACTGACAACATAGGGTACACAACACGAAGAAAAACAAAACAAAAACACAGAGAAACTGACAACATAGGGTACACAAGACGAAGAAAAACAAAACAAAAACACAGAGAAACTGACAACATAGGGTACACAAGACAAAGAAAAACAAAACACAACACAGAGAAACTGGCAACATATAGGGTACACAAGACAAAGAAAAACAAAACAAAAACACAGAGAAACTGACAACATAGGGTACACAAGACAAAGAAAAACAAAACAAAAACACAGAGAAACTGACAACATAGGGTACACAAGACGAAGAAAAACAAAACAAAAACACAGAGAAACTGACAACATAGGGTACACAAGACAAAGAAAAACAAAACACAACACAGAGAAACTGGCAACATATAGGGTACACAAGACAAAGAAAAACAAAACAAAAACACAGATAAACTGACAACATAGGGTACACAAGACAAAGAAAAACAAAACAAAAACAATCCAGAGAAACTGACAACATAGGGTACACAAGACGAAGAAAAACAAAACAAAAACACAGAGAAACTGACAACATAGGGTACACAAGACAAAGAAAAACAAAACACAACACAGAGAAACTGACAACATAGGGTACACAAGACAAAGAAAAACAAAACAAAAACACAGAGAAACTGACAACATAGGGTACACAAGACAAAGAAAAACAAAACACAACACAGAGAAACTGGCAACATATAGGGTACACAAGACAAAGAAAAACAAAACAAAAACACAGAGAAACTGACAACATAGGGTACACAAGACAAAGAAAAACAAAACAAAAACACAGAGAAACTGACAACATAGGGTACACAAGACAAAGAAAAACAAAACAAAAACACAGAGAAACTAACAACATAGGGTACACAAGACAAAGAAAAACAAAACAAAAACACAGAGAAACTGACAACATAGGGTACACAAGACAAAGAAAAACAAAACAAAAACACAGAGAAACTGACAACATAGGGTACACAAGACGAAGAAAAACAAAACACAACACAGAGAAACTGGCAACATTTAGGGTACACAAGACAAAGAAAAACAAAACAAAAACACAGAGAAACTGACAACATAGGGTACACAAGACAATGAAAAACAAAACAAAAACACAGAGAAACTGACAACATAGGGTACACAAGACGAAGAAAAACAAAACAAAAACACAGAGAAACTGGCAACATAGGGTACACAAGACGAAGAAAAACAAAACACTACACAGAGAAACTGGCAACATATAGGGTACACAAGACAAAGAAAAACAAAACAAAAACACAGAGAAACTGACAACATAGGGTACACAAGACAAAGAAAAACAAACCAAAAACAATCCAGAGAAACTGACAACATAGGGTACACAAGACGAAGAAAAACAAAACAAAAACACAGAGAAACTGACAACATAGGGTACACAAGACAAAGAAAAACAAAACAAAAACACAGAGAAACTGACAACATAGGGTACACAAGACAAAGAAAAACAAAACAAAAACACAGAGAAACTGACAACATAGGGTACACAAGACAAAGAAAAACAAAACAAAAACACAGAGAAACTGACAACATAGGGTACACAAGACGAAGAAAAACAAAACAAAAACACAGAGAAACTGGCGACATAGGGTACACAAGACAAAGAAAAACAAAACAAAAACACAGAGAAACTGACAACATAGGGTACACAAGACAAAGAAAAACAAAACAAAAACACAGAGAAACTGACAACATAGAGTACACAAGACGAAGAAAAACAAAACACAACACAGAGAAACTGGCAACATATAGGGTACACAAGACAAAGAAAAACAAAACAAAAACACAGAGAAACTGACAACATAGGGTACACAAGACAAAGAAAAACAAAACAAAAACACAGAGAAACTGGCAACAAATAGGGTACACAAGACAAAGAAAAACAAAACACAACATAGAGAAACAGATAACATAGGGTACACAAGACGAAGAAAAACAAAACAAAAACACAGAGAAACTGACAACATAGGGTACACAAGACAAAGAAAAACAAAACAAAAACACAGAGAAACTGGCAACATATAGGGTACACAAGACAAAGAAAAACAAAACAAAAACACAGAGAAACTGACAACATAGGGTACACAAGACAAAGAAAAACAAAACAAAAACACAGAGAAACTGACAACATAGGGTACACAAGACAAAGAAAAACAAAACACAACACAGAGAAACTGACAACATAGGGTACACAACACGAAGAAAAACAAAACAAAAACACAGAGAAACTGACAACATAGGGTACACAAGACGAAGAAAAACAAAACAAAAACACAGAGAAACTGACAACATAGGGTACACAAGACAAAGAAAAACAAAACACAACACAGAGAAACTGGCAACATATAGGGTACACAAGACAAAGAAAAACAAAACAAAAACACAGAGAAACTGACAACATAGGGTACACAAGACAAAGAAAAACAAAACAAAAACACAGAGAAACTGACAACATAGGGTACACAAGACGAAGAAAAACAAAACAAAAACACAGAGAAACTGACAACATAGGGTACACAAGACAAAGAAAAACAAAACAAAAACAAAGAGAAACTGACAACATAGGGTACACAAGACAATGAAAAACAAAACAAAAACACAGAGAAACTGACAACATAGGGTACACAAGACGAAGAAAAACAAAACAAAATCACAGAGAAACTGGCAACATAGGGTACACAAGACAAAGAAAAACAAAACACAACACAGAGAAACTGGCAACATATAGGGTACACAAGACAAAGAAAAACAAAACAAAAACACAGAGAAACTGACAACATAGGGTACACAAGACAAAGAAAAACAAAACAAAAACACAGAGAAACTGACAACATAGGGTACACAAGACAAAGAAAAACAAAACAAAAACACAGAGAAACTAACAACATAGGGTACACAAGACGAAGAAAAACAAAACAAAAACACAGAGAAACTGACAACATAGGGTACACAAGACAAAGAAAATCAAAACAAAAACACAGAGAAACTGACAACATAGGGTACACAAGACGAAGAAAAACAAAACACAACACAGAGAAACTGGCAATATTTACGGTACACAAGACAAAGAAAAACAAAACAAAAACACAGAGAAACTGACAACATAGGGTACACAAGACAATGAAAAACAAAACAAAAACACAGAGAAACTGACAACATAGGGTACACAAGACGAAGAAAAACAAAACAAAAACACAGAGAAACTGGCAACATAGGGTACACAAGACGAAGAAAAACAAAACACTACACAGAGAAACTGGCAACATATAGGGTACACAAGACAAAGAAAAACAAAACAAAAACACAGAGAAACTGACAACATAGGGTACACAAGACAAAGAAAAACAAACCAAAAACAATCCAGAGAAACTGACAACATAGGGTACACAAGACGAAGAAAAACAAAACAAAAACACAGAGAAACTGACAACATAGGGTACACAAGACAAAGAAAAACAAAACAAAAACACAGAGAAACTGACAACATAGGGTACACAAGACAAAGAAAAACAAAACAAAAACACAGAGAAACTGACAACATAGGGTACACAAGACGAAGAAAAACAAAACAAAAACACAGAGAAACTGGCGACATAGGGTACACAAGACAAAGAAAAACAAAACAAAAACACACAGAAACTGACAACATAGGGTACACAAGACAAAGAAAAACAAAACAAAAACACAGAGAAACTGACAACATAGAGTACACAAGACGAAGAAAAACAAAACACAACACAGAGAAACTGGCAACATATAGGGTACACAAGACAAAGAAAAACAAAACAAAAACACAGAGAAACTGACAACATAGGGTACACAAGACAAAGAAAAACAAAACAAAAACACAGAGAAACTGGCAACAAATAGGGTACACAAGACAAAGAAAAACAAAACACAACATAGAGAAACAGATAACATAGGGTACACAAGACGAAGAAAAACAAAACAAAAACACAGAGAAACTGACAACATAGGGTACACAAGACAAAGAAAAACAAAACACAACACACAGAAACTGGCAACATATAGGGTACACAAGACAAAGAAAAACAAAACAAAAACACAGAGAAACTGACAACATAGGGTACACAAGACAAAGAAAAACAAAACAAAAACACAGAGAAACTGACAACATAGGGTACACAAGACAAAGAAAAACAAAACACAACACAGAGAAACTGACAACATAGGGTACACAACACGAAGAAAAACAAAACAAAAACACAGAGAAACTGACAAAATAGGGTACACAAGACGAAGAAAAACAAAACAAAAACACAGAGAAACTGACAACATAGGGTACACAAGACAAAGAAAAACAAAACACAACACAGAGAAACTGGCAACATATAGGGTACACAAGACAAAGAAAAACAAAACAAAAACACAGAGAAACTGACAACATAGGGTACACAAGACAAAGAAAAACAAAACAAAAACACAGAGAAACTGACAACATAGGGTACACAAGACGAAGAAAAACAAAACAAAAACACAGAGAAACTGACAACATAGGGTACACAAGACAAAGAAAAACAAAACACAACACAGAGAAACTGGCAACATATAGGGTACACAAGACAAAGAAAAACAAAACAAAAACACAGAGAAACTGACAACATAGGGTACACAAGACAAAGAAAAACAAAACAAAAACAATCCAGAGAAACTGACAACATAGGGTACACAAGACGAAGAAAAACAAAACAAAAACACAGAGAAACTGACAACATAGGGTACACAAGACAAAGAAAAACAAAACACAACACAGAGAAACTGACAACATAGGGTACACAAGACAAAGAAAAACAAAACAAAAACACAGAGAAACTGACAACATAGGGTACACAAGACAAAGAAAAACAAAACACAACACAGAGAAACTGGCAACATATAGGGTACACAAGACAAAGAAAAACAAAACAAAAACACAGAGAAACTGACAACATAGGGTACACAAGACAAAGAAAAACAAAACAAAAACACAGAGAAACTGACAACATAGGGTACACAAGACAAAGAAAAACAAAACAAAAACACAGAGAAACTAACAACATAGGGTACACAAGACAAAGAAAAACAAAACAAAAACACAGAGAAACTGACAACATAGGGTACACAAGACAAAGAAAAACAAAACAAAAACACAGAGAAACTGACAACATAGGGTACACAAGACGAAGAAAAACAAAACACAACACAGAGAAACTGGCAACATTTAGGGTACACAAGACAAAGAAAAACAAAACAAAAACACAGAGAAACTGACAACATAGGGTACACAAGACAATGAAAAACAAAACAAAAACACAGAGAAACTGACAACATAGGGTACACAAGACGAAGAAAAACAAAACAAAAACACAGAGAAACTGGCAACATAGGGTACACAAGACGAAGAAAAACAAAACACTACACAGAGAAACTGGCAACATATAGGGTACACAAGACAAAGAAAAACAAAACAAAAACACAGAGAAACTGACAACATAGGGTACACAAGACAAAGAAAAACAAACCAAAAACAATCCAGAGAAACTGACAACATAGGGTACACAAGACGAAGAAAAACAAAACAAAAACACAGAGAAACTGACAACATAGGGTACACAAGACAAAGAAAAACAAAACAAAAACACAGAGAAACTGACAACATAGGGTACACAAGACAAAGAAAAACAAAACAAAAACACAGAGAAACTGACAACATAGGGTACACAAGACAAACAAAAACAAAACAAAAACACAGAGAAACTGACAACATAGGGTACACAAGACGAAGAAAAACAAAACAAAAACACAGAGAAACTGGCGACATAGGGTACACAAGACAAAGAAAAACAAAACAAAAACACAGAGAAACTGACAACATAGGGTACACAAGACAAAGAAAAACAAAACAAAAACACAGAGAAACTGACAACATAGAGTACACAAGACGAAGAAAAACAAAACACAACACAGAGAAACTGGCAACATATAGGGTACACAAGACAAAGAAAAACAAAACAAAAACACAGAGAAACTGACAACATAGGGTACACAAGACAAAGAAAAACAAAACAAAAACACAGAGAAACTGGCAACAAATAGGGTACACAAGACAAAGAAAAACAAAACACAACATAGAGAAACAGATAACATAGGGTACACAAGACGAAGAAAAACAAAACAAAAACACAGAGAAACTGACAACATAGGGTACACAAGACAAAGAAAAACAAAACACAACACACAGAAACTGGCAACATATAGGGTACACAAGACAAAGAAAAACAAAACAAAAACACAGAGAAACTGACAACATAGGGTACACAAGACAAAGAAAAACAAAACAAAAACACAGAGAAACTGACAACATAGGGTACACAAGACAAAGAAAAACAAAACACAACACAGAGAAACTGACAACATAGGGTACACAACACGAAGAAAAACAAAACAAAAACACAGAGAAACTGACAACATAGGGTACACAAGACGAAGAAAAACAAAACAAAAACACAGAGAAACTGACAACATAGGGTACACAAGACAAAGAAAAACAAAACACAACACAGAGAAACTGGCAACATATAGGGTACACAAGACAAAGAAAAACAAAACAAAAACACAGAGAAACTGACAACATAGGGTACACAAGACAAAGAAAAACAAAACAAAAACACAGAGAAACTGACAACATAGGGTACACAAGACGAAGAAAAACAAAACAAAAACACAGAGAAACTGACAACATAGGGTACACAAGACAAAGAAAAACAAAACACAACACAGAGAAACTGGCAACATATAGGGTACACAAGACAAAGAAAAACAAAACAAAAACACAGAGAAACTGACAACATAGGGTACACAAGACAAAGAAAAACAAAACAAAAACAATCCAGAGAAACTGACAACATAGGGTACACAAGACGAAGAAAAACAAAACAAAAACACAGAGAAATTGACAACATAGGGTACACAAGACAAAGAAAAACAAAACACAACACAGAGAAACTGACAACATAGGGTACACAACACGAAGAAAAACAAAACAAAAACACAGAGAAACTGACAACATAGGGTACACAACACGAAGAAAAACAAAACAAAAACACAGAGAAACTGACAACATAGGGTACACAAGACAAAGAAAAACAAAACACAACACAGAGAAACTGGCAACATATATGGTACACAAGACAGAGAAAAACAAAACAAAAACACAGAGAAACTGACAACATAGGGTACACAAGACAAAGAAAAACAAAACAAAAACACAGAGAAACTGACAACATAGGGTACACAAGACGAAGAAAAACAAAACACAACACAGAGAAACTGGCAACATTTAGGGTACACAAGACAAAGAAAAACAAAACAAAAACACAGAGAAACTGACAACATAGGGTACACAAGACAAAGAAAAACAAAACAAAAACACAGAGAAACTGACAACATAGGGTACACAAGACAAAGAAAAACAAAACAAAAACACAGAGAAACTGACAACATAGGGTACACAAGACGAAGAAAAACAAAACAAAAACACAGAGAAACTGGCGACATAGGGTACACAAGACAAAGAAAAACAAAACAAAAACACAGAGAAACTGACAACATAGGGTACACAAGACAAAGAAAAACAAAACAAAAACACAGAGAAACTGACAACATAGAGTACACAAGACGAAGAAAAACAAAACACAACACAGAGAAACTGGCAACATATAGGGTACACAAGACAAAGAAAAACAAAACAAAAACACAGAGAAACTGACAACATAGGGTACACAAGACAAAGAAAAACAAAACAAAAACACAGAGAAACTGGCAACAAATAGGGTACACAAGACAAAGAAAAACAAAACACAACATAGAGAAACAGATAACATAGGGTACACAAGACGAAGAAAAACAAAACAAAAACACAGAGAAACTGACAACATAGGGTACACAAGACAAAGAAAAACAAAACACAACACACAGAAACTGGCAACATATAGGGTACACAAGACAAAGAAAAACAAAACAAAAACACAGAGAAACTGACAACATAGGGTACACAAGACAAAGAAAAACAAAACAAAAACACAGAGAAACTGACAACATAGGGTACACAAGACAAAGAAAAACAAAACACAACACAGAGAAACTGACAACATAGGGTACACAACACGAAGAAAAACAAAACAAAAACACAGAGAAACTGACAACATAGGGTACACAAGACGAAGAAAAACAAAACAAAAACACAGAGAAACTGACAACATAGGGTACACAAGACAAAGAAAAACAAAACACAACACAGAGAAACTGGCAACATATAGGGTACACAAGACAAAGAAAAACAAAACAAAAACACAGAGAAACTGACAACATAGGGTACACAAGACAAAGAAAAACAAAACAAAAACACAGAGAAACTGACAACATAGGGTACACAAGACGAAGAAAAACAAAACAAAAACACAGAGAAACTGACAACATAGGGTACACAAGACAAAGAAAAACAAAACACAACACAGAGAAACTGGCAACATATAGGGTACACAAGACAAAGAAAAACAAAACAAAAACACAGAGAAACTGACAACATAGGGTACACAAGACAAAGAAAAACAAAACAAAAACAATCCAGAGAAACTGACAACATAGGGTACACAAGACGAAGAAAAACAAAACAAAAACACAGAGAAACTGACAACATAGGGTACACAAGACAAAGAAAAACAAAACACAACACAGAGAAACTGACAACATAGGGTACACAAGACAAAGAAAAACAAAACAAAAACACAGAGAAACTGACAACATAGGGTACACAAGACAAAGAAAAACAAAACACAACACAGAGAAACTGGCAACATATAGGGTACACAAGACAAAGAAAAACAAAACAAAAACACAGAGAAACTGACAACATAGGGTACACAAGACAAAGAAAAACAAAACAAAAACACAGAGAAACTGACAACATAGGGTACACAAGACAAAGAAAAACAAAACAAAAACACAGAGAAACTAACAACATAGGGTACACAAGACAAAGAAAAACAAAACAAAAACACAGAGAAACTGACAACATAGGGTACACAAGACAAAGAAAAACAAAACAAAAACACAGAGAAACTGACAACATAGGGTACACAAGACGAAGAAAAACAAAACACAACACAGAGAAACTGGCAACATTTAGGGTACACAAGACAAAGAAAAACAAAACAAAAACACAGAGAAACTGACAACATAGGGTACACAAGACAATGAAAAACAAAACAAAAACACAGAGAAACTGACAACATAGGGTACACAAGACGAAGAAAAACAAAACAAAAACACAGAGAAACTGGCAACATAGGGTACACAAGACGAAGAAAAACAAAACACTACACAGAGAAACTGGCAACATATAGGGTACACAAGACAAAGAAAAACAAAACAAAAACACAGAGAAACTGACAACATAGGGTACACAAGACAAAGAAAAACAAACCAAAAACAATCCAGAGAAACTGACAACATAGGGTACACAAGACGAAGAAAAACAAAACAAAAACACAGAGAAACTGACAACATAGGGTACACAAGACAAAGAAAAACAAAACAAAAACACAGAGAAACTGACAACATAGGGTACACAAGACAAAGAAAAACAAAACAAAAACACAGAGAAACTGACAACATAGGGTACACAAGACAAAGAAAAACAAAACAAAAACACAGAGAAACTGACAACATAGGGTACACAAGACGAAGAAAAACAAAACAAAAACACAGAGAAACTGGCGACATAGGGTACACAAGACAAAGAAAAACAAAACAAAAACACAGAGAAACTGACAACATAGGGTACACAAGACAAAGAAAAACAAAACAAAAACACAGAGAAACTGACAACATAGAGTACACAAGACGAAGAAAAACAAAACACAACACAGAGAAACTGGCAACATATAGGGTACACAAGACAAAGAAAAACAAAACAAAAACACAGAGAAACTGACAACATAGGGTACACAAGACGAAGAAAAACAAAACACAACACAGAGAAACTGGCAACATATAGGGTACACAAGACAAAGAAAAACAAAACAAAAACACAGAGAAACTGACAACATAGGGTACACAAGACAAAGAAAAACAAAACAAAAACACAGAGAAACTGGCAACAAATAGGGTACACAAGACAAAGAAAAACAAAACACAACATAGAGAAACAGATAACATAGGGTACACAAGACGAAGAAAAACAAAACAAAAACACAGAGAAACTGACAACATAGGGTACACAAGACAAAGAAAAACAAAACACAACACACAGAAACTGGCAACATATAGGGTACACAAGACAAAGAAAAACAAAACAAAAACACAGAGAAACTGACAACATAGGGTACACAAGACAAAGAAAAACAAAACAAAAACACAGAGAAACTGACAACATAGGGTACACAAGACAAAGAAAAACAAAACACAACACAGAGAAACTGACAACATAGGGTACACAACACGAAGAAAAACAAAACAAAAACACAGAGAAACTGACAACATAGGGTACACAAGACGAAGAAAAACAAAACAAAAACACAGAGAAACTGACAACATAGGGTACACAAGACAAAGAAAAACAAAACACAACACAGAGAAACTGGCAACATATAGGGTACACAAGACAAAGAAAAACAAAACAAAAACACAGAGAAACTGACAACATAGGGTACACAAGACAAAGAAAAACAAAACAAAAACACAGAGAAACTGACAACATAGGGTACACAAGACGAAGAAAAACAAAACAAAAACACAGAGAAACTGACAACATAGGGTACACAAGACAAAGAAAAACAAAACACAACACAGAGAAACTGGCAACATATAGGGTACACAAGACAAAGAAAAACAAAACAAAAACACAGAGAAACTGACAACATAGGGTACACAAGACAAAGAAAAACAAAACAAAAACAATCCAGAGAAACTGACAACATAGGGTACACAAGACGAAGAAAAACAAAACAAAAACACAGAGAAATTGACAACATAGGGTACACAAGACAAAGAAAAACAAAACACAACACAGAGAAACTGACAACATAGGGTACACAACACGAAGAAAAACAAAACAAAAACACAGAGAAACTGACAACATAGGGTACACAACACGAAGAAAAACAAAACAAAAACACAGAGAAACTGACAACATAGGGTACACAAGACAAAGAAAAACAAAACACAACACAGAGAAACTGGCAACATATATGGTACACAAGACAGAGAAAAACAAAACAAAAACACAGAGAAACTGACAACATAGGGTACACAAGACAAAGAAAAACAAAACAAAAACACAGAGAAACTGACAACATAGGGTACACAAGACGAAGAAAAACAAAACACAACACAGAGAAACTGGCAACATTTAGGGTACACAAGACAAAGAAAAACAAAACAAAAACACAGAGAAACTGACAACATAGGGTACACAAGACAAAGAAAAACAAAACAAAAACACAGAGAAACTGACAACATAGGGTACACAAGACAAAGAAAAACAAAACAAAAACACAGAGAAACTGACAACATAGGGTACACAAGACGAAGAAAAACAAAACAAAAACACAGAGAAACTGGCGACATAGGGTACACAAGACAAAGAAAAACAAAACAAAAACACAGAGAAACTGACAACATAGGGTACACAAGACAAAGAAAAACAAAACAAAAACACAGAGAAACTGACAACATAGAGTACACAAGACGAAGAAAAACAAAACACAACACAGAGAAACTGGCAACATATAGGGTACACAAGACAAAGAAAAACAAAACAAAAACACAGAGAAACTGACAACATAGGGTACACAAGACAAAGAAAAACAAAACAAAAACACAGAGAAACTGGCAACAAATAGGGTACACAAGACAAAGAAAAACAAAACACAACATAGAGAAACAGATAACATAGGGTACACAAGACGAAGAAAAACAAAACAAAAACACAGAGAAACTGACAACATAGGGTACACAAGACAAAGAAAAACAAAACACAACACACAGAAACTGGCAACATATAGGGTACACAAGACAAAGAAAAACAAAACAAAAACACAGAGAAACTGACAACATAGGGTACACAAGACAAAGAAAAACAAAACAAAAACACAGAGAAACTGACAACATAGGGTACACAAGACAAAGAAAAACAAAACACAACACAGAGAAACTGACAACATAGGGTACACAACACGAAGAAAAACAAAACAAAAACACAGAGAAACTGACAACATAGGGTACACAAGACGAAGAAAAACAAAACAAAAACACAGAGAAACTGACAACATAGGGTACACAAGACAAAGAAAAACAAAACACAACACAGAGAAACTGGCAACATATAGGGTACACAAGACAAAGAAAAACAAAACAAAAACACAGAGAAACTGACAACATAGGGTACACAAGACAAAGAAAAACAAAACAAAAACACAGAGAAACTGACAACATAGGGTACACAAGACGAAGAAAAACAAAACAAAAACACAGAGAAACTGACAACATAGGGTACACAAGACAAAGAAAAACAAAACACAACACAGAGAAACTGGCAACATATAGGGTACACAAGACAAAGAAAAACAAAACAAAAACACAGAGAAACTGACAACATAGGGTACACAAGACAAAGAAAAACAAAACAAAAACAATCCAGAGAAACTGACAACATAGGGTACACAAGACGAAGAAAAACAAAACAAAAACACAGAGAAACTGACAACATAGGGTACACAAGACAAAGAAAAACAAAACACAACACAGAGAAACTGACAACATAGGGTACACAAGACAAAGAAAAACAAAACAAAAACACAGAGAAACTGACAACATAGGGTACACAAGACAAAGAAAAACAAAACACAACACAGAGAAACTGGCAACATATAGGGTACACAAGACAAAGAAAACCAAAACAAAAACACAGAGAAACTGACAACATAGGGTACACAAGACAAAGAAAAACAAAACAAAAACACAGAGAAACTGACAACATAGGGTACACAAGACAAAGAAAAACAAAACAAAAACACAGAGAAACTAACAACATAGGGTACACAAGACAAAGAAAAACAAAACAAAAACACAGAGAAACTGACAACATAGGGTACACAAGACAAAGAAAAACAAAACAAAAACACAGAGAAACTGACAACATAGGGTACACAAGACGAAGAAAAACAAAACACAACACAGAGAAACTGGCAACATTTAGGGTACACAAGACAAAGAAAAACAAAACAAAAACACAGAGAAACTGACAACATAGGGTACACAAGACAATGAAAAACAAAACAAAAACACAGAGAAACTGACAACATAGGGTACACAAGACGAAGAAAAACAAAACAAAAACACAGAGAAACTGGCAACATAGGGTACACAAGACGAAGAAAAACAAAACACTACACAGAGAAACTGGCAACATATAGGGTACACAAGACAAAGAAAAACAAAACAAAAACACAGAGAAACTGACAACATAGGGTACACAAGACAAAGAAAAACAAACCAAAAACAATCCAGAGAAACTGACAACATAGGGTACACAAGACGAAGAAAAACAAAACAAAAACACAGAGAAACTGACAACATAGGGTACACAAGACAAAGAAAAACAAAACAAAAACACAGAGAAACTGACAACATAGGGTACACAAGACAAAGAAAAACAAAACAAAAACACAGAGAAACTGACAACATAGGGTACACAAGACAAAGAAAAACAAAACAAAAACACAGAGAAACTGACAACATAGGGTACACAAGACGAAGAAAAACAAAACAAAAACACAGAGAAACTGGCGACATAGGGTACACAAGACAAAGAAAAACAAAACAAAAACACAGAGAAACTGACAACATAGGGTACACAAGACAAAGAAAAACAAAACAAAAACACAGAGAAACTGACAACATAGAGTACACAAGACGAAGAAAAACAAAACACAACACAGAGAAACTGGCAACATATAGGGTACACAAGACAAAGAAAAACAAAACAAAAACACAGAGAAACTGACAACATAGGGTACACAAGACAAAGAAAAACAAAACAAAAACACAGAGAAACTGGCAACAAATAGGGTACACAAGACAAAGAAAAACAAAACACAACATAGAGAAACAGATAACATAGGGTACACAAGACGAAGAAAAACAAAACAAAAACACAGAGAAACTGACAACATAGGGTACACAAGACAAAGAAAAACAAAACACAACACACAGAAACTGGCAACATATAGGGTACACAAGACAAAGAAAAACAAAACAAAAACACAGAGAAACTGACAACATAGGGTACACAAGACAAAGAAAAACAAAACAAAAACACAGAGAAACTGACAACATAGGGTACACAAGACAAAGAAAAACAAAACACAACACAGAGAAACTGACAACATAGGGTACACAACACGAAGAAAAACAAAACAAAAACACAGAGAAACTGACAACATAGGGTACACAAGACGAAGAAAAACAAAACAAAAACACAGAGAAACTGACAACATAGGGTACACAAGACAAAGAAAAACAAAACACAACACAGAGAAACTGGCAACATATAGGGTACACAAGACAAAGAAAAACAAAACAAAAACACAGAGAAACTGACAACATAGGGTACACAAGACAAAGAAAAACAAAACAAAAACACAGAGAAACTGACAACATAGGGTACACAAGACGAAGAAAAACAAAACAAAAACACAGAGAAACTGACAACATAGGGTACACAAGACAAAGAAAAACAAAACACAACACAGAGAAACTGGCAACATATAGGGTACACAAGACAAAGAAAAACAAAACAAAAACACAGAGAAACTGACAACATAGGGTACACAAGACAAAGAAAAACAAAACAAAAACAATCCAGAGAAACTGACAACATAGGGTACACAAGACGAAGAAAAACAAAACAAAAACACAGAGAAATTGACAACATAGGGTACACAAGACAAAGAAAAACAAAACACAACACAGAGAAACTGACAACATAGGGTACACAACACGAAGAAAAACAAAACAAAAACACAGAGAAACTGACAACATAGGGTACACAACACGAAGAAAAACAAAACAAAAACACAGAGAAACTGACAACATAGGGTACACAAGACAAAGAAAAACAAAACACAACACAGAGAAACTGGCAACATATATGGTACACAAGACAGAGAAAAACAAAACAAAAACACAGAGAAACTGACAACATAGGGTACACAAGACAAAGAAAAACAAAACAAAAACACAGAGAAACTGACAACATAGGGTACACAAGACGAAGAAAAACAAAACACAACACAGAGAAACTGGCAACATTTAGGGTACACAAGACAAAGAAAAACAAAACAAAAACACAGAGAAACTGACAACATAGGGTACACAAGACAAAGAAAAACAAAACAAAAACACAGAGAAACTGACAACATAGGGTACACAAGACAAAGAAAAACAAAACAAAAACACAGAGAAACTGGCAACATAGGGTACACAAGACGAAGAAAAACAAAACACTACACAGAGAAACTGGCAACATATAGGGTACACAAGACGAAGAAAAACAAAACAAAAACACAGAGAAACTGACAACATAGGGTACACAAGACAAAGAAAAACAAAACACAACACAGAGAAACTGACAACATAGGGTACACAAGACAAAGAAAAACAAAACAAAAACACAGAGAAACTGACAACATAGGGTACACAAGACAAAGAAAAACAAAACACAACACAGAGAAACTGGCAACATATAGGGTACACAAGACAAAGAAAAACAAAACAAAAACACAGAGAAACTGACAACATAGGGTACACAAGACAAAGAAAAACAAAACAAAAACACAGAGAAACTGACAACATAGGGTACACAAGACAAAGAAAAACAAAACAAAAACACAGAGAAACTAACAACATAGGGTACACAAGACGAAGAAAAACAAAACAAAAACACAGAGAAACTGACAACATAGGGTACACAAGACAAAGAAAAACAAAACAAAAACACAGAGAAACTGACAACATAGGGTACACAAGACGAAGAAAAACAAAACACAACACAGAGAAACTGGCAATATTTACGGTACACAAGACAAAGAAAAACAAAACAAAAACACAGAGAAACTGACAACATAGGGTATACAAGACAATGAAAAACAAAACAAAAACACAGAGAAACTGACAACATAGGGTACACAAGACGAAGAAAAACAAAACAAAAACACAGAGAAACTGGCAACATAGGGTACACAAGACGAAGAAAAACAAAACACTACACAGAGAAACTGGCAACATATAGGGTACACAAGACAAAGAAAAACAAAACAAAAACACAGAGAAACTGACAACATAGGGTACACAAGACAAAGAAAAACAAACCAAAAACAATCCAGAGAAACTGACAACATAGGGTACACAAGACGAAGAAAAACAAAACAAAAACACACAGAAACTGACAACATAGGGTACACAAGACAAAGAAAAACAAAACAAAAACACAGAGAAACTGACAACATAGGGTACACAAGACAAAGAAAAACAAAACAAAAACACAGAGAAACTGACAACATAGGGTACACAAGACGAAGAAAAACAAAACAAAAACACAGAGAAACTGGCGACATAGGGTACACAAGACAAAGAAAAACAAAACAAAAACACAGAGAAACTGACAACATAGGGTACACAAGACAAAGAAAAACAAAACAAAAACACAGAGAAACTGACAACATAGAGTACACAAGACGAAGAAAAACAAAACACAACACAGAGAAACTGGCAACATATAGGGTACACAAGACAAAGAAAAACAAAACAAAAACACAGAGAAACTGACAACATAGGGTACACAAGACAAAGAAAAACAAAACAAAAACACAGAGAAACTGGCAACAAATAGGGTACACAAGACAAAGAAAAACAAAACACAACATAGAGAAACAGATAACATAGGGTACACAAGACGAAGAAAAACAAAACAAAAACACAGAGAAACTGACAACATAGGGTACACAAGACAAAGAAAAACAAAACACAACACACAGAAACTGGCAACATATAGGGTACACAAGACAAAGAAAAACAAAACAAAAACACAGAGAAACTGACAACATAGGGTACACAAGACAAAGAAAAACAAAACAAAAACACAGAGAAACTGACAACATAGGGTACACAAGACAAAGAAAAACAAAACACAACACAGAGAAACTGACAACATAGGGTACACAACACGAAGAAAAACAAAACAAAAACACAGAGAAACTGACAACATAGGGTACACAAGACGAAGAAAAACAAAACAAAAACACAGAGAAACTGACAACATAGGGTACACAAGACAAAGAAAAACAAAACACAACACAGAGAAACTGGCAACATATAGGGTACACAAGACAAAGAAAAACAAAACAAAAACACAGAGAAACTGACAACATAGGGTACACAAGACAAAGAAAAACAAAACAAAAACACAGAGAAACTGACAACATAGGGTACACAAGACGAAGAAAAACAAAACAAAAACACAGAGAAACTGACAACATAGGGTACACAAGACAAAGAAAAACAAAACACAACACAGAGAAACTGGCAACATATAGGGTACACAAGACAAAGAAAAACAAAACAAAAACACAGAGAAACTGACAACATAGGGTACACAAGACAAAGAAAAACAAAACAAAAACAATCCAGAGAAACTGACAACATAGGGTACACAAGACGAAGAAAAACAAAACAAAAACACAGAGAAATTGACAACATAGGGTACACAAGACAAAGAAAAACAAAACACAACACAGAGAAACTGACAACATAGGGTACACAACACGAAGAAAAACAAAACAAAAACACAGAGAAACTGACAACATAGGGTACACAACACGAAGAAAAACAAAACAAAAACACAGAGAAACTGACAACATAGGGTACACAAGACAAAGAAAAACAAAACACAACACAGAGAAACTGGCAACATATATGGTACACAAGACAGAGAAAAACAAAACAAAAACACAGAGAAACTGACAACATAGGGTACACAAGACAAAGAAAAACAAAACAAAAACACAGAGAAACTGACAACATAGGGTACACAAGACGAAGAAAAACAAAACACAACACAGAGAAACTGGCAACATTTAGGGTACACAAGACAAAGAAAAACAAAACAAAAACACAGAGAAACTGACAACATAGGGTACACAAGACAAAGAAAAACAAAACAAAAACACAGAGAAACTGACAACATAGGGTACACAAGACAAAGAAAAACAAAACAAAAACACAGAGAAACTGGCAACATAGGGTACACAAGACGAAGAAAAACAAAACACTACACAGAGAAACTGGCAACATATAGGGTACACAAGACGAAGAAAAACAAAACAAAAACACAGAGAAACTGACAACATAGGGTACACAAGACAAAGAAAAACAAAACACAACACAGAGAAACTGACAACATAGGGTACACAAGACAAAGAAAAACAAAACAAAAACACAGAGAAACTGACAACATAGGGTACACAAGACAAAGAAAAACAAAACACAACACAGAGAAACTGGCAACATATAGGGTACACAAGACAAAGAAAAACAAAACAAAAACACAGAGAAACTGACAACATAGGGTACACAAGACAAAGAAAAACAAAACAAAAACACAGAGAAACTGACAACATAGGGTACACAAGACAAAGAAAAACAAAACAAAAACACAGAGAAACTAACAACATAGGGTACACAAGACGAAGAAAAACAAAACAAAAACACAGAGAAACTGACAACATAGGGTACACAAGACAAAGAAAAACAAAACAAAAACACAGAGAAACTGACAACATAGGGTACACAAGACGAAGAAAAACAAAACACAACACAGAGAAACTGGCAATATTTACGGTACACAAGACAAAGAAAAACAAAACAAAAACACAGAGAAACTGACAACATAGGGTACACAAGACAATGAAAAACAAAACAAAAACACAGAGAAACTGACAACATAGGGTACACAAGACGAAGAAAAACAAAACAAAAACACAGAGAAACTGGCAACATAGGGTACACAAGACGAAGAAAAACAAAACAAAAACACAGAGAAACTGGCAACATATAGGGTACACAAGACAAAGAAAAACAAAACAAAAACACAGAGAAACTGACAACATAGGGTACACAAGACAAAGAAAAACAAACCAAAAACAATCCAGAGAAACTGACAACATAGGGTACACAAGACGAAGAAAAACAAAACAAAAACACAGAGAAACTGACAACATAGGGTACACAAGACAAAGAAAAACAAAACAAAAACACAGAGAAACTGACAACATAGGGTACACAAGACGAAGAAAAACAAAACAAAAACACAGAGAAACTGACAACATAGGGTACACAAGACAAAGAAAAACAAAACACAACACAGAGAAACTGGCAACATATAGGGTACACAAGACAGAGAAAAACAAAACAAAAACACAGAGAAACTGACAACATAGGGTACACAAGACAAAGAAAAACAAAACAAAAACACAGAGAAACTGACAACATAGGGTACACAAGACAAAGAAAAACAAAACAAAAACACAGAGAAACTGACAACATAGGGTACACAAGACGAAGAAAAACAAAACACAACACAGAGAAACTGGCAACATTTAGGGTACACAAGACAAAGAAAAACAAAACACAACACAGAGAAACTGGCAACATATAGGGTACACAAGACAAAGAAAAACAAAACAAAAACACAGAGAAACTGACAACATAGGGTACACAAGACAAAGAAAAACAAAACAAAAACACAGAGAAACTGACAACATAGGGTACACAAGACGAAGAAAAACAAAACACAACACAGAGAAACTGGCAACATATAGGGTACACAAGACAAAGAAAAACAAAACAAAAACACAGAGAAACTGACAACATAGGGTACACAAGACAAAGAAAAACAAAACAAAAACAATCCAGAGAAACTGACAACATAGGGTACACAAGACGAAGAACAACAAAACAAAAACACAGAGAAACTGACAACATAGGGTACACAAGACAAAGAAAAACAAAACACAACACAGAGAAACTGACAACATAGGGTACACAAGACAAAGAAAAACAAAACAAAAACACAGAGAAACTGACAACATAGGGTACACAAGACAAAGAAAAACAAAACACAACACAGAGAAACTGGCAACATATAGGGTACACAAGACAAAGAAAAACAAAACAAAAACACAGAGAAACTGACAACATAGGGTACACAAGACAAAGAAAAACAAAACAAAAACACAGAGAAACTGACAACATAGGGTACACAAGACAAAGAAAAACAAAACAAAAACACAGAGAAACTGACAACATAGGGTACACAAGACGAAGAAAAACAAAACAAAAACACAGAGAAACTGGCGACATAGGGTACACAAGACAAAGAAAAACAAAACAAAAACACAGAGAAACTGACAACATAGGGTACACAAGACAAAGAAAAACAAAACACAACACAGAGAAACTGGCAACATATAGGGTACACAAGACAAAGAAAAACAAAACAAAAACACAGAGAAACTGACAACATAGGGTACACAAGACAAAGAAAAACAAAACAAAAACACAGAGAAACTGACAACATAGGGTACACAAGACGAAGAAAAACAAAACAAAAACACAGAGAAACTGACAACATAGGGTACACAAGACAAAGAAAAACAAAACACAACACAGAGAAACTGGCAACATATAGGGTACACAAGACAAAGAAAAACAAAACAAAAACACAGAGAAACTGACAACATAGGGTACCCAAGACAAAGAAAAACAAAACAAAAACACAGAGAAACTGACAACATAGGGTACACAAGACAAGGAAAAACAAAACACAACACAGAGAAACTGGCAACATATAGGGTACACAAGACAAAGAAAAACAAAACAAAAACACAGAGAAACTGACAACATAGGGTACACAAGACAAAGAAAAACAAAACAAAAACACAGAGAAACTGACAACATAGGGTACACAAGACAAAGAAAAACAAAACAAAAACACAGAGAAACTGACAACATAGGGTACACAAGACGAAGAAAAACAAAACAAAAACACAGAGAAACTGGCGACATAGGGTACACAAGACAAAGAAAAACAAAACAAAAACACAGAGAAACTGACAACATAGGGTACACAAGACAAAGAAAAACAAAACACAATCCAGAGAAACTGACAACATAGGGTACACAAGACAAAGAAAAACAAAACACAACACAGAGAAACTGGCAACATATAGGGTACACAAGACAAAGAAAAACAAAACACAACACAGAGAAACTGACAACATAGGGTACACAAGACGAAGAAAAACAAATCAAAAACACAGAGAAACTGACAACATAGGGTACACAAGACAAAGAAAAACAAAACACAACACAGAGAAACTGGCAACATATAGGGTACACAAGACAAAGAAAAACAAAACAAAAACACAGAGAAACTGACAACATAGGGTACACAAGACAAAGAAAAACAAAACAAAAACACAGAGAAACTGGCAACATAGGGTACACAAGACGAAGAAAAACAAAACAAAAACACAGAGAAACTGACAACATAGGGTACACAAGACAAAGAAAAACAAAACACAACACAGAGAAACTGGCAACATATAGGGTACACAAGACAAAGAAAAACAAAACAAAAACACAGAGAAACTGACAACATAGGGTACACAAGACAAAGAAAAACAAAACAAAAACACAGAGAAACTGACAACATAGGGTACACAAGACGAAGAAAAACAAAACAAAAACACAGAGAAACTGACAACATAGGGTACACAAGACAAAGAAAAACAAAACACAACACAGAGAAACTGACAACATAGGGTACACAACACGAAGAAAAACAAAACAAAAACACAGAGAAACTGACAACATAGGGTACACAAGACGAAGAAAAACAAAACAAAAACACAGAGAAACTGACAACATAGGGTACACAAGACAAAGAAAAACAAAACACAACACAGAGAAACTGGCAACATATAGGGTACACAAGACAAAGAAAAACAAAACAAAAACACAGAGAAACTGACAACATAGGGTACACAAGACAAAGAAAAACAAAACAAAAACAATCCAGAGAAACTGACAACATAGGGTACACAAGACGAAGAAAAACAAAACAAAAACACAGAGAAATTGACAACATAGGGTACACAAGACAAAGAAAAACAAAACACAACACAGAGAAACTGACAACATAGGGTACACAACACGAAGAAAAACAAAACAAAAACACAGAGAAACTGGCGACATAGGGTACACAAGACAAAGAAAAACAAAACAAAAACACAGAGAAACTGACAACATAGGGTACACAAGACAAAGAAAAACAAAACACAATCCAGAGAAACTGACAACATAGGGTACACAAGACAAAGAAAAACAAAACACAACACAGAGAAACTGGCAACATATAGGGTACACAAGACAAAGAAAAACAAAACACAACACAGAGAAACTGACAACATAGGGTACACAAGACGAAGAAAAACAAATCAAAAACACAGAGAAACTGACAACATAGGGTACACAAGACAAAGAAAAACAAAACACAACACAGAGAAACTGGCAACATATAGGGTACACAAGACAAAGAAAAACAAAACAAAAACACAGAGAAACTGACAACATAGGGTACACAAGACAAAGAAAAACAAAACAAAAACACAGAGAAACTGACAACATAGGGTACACAAGACGAAGAAAAACAAAACAAAAACACAGAGAAACTGACAACATAGGGTACACAAGACAAAGAAAAACAAAACACAACACAGAGAAACTGGCAACATATAGGGTACACAAGACAAAGAAAAACAAAACAAAAACACAGAGAAACTGACAACATAGGGTACACAAGACGAAGAAAAACAAAACAAAAACACAGAGAATCTGGCAACATTTAGGGTACACAAGACAAAGAAAAACAAAACAAAAACACAGAGAAACTGACAACATAGGGTACACAAGACAAAGAAAAACAAAACAAAAACACAGAGAAACTGACAACATAGGGTACACAAGACGAAGAAAAACAAAACAAAAACACAGAGAAACTGGCAACATAGGGTACACAAGACGAAGAAAAACAAAACACTACACAGAGAAACTGGCAACATATAGGGTACACAAGACAAAGAAAAACAAAACAAAAACACAGAGAAACTGACAACATAGGGTACACAAGACAAAGAAAAACAAACCAAAAACAATCCAGAGAAACTGACAACATAGGGTACACAAGACGAAGAAAAACAAAACAAAAACACAGAGAAACTGACAACATAGGGTACACAAGACGAAGAAAAACAAAACAAAAACACAGAGAAACTGGCAACATAGGGTACACAAGACGAAGAAAAACAAAACACTACACAGAGAAACTGGCAACATATAGGGTACACAAGACAAAGAAAAACAAAACAAAAACACAGAGAAACTGACAACATAGGGTACACAAGACAAAGAAAAACAAACCAAAAACAATCCAGAGAAACTGACAACATAGGGTACACAAGACGAAGAAAAACAAAACAAAAACACAGAGAAACTGACAACATAGGGTACACAAGACAAAGAAAAACAAAACAAAAACACAGAGAAACTGACAACATAGGGTACACAAGACAAAGAAAAACAAAACACAACACAGAGAAACTGGCAACATATAGGGTACACAAGACAAAGAAAAACAAAACAAAAACACAGAGAAACTGACAACATAGGGTACACAAGACAAAGAAAAACAAAACAAAAACACAGAGAAACTGACAACATAGGGTACACAAGACAAAGAAAAACAAAACAAAAACACAGAGAAACTAACAACATAGGGTACACAAGACAAAGAAAAACAAAACAAAAACACAGAGAAACTGACAACATAGGGTACACAAGACAAAGAAAAACAAAACAAAAACACAGAGAAACTGACAACATAGGGTACACAAGACGAAGAAAAACAAAACACAACACAGAGAAACTGGCAACATTTAGGGTACACAAGACAAAGAAAAACAAAACAAAAACACAGAGAAACTGACAACATAGGGTACACAAGACAATGAAAAACAAAACAAAAACACAGAGAAACTGACAACATAGGGTACACAAGACGAAGAAAAACAAAACAAAAACACAGAAAAACTGGCAACATAGGGTACACAAGACGAAGAAAAACAAAACACTACACAGAGAAACTGGCAACATATAGGGTACACAAGACAAAGAAAAACAAAACAAAAACACAGAGAAACTGACAACATAGGGTACACAAGACAAAGAAAAACAAACCAAAAACAATCCAGAGAAACTGACAACATAGGGTACACAAGACGAAGAAAAACAAAACAAAAACACAGAGAAACTGACAACATAGGGTACACAAGACAAAGAAAAACAAAACAAAAACACAGAGAAACTGACAACATAGGGTACACAAGACAAAGAAAAACAAAACAAAAACACAGAGAAACTGACAACATAGGGTACACAAGACAAAGAAAAACAAAACAAAAACACAGAGAAACTGACAACATAGGGTACACAAGACGAAGAAAAACAAAACAAAAACACAGAGAAACTGGCGACATAGGGTACACAAGACAAAGAAAAACAAAACAAAAACACAGAGAAACTGACAACATAGGGTACACAAGACAAAGAAAAACAAAACAAAAACACAGAGAAACTGGCAACATATAGGGTACACAAGACAAAGAAAAACAAAACAAAAACACAGAGAAACTGACAACATAGGGTACACAAGACAAAGAAAAACAAAACAAAAACACAGAGAAACTGGCAACAAATAGGGTACACAAGACAAAGAAAAACAAAACACAACATAGAGAAACAGATAACATAGGGTACACAAGACGAAGAAAAACAAAACAAAAACACAGAGAAACTGACAACATAGGGTACACAAGACAAAGAAAAACAAAACACAACACAGAGAAACTGGCAACATATAGGGTACACAAGACAAAGAAAAACAAAACAAAAACACAGAGAAACTGACAACATAGGGTACACAAGACAAAGAAAAACAAAACAAAAACACAGAGAAACTGACAACATAGGGTACACAAGACAAAGAAAAACAAAACACAACACAGAGAAACTGACAACATAGGGTACACAACACGAAGAAAAACAAAACAAAAACACAGAGAAACTGACAACATAGGGTACACAAGACGAAGAAAAACAAAACAAAAACACAGAGAAACTGACAACATAGGGTACACAAGACAAAGAAAAACAAAACACAACACAGAGAAACTGGCAACATATAGGGTACACAAGACAAAGAAAAACAAAACAAAAACACAGAGAAACTGACAACATAGGGTACATAAGACAAAGAAAAACAAAACAAAAACACAGAGAAACTGACAACATAGGGTACACAAGACGAAGAAAAACAAAACAAAAACACAGAGAAACTGACAACATAGGGTACACAAGACAAAGAAAAACAAAACACAACACAGAGAAACTGGCAACATATAGGGTACACAAGACAAAGAAAAACAAAACAAAAACACAGAGAAACTGACAACATAGGGTACACAAGACAAAGAAAAACAAAACAAAAACAATCCAGAGAAACTGACAACATAGGGTACACAAGACGAAGAAAAACAAAACAAAAACACAGAGAAATTGACAACATAGGGTACACAAGACATAGAAAAACAAAACACAACACAGAGAAACTGACAACATAGGGTACACAACACGAAGAAAAACAAAACAAAAACACAGAGAAACTGACAACATAGGGTACACAACACGAAGAAAAACAAAACAAAAACACAGAGAAACTGACAACATAGGGTACACAAGACAAAGAAAAACAAAACACAACACAGAGAAACTGGCAACATATATGGTACACAAGACAGAGAAAAACAAAACAAAAACACAGAGAAACTGACAACATAGGGTACACAAGACAAAGAAAAACAAAACAAAAACACAGAGAAACTGACAACATAGGGTACACAAGACGAAGAAAAACAAAACACAACACAGAGAAACTGGCAACATTTAGGGTACACAAGACAAAGAAAAACAAAACAAAAACACAGAGAAACTGACAACATAGGGTACACAAGACAAAGAAAAACAAAACAAAAACACAGAGAAACTGACAACATAGGGTACACAAGACAAAGAAAAACAAAACAAAAACACAGAGAAACTGGCAACATAGGGTACACAAGACGAAGAAAAACAAAACACTACACAGAGAAACTGGCAACATATAGGGTACACAAGACAAAGAAAAACAAAACAAAAACACAGAGAAACTGACAACATAGGGTACACAAGAAAAAGAAAAACAAACCAAAAACAATCCAGAGCAACTGACAACATAGGGTACACAAGACGAAGAAAAACAAAACAAAAACACAGAGAAACTGACAACATAGGGTACACAAGACAAAGAAAAACAAAACACAACACAGAGAAACTGACAACATAGGGTACACAAGACAAAGAAAAACAAAACAAAAACACAGAGAAACTGACAACATAGGGTACACAAGACAAAGAAAAACAAAACACAACACAGAGAAACTGGCAACATATAGGGTACACAAGACAAAGAAAAACAAAACAAAAACACAGAGAAACTGACAACATAGGGTACACAAGACAAAGAAAAACAAAACAAAAACACAGAGAAACTGACAACATAGGGTACACAAGACAAAGAAAAACAAAACAAAAACACAGAGAAACTAACAACATAGGGTACACAAGACGAAGAAAAACAAAACAAAAACACAGAGAAACTGACAACATAGGGTACACAAGACAAAGAAAAACAAAACAAAAACACAGAGAAACTGACAACATAGGGTACACAAGACGAAGAAAAACAAAACACAACACAGAGAAACTGGCAATATTTACGGTACACAAGACGAAGAAAAACAAAACAAAAACACAGAGAAACTGACAACATAGGGTACACAAGACAATGAAAAACAAAACAAAAACACAGAGAAACTGACAACATAGGGTACACAAGACGAAGAAAAACAAAACAAAAACACAGAGAAACTGGCAACATAGGGTACACAAGACGAAGAAAAACAAAACAAAAACACAGAGAAACTGGCAACATATAGGGTACACAAGACAAAGAAAAACAAAACAAAAACACAGAGAAACTGACAACATAGGGTACACAAGACAAAGAAAAACAAACCAAAAACAATCCAGAGAAACTGACAACATAGGGTACACAAGACGAAGAAAAACAAAACAAAAACACAGAGAAACTGACAACATAGGGTACACAAGACAAAGAAAAACAAAACAAAAACACAGAGAAACTGACAACATAGGGTACACAAGACAAAGAAAAACAAAACAAAAACACAGAGAAACTGACAACATAGGGTACACAAGACAAAGAAAAACAAAACAAAAACACAGAGAAACTGACAACATAGGGTACACAAGACGAAGAAAAACAAAACAAAAACACAGAGAAACTGGCGACATAGGGTACACAAGACAAAGAAAAACAAAACAAAAACACAGAGAAACTGACAACATAGGGTACACAAACAAAGAAAAACAAAACAAAAACACAGAGAAACTGACAACATAGAGTACACAAGACGAAGAAAAACAAAACACAACACAGAGAAACTGGCAACATATAGGGTACACAAGACAAAGAAAAACAAAACAAAAACACAGAGAAACTGACAACATAGGGTACACAAGACAAAGAAAAACAAAACAAAAACACAGAGAAACTGGCAACAAATAGGGTACACAAGACAAAGAAAAACAAAACACAACATAGAGAAACAGACAACATAGGGTACACAAGAGGAAGAAAAACAAAACAAAAACACAGAGAAACTGACAACATAGGGTACACAAGACAAAGAAAAACAAAACACAACACAGAGAAACTGGCAACATATAGGGTACACAAGACAAAGAAAAACAAAACAAAAACACAGAGAAACTGACAACATAGGGTACACAAGACAAAGAAAAACAAAACAAAAACACAGAGAAACTGACAACATAGGGTACACAAGACGAAGAAAAACAAAACAAAAACACAGAGAAACTGACAACATAGGGTACACAAGACAAAGAAAAACAAAACACAACACAGAGAAACTGGCAACATATAGGGTACACAAGACGAAGAAAAACAAAACAAAAACACAGAGAAACTGACAACATAGGGTACACAAGACAAAGAAAAACAAAACAAAAACACAGAGAAACTGACAACATAGGGTACACAAGACAAAGAAAAACAAAACACAACACAGAGAAACTGACAACATAGGGTACACAACACGAAGAAAAACAAAACAAAAACACAGAGAAACTGACAACATAGGGTACACAAGACGAAGAAAAACAAAACAAAAACACAGAGAAACTGACAACATAGGGTACACAAGACAAAGAAAAACAAAACACAACACAGAGAAACTGGCAACATATAGGGTACACAAGACAAAGAAAAACAAAACAAAAACACAGAGAAACTGACAACATAGGGTACACAAGACAAAGAAAAACAAAACAAAAACACAGAGAAACTGACAACATAGGGTACACAAGACGAAGAAAAACAAAACAAAAACACAGAGAAACTGGCAACATAGGGTACACAAGACGAAGAAAAACAAAACACAACACAGAGAAACTGGCAACATATAGGGTACACAAGACAAAGAAAAACAAAACAAAAACACAGAGAAACTGACAACATAGGGTACACAAGACAAAGAAAAACAAAACACAACACAGAGAAACTGACAACATAGGGTACACAAGACAAAGAAAAACAAAACAAAAACACAGAGAAACTGACAACATAGGGTACACAAGACAAAGAAAAACAAAACACAACACAGAGAAACTGGCAACATATAGGGTACACAAGACAAAGAAAAACAAAACAAAAACACAGAGAAACTGACAACATAGGGTACACAAGACAAAGAAAAACAAAACAAAAACACAGAGAAACTGACAACATAGGGTACACAAGACAAAGAAAAACAAAACAAAAACACAGAGAAACTGACAACATAGGGTACACAAGACGAAGAAAAACAAAACAAAAACACAGAGAAACTGGCGACATAGGGTACACAAGACAAAGAAAAACAAAACAAAAACACAGAGAAACTGACAACATAGGGTACACAAGACAAAGAAAAACAAAACAAAAACACAGAGAAACTGACAACATAGAGTACACAAGACGAAGAAAAACAAAACACAACACAGAGAAACTGGCAACATATAGGGTACACAAGACAAAGAAAAACAAAACAAAAACACAGAGAAACTGACAACATAGGGTACACAAGACAAAGAAAAACAAAACAAAAACACAGAGAAACTGACAACATAGAGTACACAAGACGAAGAAAAACAAAACACAACACAGAGAAACTGGCAACATATAGGGTACACAAGACAAAGAAAAACAAAACAAAAACACAGAGAAACTGACAACATAGGGTACACAAGACAAAGAAAAACAAAACAAAAACACAGAGAAACTGGCAACAAATAGGGTACACAAGACAAAGAAAAACAAAACACAACATAGAGAAACAGACAACATAGGGTACACAAGAGGAAGAAAAACAAAACAAAAACACAGAGAAACTGACAACATAGGGTACACAAGACAAAGAAAAACAAAACACAACACAGAGAAACTGGCAACATATAGGGTACACAAGACAAAGAAAAACAAAACAAAAACACAGAGAAACTGACAACATAGGGTACACAAGACAAAGAAAAACAAAACAAAAACACAGAGAAACTGACAACATAGGGTACACAAGACGAAGAAAAACAAAACAAAAACACAGAGAAACTGACAACATAGGGTACACAAGACAAAGAAAAACAAAACACAACACAGAGAAACTGGCAACATATAGGGTACACAAGACGAAGAAAAACAAAACAAAAACACAGAGAAACTGACAACATAGGGTACACAAGACAAAGAAAAACAAAACAAAAACACAGAGAAACTGACAACATAGGGTACACAAGACAAAGAAAAACAAAACACAACACAGAGAAACTGACAACATAGGGTACACAACACGAAGAAAAACAAAACAAAAACACAGAGAAACTGACAACATAGGGTACACAAGACGAAGAAAAACAAAACAAAAACACAGAGAAACTGACAACATAGGGTACACAAGACAAAGAAAAACAAAACACAACACAGAGAAACTGGCAACATATAGGGTACACAAGACAAAGAAAAACAAAACAAAAACACAGAGAAACTGACAACATAGGGTACACAAGACAAAGAAAAACAAAACAAAAACACAGAGAAACTGACAACATAGGGTACACAAGACGAAGAAAAACAAAACAAAAACACAGAGAAACTGGCAACATAGGGTACACAAGACGAAGAAAAACAAAACACAACACAGAGAAACTGGCAACATATAGGGTACACAAGACAAAGAAAAACAAAACAAAAACACAGAGAAACTGACAACATAGGGTACACAAGACAAAGAAAAACAAAACACAACACAGAGAAACTGACAACATAGGGTACACAAGACAAAGAAAAACAAAACAAAAACACAGAGAAACTGACAACATAGGGTACACAAGACAAAGAAAAACAAAACACAACACAGAGAAACTGGCAACATATAGGGTACACAAGACAAAGAAAAACAAAACAAAAACACAGAGAAACTGACAACATAGGGTACACAAGACAAAGAAAAACAAAACAAAAACACAGAGAAACTGACAACATAGGGTACACAAGACAAAGAAAAACAAAACAAAAACACAGAGAAACTGACAACATAGGGTACACAAGACGAAGAAAAACAAAACAAAAACACAGAGAAACTGGCGACATAGGGTACACAAGACAAAGAAAAACAAAACAAAAACACAGAGAAACTGACAACATAGGGTACACAAGACAAAGAAAAACAAAACAAAAACACAGAGAAACTGACAACATAGAGTACACAAGACGAAGAAAAACAAAACACAACACAGAGAAACTGGCAACATATAGGGTACACAAGACAAAGAAAAACAAAACAAAAACACAGAGAAACTGACAACATAGGGTACACAAGACAAAGAAAAACAAAACAAAAACACAGAGAAACTGGCAACAAATAGGGTACACAAGACAAAGAAAAACAAAACACAACATAGAGAAACTGACAACATAGGGTACACAAGACGAAGAAAAACAAAACAAAAACACAGAGAAACTGACAACATAGGGTACACAAGACAAAGAAAAACAAAACACAACACAGAGAAACTGGCAACATATAGGGTACACAAGACAAAGAAAAACAAAACAAAAACACAGAGAAACTGACAACATAGGGTACACAAGACAAAGAAAAACAAAACAAAAACACAGAGAAACTGACAACATAGGGTACACAAGACGAAGAAAAACAAAACAAAAACACAGAGAAACTGACAACATAGGGTACACAAGACAAAGAAAAACAAAACACAACACAGAGAAACTGGCACCATATAGGGTACACAAGACAAAGAAAAACAAAACAAAAACACAGAGAAACTGACAACATAGGGTACACAAGACAAAGAAAAACAAAACAAAAACACAGAGAAACTGACAACATAGGGTACACAAGACAAAGAAAAACAAAACACAACACAGAGAAACTGACAACATAGGGTACACAACACGAAGAAAAACAAAACAAAAACACAGAGAAACTGACAACATAGGGTACACAAGACGAAGAAAAACAAAACAAAAACACAGAGAAACTGACAACATAGGGTACACAAGACAAAGAAAAACAAAACACAACACAGAGAAACTGGCAACATATAGGGTACACAAGACAAAGAAAAACAAAACAAAAACACAGAGAAACTGACAACATAGGGTACACAAGACAAAGAAAAACAAAACAAAAACACAGAGAAACTGACAACATAGGGTACACAAGCCAAAGAAAAACAAAACAAAAACACAGAGAAACTGACAACATAGGGTACACAAGACGAAGAAAAACAAAACACAACACAGAGAAACTGGCAACATATAGGGTACACAAGACAAAGAAAAACAAAACAAAAACACAGAGAAACTGACAACATAAGGTACACAAGACAAAGAAAAACAAAACAAAAACACAGAGAAACTGACAACATAGGGTACACAAGACGAAGAAAAACAAAACAAAAACACAGAGAAACTGGCAACATAGGGTACACAAGACGAAGAAAAACAAAACAAAAACACAGAGAAACTGACAACATAGGGTACACAAGACAAAGAAAAACAAAACACAACACAGAGAAACTGGCAACATATAGGGTACACAAGACAAAGAAAAACAAAACAAAAACACAGAGAAACTGACAACATAGGGTACACAAGACAAAGAAAAACAAAACAAAAACACAGAGAAACTGACAACATAGGGTACACAAGACGAAGAAAAACAAAACAAAAACACAGAGAAACTGACAACATAGGGTACACAAGACAAAGAAAAACAAAACACAACACAGAGAAACTGGCACCATATAGGGTACACAAGACAAAGAAAAACAAAACAAAAACACAGAGAAACTGACAACATAGGGTACACAAGACAAAGAAAAACAAAACAAAAACACAGAGAAACTGACAACATAGGGTACACAAGACAAAGAAAAACAAAACACAACACAGAGAAACTGACAACATAGGGTACACAACACGAAGAAAAACAAAACAAAAACACAGAGAAACTGACAACATAGGGTACACAAGACGAAGAAAAACAAAACAAAAACACAGAGAAACTGACAACATAGGGTACACAAGACAAAGAAAAACAAAACACAACACAGAGAAACTGGCAACATATAGGGTACACAAGACAAAGAAAAACAAAACAAAAACACAGAGAAACTGACAACATAGGGTACACAAGACAAAGAAAAACAAAACAAAAACACAGAGAAACTGACAACATAGGGTACACAAGCCAAAGAAAAACAAAACAAAAACACAGAGAAACTGACAACATAGGGTACACAAGACGAAGAAAAACAAAACACAACACAGAGAAACTGGCAACATATAGGGTACACAAGACAAAGAAAAACAAAACAAAAACACAGAGAAACTGACAACATAAGGTACACAAGACAAAGAAAAACAAAACAAAAACACAGAGAAACTGACAACATAGGGTACACAAGACGAAGAAAAACAAAACAAAAACACAGAGAAACTGGCAACATAGGGTACACAAGACGAAGAAAAACAAAACACAACACAGAGAAACTGGCAACATATAGGGTACACAAGACAAAGAAAAACAAAACAAAAACACAGAGAAACTGACAACATAGGGTACACAAGACAAAGAAAAACAAAACAAAAACAATCCAGAGAAACTGACAACATAGGGTACACAAGACGAAGAAAAACAAAACAAAAACACAGAGAAACTGACAACATAGGGTACACAAGACAAAGAAAAACAAAACACAACACAGAGAAACTGACAACATAGGGTACACAAGACAAAGAAAAACAAAACAAAAACACAGAGAAACTGACAACATAGGGTACACAAGACAAAGAAAAACAAAACACAACACAGAGAAACTGGCAACATATAGGGTACACAAGACAAAGAAAAACAAAACAAAAACACAGAGAAACTGACAACATAGGGTACACAAGACAAAGAAAAACAAAACAAAAACACAGAGAAACTGACAACATAGGGTACACAAGACAAAGAAATACAAAACAAAAACACAGAGAAACTGACAACATAGGGTACACAAGACGAAGAAAAACAAAACAAAAACACAGAGAAACTGGCGACATAGGGTACACAAGACAAAGAAAAACAAAACAAAAACACAGAGAAACTGACAACATAGGGTACACAAGACAAAGAAAAACAAAACAAAAACACAGAGAAACTGACAACATAGAGTACACAAGACGAAGAAAAACAAAACACAACACAGAGAAACTGGCAACATATAGGGTACACAAGACAAAGAAAAACAAAACAAAAACACAGAGAAACTGACAACATAGGGTACACAAGACAAAGAAAAACAAAACAAAAACACAGAGAAACTGACAACATAGGGTACACAAGACGAAGAAAAACAAAACAAAAACACAGAGAAACTGGCAACATAGGGTACACAAGACGAAGAAAAACAAAACACTACACAGAGAAACTGGCAACACATAGGGTACACAAGACAAAGAAAAACAAAACAAAAACACAGAGAAACTGACAACATAGGGTACACAAGACAAAGAAAAACAAACCAAAAACAATCCAGAGAAACTGACAACATAGGGTACACAAGACAAAGAAAAACAAAACAAAAACACAGAGAAACTGGCAACAAATAGGGTACACAAGACAAAGAAAAACAAAACACAACATAGAGAAACTGACAACATAGGGTACACAAGACGAAGAAAAACAAAACAAAAACACAGAGAAACTGACAACATAGGGTACACAAGACAAAGAAAAACAAAACACAACACAGAGAAACTGGCAACATATAGGGTACACAAGACAAAGAAAAACAAAACAAAAACACAGAGAAACTGACAACATAGGGTACACAAGACAAAGAAAAACAAAACAAAAACACAGAGAAACTGACAACATAGGGTACACAAGACGAAGAAAAACAAAACAAAAACACAGAGAAACTGACAACATAGGGTACACAAGACAAAGAAAAACAAAACACAACACAGAGAAACTGGCACCATATAGGGTACACAAGACAAAGAAAAACAAAACAAAAACACAGAGAAACTGACAACATAGGGTACACAAGACAAAGAAAAACAAAACAAAAACACAGAGAAACTGACAACATAGGGTACACAAGACAAAGAAAAACAAAACACAACACAGAGAAACTGACAACATAGGGTACACAACACGAAGAAAAACAAAACAAAAACACAGAGAAACTGACAACATAGGGTACACAAGACGAAGAAAAACAAAACAAAAACACAGAGAAACTGACAACATAGGGTACACAAGACAAAGAAAAACAAAACACAACACAGAGAAACTGGCAACATATAGGGTACACAAGACAAAGAAAAACAAAACAAAAACACAGAGAAACTGACAACATAGGGTACACAAGACAAAGAAAAACAAAACAAAAACACAGAGAAACTGACAACATAGGGTACACAAGCCAAAGAAAAACAAAACAAAAACACAGAGAAACTGACAACATAGGGTACACAAGACGAAGAAAAACAAAACACAACACAGAGAAACTGGCAACATATAGGGTACACAAGACAAAGAAAAACAAAACAAAAACACAGAGAAACTGACAACATAAGGTACACAAGACAAAGAAAAACAAAACAAAAACACAGAGAAACTGACAACATAGGGTACACAAGACGAAGAAAAACAAAACAAAAACACAGAGAAACTGGCAACATAGGGTACACAAGACGAAGAAAAACAAAACACAACACAGAGAAACTGGCAACATATAGGGTACACAAGACAAAGAAAAACAAAACAAAAACACAGAGAAACTGACAACATAGGGTACACAAGACAAAGAAAAACAAAACAAAAACAATCCAGAGAAACTGACAACATAGGGTACACAAGACGAAGAAAAACAAAACAAAAACACAGAGAAACTGACAACATAGGGTACACAAGACAAAGAAAAACAAAACACAACACAGAGAAACTGACAACATAGGGTACACAAGACAAAGAAAAACAAAACAAAAACACAGAGAAACTGACAACATAGGGTACACAAGACAAAGAAAAACAAAACACAACACAGAGAAACTGGCAACATATAGGGTACACAAGACAAAGAAAAACAAAACAAAAACACAGAGAAACTGACAACATAGGGTACACAAGACAAAGAAAAACAAAACAAAAACACAGAGAAACTGACAACATAGGGTACACAAGACAAAGAAAAACAAAACAAAAACACAGAGAAACTGACAACATAGGGTACACAAGACGAAGAAAAACAAAACAAAAACACAGAGAAACTGGCGACATAGGGTACACAAGACAAAGAAAAACAAAACAAAAACACAGAGAAACTGACAACATAGGGTACACAAGACAAAGAAAAACAAAACAAAAACACAGAGAAACTGACAACATAGAGTACACAAGACGAAGAAAAACAAAACACAACACAGAGAAACTGGCAACATATAGGGTACACAAGACAAAGAAAAACAAAACAAAAACACAGAGAAACTGACAACATAGGGTACACAAGACAAAGAAAAACAAAACAAAAACACAGAGAAACTGACAACATAGGGTACACAAGACGAAGAAAAACAAAACAAAAACACAGAGAAACTGGCAACATAGGGTACACAAGACGAAGAAAAACAAAACACTACACAGAGAAACTGGCAACACATAGGGTACACAAGACAAAGAAAAACAAAACAAAAACACAGAGAAACTGACAACATAGGGTACACAAGACAAAGAAAAACAAACCAAAAACAATCCAGAGAAACTGACAACATAGGGTACACAAGACGAAGAAAAACAAAACAAAAACACAGAGAAACTGACAACATAGGGTACACAAGACAAAGAAAAACAAAACAAAAACAATCCAGAGAAACTGACAACATAGGGTACACAAGACGAAGAAAAACAAAACAAAAACACAGAGAAACTGACAACATAGGGTACACAAGACAAAGAAAAACAAAACACAACACAGAGAAACTGACAACATAGGGTACACAAGACAAAGAAAAACAAAACAAAAACACAGAGAAACTGACAACATAGGGTACACAAGACAAAGAAAAACAAAACACAACACAGAGAAACTGGCAACATATAGGGTACACAAGACAAAGAAAAACAAAACAAAAACACAGAGAAACTGACAACATAGGGTACACAAGACAAAGAAAAACAAAACAAAAACACAGAGAAACTGACAACATAGGGTACACAAGACAAAGAAAAACAAAACAAAAACACAGAGAAACTGACAACATAGGGTACACAAGACGAAGAAAAACAAAACAAAAACACAGAGAAACTGGCGACATAGGGTACACAAGACAAAGAAAAACAAAACAAAAACACAGAGAAACTGACAACATAGGGTACACAAGACAAAGAAAAACAAAACAAAAACACAGAGAAACTGACAACATAGAGTACACAAGACGAAGAAAAACAAAACACAACACAGAGAAACTGGCAACATATAGGGTACACAAGACAAAGAAAAACAAAACAAAAACACAGAGAAACTGACAACATAGGGTACACAAGACAAAGAAAAACAAAACAAAAACACAGAGAAACTGACAACATAGGGTACACAAGACGAAGAAAAACAAAACAAAAACACAGAGAAACTGGCAACATAGGGTACACAAGACGAAGAAAAACAAAACACTACACAGAGAAACTGGCAACACATAGGGTACACAAGACAAAGAAAAACAAAACAAAAACACAGAGAAACTGACAACATAGGGTACACAAGACAAAGAAAAACAAACCAAAAACAATCCAGAGAAACTGACAACATAGGGTACACAAGACGAAGAAAAACAAAACAAAAACACAGAGAAACTGACAACATAGGGTACACAAGACAAAGAAAAACAAAACAAAAACACAGAGAAACTGACAACATAGGGTACACAAGACAAAGAAAAACAAAACAAAAACACAGAGAAACTGACAACATAGGGTACACAAGACAAAGAAAAACAAAACACAACACAGAGAAACTGGCAACATATAGGGTACACAAGACAAAGAAAAACAAAACAAAAACACAGAGAAACTGACAACATAGGGTACACAAGACAAAGAAAAACAAAACAAAAACACAGAGAAACTGACAACATAGGGTACACAAGACAAAGAAAAACAAAACAAAAACACAGAGAAACTGACAACATAGGGTACACAAGACGAAGAAAAACAAAACAAAAACACAGAGAAACTGGCGACATAGGGTACACAAGACAAAGAAAAACAAAACAAAAACACAGAGAAACTGACAACATAGGGTACACAAGACAAAGAAAAACAAAACAAAAACACAGAGAAACTGACAACATAGAGTACACAAGACGAAGAAAAACAAAACACAACACAGAGAAACTGGCAACATATAGGGTACACAAGACAAAGAAAAACAAAACAAAAACACAGAGAAACTGACAACATAGGGTACACAAGACAAAGAAAAACAAAACAAAAACACAGAGAAACTGACAACATAGGGTACACAAGACGAAGAAAAACAAAACAAAAACACAGAGAAACTGGCAACATAGGGTACACAAGACGAAGAAAAACAAAACACTACACAGAGAAACTGGCAAAACATAGGGTACACAAGACAAAGAAAAACAAAACAAAAACACAGAGAAACTGACAACATAGGGTACACAAGACAAAGAAAAACAAACCAAAAACAATCCAGAGAAACTGACAACATAGGGTACACAAGACGAAGAAAAACAAAACAAAAACACAGAGAAACTGACAACATAGGGTACACAAGACAAAGAAAAACAAAACAAAAACACAGAGAAACTGACAACATAGGGTACACAAGACAAAGAAAAACAAAACAAAAACACAGAGAAACTGACAACATAGGGTACACAAGACAAAGAAAAACAAAACAAAAACACAGAGAAACTGACAACATAGGGTACACAAGACGAAGAAAAACAAAACAAAAACACAGAGAAACTGGCGACATAGGGTACACAAGACAAAGAAAAACAAAACAAAAACACAGAGAAACTGACAACATAGGGTACACAAGACAAAGAAAAACAAAACAAAAACACAGAGAAACTGACAACATAGAGTACACAAGACGAAGAAAAACAAAACACAACTCAGAGAAACTGGCAACATATAGGGTACACAAGACAAAGAAAAACAAAACAAAAACACAGAGAAACTGACAACATAGGGTACACAAGACAAAGAAAAACAAAACAAAAACACAGAGAAACTGGCAACAAATAGGGTACACAAGACAAAGAAAAACAAAACACAACATAGAGAAACTGACAACATAGGGTACACAAGACGAAGAAAAACAAAACAAAAACACAGAGAAACTGACAACATAGGGTACACAAGACAAAGAAAAACAAAACACAACACAGAGAAACTGGCAACATATAGGGTACACAAGACAAAGAAAAACAAAACAAAAACACAGAGAAACTGACAACATAGGGTACACAAGACAAAGAAAAACAAAACAAAAACACAGAGAAACTGACAACATAGGGTACACAAGACGAAGAAAAACAAAACAAAAACACAGAGAAACTGACAACATAGGGTACACAAGACAAAGAAAAACAAAACACAACACAGAGAAACTGGCAACATATAGGGTACACAAGACAAAGAAAAACAAAACAAAAACACAGAGAAACTGACAACATAGGGTACACAAGACAAAGAAAAACAAAACAAAAACACAGAGAAACTGACAACATAGGGTACACAAGACGAAGAAAAACAAAACACAACACAGAGAAACTGACAACATAGGGTACACAACACGAAGAAAAACAAAACAAAAACACAGAGAAACTGACAACATAGGGTACACAAGACGAAGAAAAACAAAACAAAAACACAGAGAAACTGACAACATAGGGTACACAAGACAAAGAAAAACAAAACACAACACAGAGAAACTGGCAACATATAGGGTACACAAGACAAAGAAAAACAAAACAAAAACACAGAGAAACTGACAACATAGGGTACACAAGACAAAGAAAAACAAAACAAAAACACAGAGAAGCTGACAACATAGGGTACACAAGACGAAGAAAAACAAAACAAAAACACAGAGAAACTGGCAACATAGGGTACACAAGACGAAGAAAAACAAAACACAACACAGAGAAACTGGCAACATATAGGGTACACAAGACAAAGAAAAACAAAACAAAAACACAGAGAAACTGACAACATAGGGTACACAAGACAAAGAAAAACAAAACAAAAACAATCCAGAGAAACTGACAACATAGGTTACACAAGACGAAGAAAAACAAAACAAAAACACAGAGAAACTGACAACATAGGGTACACAAGACAAAGAAAAACAAAACACAACACAGAGAAACTGACAACATAGGGTACACAAGACAAAGAAAAACAAAACAAAAACACAGAGAAACTGACAACATAGGGTACACAAGACAAAGAAAAACAAAACACAACACAGAGAAACTGGCAACATATAGGGTACACAAGACAAAGAAAAACAAAACAAAAACACAGAGAAACTGACAACATAGGGTACACAAGACAAAGAAAAACAAAACAAAAACACAGAGAAACTGACAACATAGGGTACACAAGACATAGAAAAACAAAACAAAAACACAGAGAAACTGACAACATAGGGTACACAAGACGAAGAAAAACAAAACAAAAACACAGAGAAACTGGCGACATAGGGTACACAAGACAAAGAAAAACAAAACAAAAACACAGAGAAACTGACAACATAGGGTACACAAGACAAAGAAAAACAAAACAAAAACACAGAGAAACTGACAACATAGAGTACACAAGACGAAGAAAAACAAACACAACACAGAGAAACTGGCAACATATAGGGTACACAAGACAAAGAAAAACAAAACAAAAACACAGAGAAACTGACAACATAGGGTACACAAGACAAAGAAAAACAAAACAAAAACACAGAGAAACTGGCAACAAATAGGGTACACAAGACAAAGAAAAACAAAACACAACATAGAGAAACTGACAACATAGGGTACACAAGACGAAGAAAAACAAAACAAAAACACAGAGAAACTGACAACATAGGGTACACAAGACAAAGAAAAACAAAACACAACACAGAGAAACTGGCAACATATAGGGTAGACAAGACAAAGAAAAACAAAACACAACACAGAGAAACTGGCAACATATAGGGTACACAAGACAAAGAAAAACAAAACAAAAACACAGAGAAACTGACAACATAGGGTACACAAGACAAAGAAAAACAAAACACAACACAGAGAAACTGGCAACATATAGGGTACACAAGACAAAGAAAAACAAAACAAAAACACAGAGAAACTGACAACATAGGGTACACAAGACAAAGAAAAACAAAACACAACACAGAGAAACTGGCAACATATAGGGTACACAAGACAAAGAAAAACAAAACAAAAACACAGAGAAACTGACAACATAGGGTACACAAGACAAAGAAAAACAAAACAAAAACACAGAGAAACTGACAACATAGGGTACACAAGACGAAGAAAAACAAAACAAAAACACAGAGAAACTGGCAACATAGGGTACACAAGACGAAGAAAAACAAAACACAACACAGAGAAACTGGCAACATATAGGGTACACAAGACAAAGAAAAACAAAACAAAAACACAGAGAAACTGACAACATAGGGTACACAAGACAAAGAAAAACAAAACAAAAACAATCCAGAGAAACTGACAACATAGGTTACACAAGACGAAGAAAAACAAAACAAAAACACAGAGAAACTGACAACATAGGGTACACAAGACAAAGAAAAACAAAACACAACACAGAGAAACTGACAACATAGGGTACACAAGACAAAGAAAAACAAAACAAAAACACAGAGAAACTGACAACATAGGGTACACAAGACAAAGAAAAACAAAACACAACACAGAGAAACTGGCAACATATAGGGTACACAAGACAAAGAAAAACAAAACAAAAACACAGAGAAACTGACAACATAGGGTACACAAGACAAAGAAAAACAAAACAAAAACACAGAGAAACTGACAACATAGGGTACACAAGACAAAGAAAAACAAAACAAAAACACAGAGAAACTGACAACATAGGGTACACAAGACGAAGAAAAACAAAACAAAAACACAGAGAAACTGGCGACATAGGGTACACAAGACAAAGAAAAACAAAACAAAAACACAGAGAAACTGACAACATAGGGTACACAAGACAAAGAAAAACAAAACAAAAACACAGAGAAACTGACAACATAGAGTACACAAGACGAAGAAAAACAAACACAACACAGAGAAACTGGCAACATATAGGGTACACAAGACAAAGAAAAACAAAACAAAAACACAGAGAAACTGACAACATAGGGTACACAAGACAAAGAAAAACAAAACAAAAACACAGAGAAACTGGCAACAAATAGGGTACACAAGACAAAGAAAAACAAAACACAACATAGAGAAACTGACAACATAGGGTACACAAGACGAAGAAAAACAAAACAAAAACACAGAGAAACTGACAACATAGGGTACACAAGACAAAGAAAAACAAAACACAACACAGAGAAACTGGCAACATATAGGGTACACAAGACAAAGAAAAACAAAACACAACACAGAGAAACTGGCAACATATAGGGTACACAAGACAAAGAAAAACAAAACAAAAACACAGAGAAACTGACAACTTAGGGTACACAAGACAAAGAAAAACAAAACAAAAACACAGAGAAACTGACAACATAGGGTACACAAGACAAAGAAAAACAAAACACAACACAGAGAAACTGACAACATAGGGTACACAAGACGAAGAAAAACAAAACAAAAACACAGAGAAACTGACAACATAGGGTACACAAGACAAAGAAAAACAAAACACAACCCAGAGAAACTGACAACATAGGGTACACAAGACAAAGAAAAACAAAACAAAAACACAGAGAAACTAACAACATAGGGTACACAAGACAAAGAAAAACAAAACACAACACAGAGAAACTGGCAACATATAGGGTACACAAGACAAAGAAAAACAAAACAAATACACAGAGAAACTGACAACATAGGGTACACAAGACAAAGAAAAACAAAACAAAAACACAGAGAAACTGACAACATAGGGTACACAAGACAAAGAAAAACAAAACAAAAACACAGAGAAACTGACAACATAGGGTACACAAGACGAAGAAAAACAAAACACAACACAGAGAAACTGACAACATAGGGTACACAACACGAAGAAAAACAAAACAAAAACACAGAGAAACTGACAACATAGGGTACACAAGACGAAGAAAAACAAAACAAAAACACAGAGAAACTGACAACATAGGGTACACAAGACAAAGAAAAACAAAACACAACACAGAGAAACTGGCAACATATAGGGTACACAAGACAAAGAAAAACAAAACAAAAACACAGAGAAACTGACAACATAGGGTACACAAGACAAAGAAAAACAAAACAAAAACACAGAGAAACTGACAACATAGGGTACACAAGACGAAGAAAAACAAAACAAAAACACAGAGAAACTGGCAACATAGGGTACACAAGACGAAGAAAAACAAAACACAACACAGAGAAACTGGCAACATATAGGGTACACAAGACAAAGAAAAACAAAACAAAAACACAGAGAAACTGACAACATAGGGTACACAAGACAAAGAAAAACAAAACAAAAACAATCCAGAGAAACTGACAACATAGGTTACACAAGACGAAGAAAAACAAAACAAAAACACAGAGAAACTGACAACATAGGGTACACAAGACAAAGAAAAACAAAACACAACACAGAGAAACTGACAACATAGGGTACACAAGACAAAGAAAAACAAAACAAAAACACAGAGAAACTGGCAACATAGGGTACACAAGACGAAGAAAAACAAAACACAACACAGAGAAACTGGCAACATATAGGGTACACAAGACAAAGAAAAACAAAACAAAAACACAGAGAAACTGACAACATAGGGTACACAAGACAAAGAAAAACAAAACAAAAACAATCCAGAGAAACTGACAACATAGGTTACACAAGACGAAGAAAAACAAAACAAAAACACAGAGAAACTGACAACATAGGGTACACAAGACAAAGAAAAACAAAACACAACACAGAGAAACTGACAACATAGGGTACACAAGACAAAGAAAAACAAAACAAAAACACAGAGAAACTGACAACATAGGGTACACAAGACAAAGAAAAACAAAACAAAAACACAGAGAAACTGACAACATAGAGTACACAAGACGAAGAAAAACAAAACACAACACAGAGAAACTGGCAACATATAGGGTACACAAGACAAAGAAAAACAAAACAAAAACACAGAGAAACTGACAACATAGGGTACACAAGACAAAGAAAAACAAAACAAAAACACAGAGAAACTGACAACATAGGGTACACAAGACGAAGAAAAACAAAACAAAAACACAGAGAAACTGGCAACATAGGGTACACAAGACGAAGAAAAACAAAACACTACACAGAGAAACTGGCAACACATAGGGTACACAAGACAAAGAAAAACAAAACAAAAACACAGAGAAACTGACAACATAGGGTACACAAGACAAAGAAAAACAAACCAAAAACAATCCAGAGAAACTGACAACATAGGGTACACAAGACGAAGAAAAACAAAACAAAAACACAGAGAAACTGACAACATAGGGTACACAAGACAAAGAAAAACAAAACAAAAACACAGAGAAACTGACAACATAGGGTACACAAGACAAAGAAAAACAAAACAAAAACACAGAGAAACTGACAACATAGGGTACACAAGACAAAGAAAAACAAAACAAAAACACAGAGAAACTGACAACATAGGGTACACAAGACGAAGAAAAACAAAACAAAAACACAGAGAAACTGGCGACATAGGGTACACAAGACAAAGAAAAACAAAACAAAAACACAGAGAAACTGACAACATAGGGTACACAAGACAAAGAAAAACAAAACAAAAACACAGAGAAACTGACAACATAGAGTACACAAGACGAAGAAAAACAAAACACAACACAGAGAAACTGGCAACATATAGGGTACACAAGACAAAGAAAAACAAAACAAAAACACAGAGAAACTGGCAACAAATAGGGTACACAAGACAAAGAAAAACAAAACACAACATAGAGAAACTGACAACATAGGGTACACAAGACGAAGAAAAACAAAACAAAAACACAGAGAAACTGACAACATAGGGTACACAAGACAAAGAAAAACAAAACACAACACAGAGAAACTGGCAACATATAGGGTACACAAGACAAAGAAAAACAAAACAAAAACACAGAGAAACTGACAACATAGGGTACACAAGACAAAGAAAAACAAAACAAAAACACAGAGAAACTGACAACATAGGGTACACAAGACGAAGAAAAACAAAACAAAAACACAGAGAAACTGACAACATAGGGTACACAAGACAAAGAAAAACAAAACACAACACAGAGAAACTGGCAACATATAGGGTACACAAGACAAAGAAAAACAAAACAAAAACACAGAGAAACTGACAACATAGGGTACACAAGACAAAGAAAAACAAAACAAAAACACAGAGAAACTGACAACATAGGGTACACAAGACGAAGAAAAACAAAACACAACACAGAGAAACTGACAACATAGGGTACACAACACGAAGAAAAACAAAACAAAAACACAGAGAAACTGACAACATAGGGTACACAAGACGAAGAAAAACAAAACAAAAACACAGAGAAACTGACAACATAGGGTACACAAGACAAAGAAAAACAAAACACAACACAGAGAAACTGGCAACATATAGGGTACACAAGACAAAGAAAAACAAAACAAAAACACAGAGAAACTGACAACATAGGGTACACAAGACAAAGAAAAACAAAACAAAAACACAGAGAAACTGACAACATAGGGTACACAAGACGAAGAAAAACAAAACAAAAACACAGAGAAACTGGCAACATAGGGTACACAAGACGAAGAAAAACAAAACACAACACAGAGAAACTGGCAACATATAGGGTACACAAGACAAAGAAAAACAAAACAAAAACACAGAGAAACTGACAACATAGGGTACACAAGACAAAGAAAAACAAAACAAAAACAATCCAGAGAAACTGACAACATAGGTTACACAAGACGAAGAAAAACAAAACAAAAACACAGAGAAACTGACAACATAGGGTACACAAGACAAAGAAAAACAAAACACAACACAGAGAAACTGACAACATAGGGTACACAAGACAAAGAAAAACAAAACAAAAACACAGAGAAACTGACAACATAGGGTACACAAGACAAAGAAAAACAAAACACAACACAGAGAAACTGGCAACATATAGGGTACACAAGACAAAGAAAAACAAAACAAAAACACAGAGAAACTGACAACATAGGGTACACAAGACAAAGAAAAACAAAACAAAAACACAGAGAAACTGACAACATAGGGTACACAAGACAAAGAAAAACAAAACAAAAACACAGAGAAACTGACAACATAGGGTACACAAGACGAAGAAAAACAAAACAAAAACACAGAGAAACTGGCGACATAGGGTACACAAGACAAAGAAAAACAAAACAAAAACACAGAGAAACTGACAACATAGGGTACACAAGACAAAGAAAAACAAAACAAAAACACAGAGAAACTGACAACATAGAGTACACAAGACGAAGAAAAACAAACACAACACAGAGAAACTGGCAACATATAGGGTACACAAGACAAAGAAAAACAAAACAAAAACACAGAGAAACTGACAACATAGGGTACACAAGACAAAGAAAAACAAAACAAAAACACAGAGAAACTGGCAACAAATAGGGTACACAAGACAAAGAAAAACAAAACACAACATAGAGAAACTGACAACATAGGGTACACAAGACGAAGAAAAACAAAACAAAAACACAGAGAAACTGACAACATAGGGTACACAAGACAAAGAAAAACAAAACACAACACAGAGAAACTGGCAACATATAGGGTAGACAAGACAAAGAAAAACAAAACACAACACAGAGAAACTGGCAACATATAGGGTACACAAGACAAAGAAAAACAAAACAAAAACACAGAGAAACTGACAACATAGGGTACACAAGACAAAGAAAAACAAAACACAACACAGAGAAACTGGCAACATATAGGGTACACAAGACAAAGAAAAACAAAACAAAAACACAGAGAAACTGACAACATAGGGTACACAAGACAAAGAAAAACAAAACACAACACAGAGAAACTGGCAACATATAGGGTACACAAGACAAAGAAAAACAAAACAAAAACACAGAGAAACTGACAACATAGGGTACACAAGACAAAGAAAAACAAAACAAAAACACAGAGAAACTGACAACATAGGGTACACAAGACGAAGAAAAACAAAACAAAAACACAGAGAAACTGGCAACATAGGGTACACAAGACGAAGAAAAACAAAACACAACACAGAGAAACTGGCAACATATAGGGTACACAAGACAAAGAAAAACAAAACAAAAACACAGAGAAACTGACAACATAGGGTACACAAGACAAAGAAAAACAAAACAAAAACAATCCAGAGAAACTGACAACATAGGTTACACAAGACGAAGAAAAACAAAACAAAAACACAGAGAAACTGACAACATAGGGTACACAAGACAAAGAAAAACAAAACACAACACAGAGAAACTGACAACATAGGGTACACAAGACAAAGAAAAACAAAACAAAAACACAGAGAAACTGACAACATAGGGTACACAAGACAAAGAAAAACAAAACACAACACAGAGAAACTGGCAACATATAGGGTACACAAGACAAAGAAAAACAAAACAAAAACACAGAGAAACTGACAACATAGGGTACACAAGACAAAGAAAAACAAAACAAAAACACAGAGAAACTGACAACATAGGGTACACAAGACAAAGAAAAACAAAACAAAAACACAGAGAAACTGACAACATAGGGTACACAAGACGAAGAAAAACAAAACAAAAACACAGAGAAACTGGCGACATAGGGTACACAAGACAAAGAAAAACAAAACAAAAACACAGAGAAACTGACAACATAGGGTACACAAGACAAAGAAAAACAAAACAAAAACACAGAGAAACTGACAACATAGAGTACACAAGACGAAGAAAAACAAACACAACACAGAGAAACTGGCAACATATAGGGTACACAAGACAAAGAAAAACAAAACAAAAACACAGAGAAACTGACAACATAGGGTACACAAGACAAAGAAAAACAAAACAAAAACACAGAGAAACTGGCAACAAATAGGGTACACAAGACAAAGAAAAACAAAACACAACATAGAGAAACTGACAACATAGGGTACACAAGACGAAGAAAAACAAAACAAAAACACAGAGAAACTGACAACATAGGGTACACAAGACAAAGAAAAACAAAACACAACACAGAGAAACTGGCAACATATAGGGTAGACAAGACAAAGAAAAACAAAACACAACACAGAGAAACTGGCAACATATAGGGTACACAAGACAAAGAAAAACAAAACAAAAACACAGAGAAACTGACAACTTAGGGTACACAAGACAAAGAAAAACAAAACAAAAACACAGAGAAACTGACAACATAGGGTACACAAGACAAAGAAAAACAAAACACAACACAGAGAAACTGACAACATAGGGTACACAAGACGAAGAAAAACAAAACAAAAACACAGAGAAACTGACAACATAGGGTACACAAGACAAAGAAAAACAAAACACAACCCAGAGAAACTGACAACATAGGGTACACAAGACAAAGAAAAACAAAACAAAAACACAGAGAAACTAACAACATAGGGTACACAAGACAAAGAAAAACAAAACACAACACAGAGAAACTGGCAACATATAGGGTACACAAGACAAAGAAAAACAAAACAAATACACAGAGAAACTGACAACATAGGGTACACAAGACAAAGAAAAACAAAACAAAAACACAGAGAAACTGACAACATAGGGTACACAAGACAAAGAAAAACAAAACAAAAACACAGAGAAACTGACAACATAGGGTACACAAGACGAAGAAAAACAAAACACAACACAGAGAAACTGACAACATAGGGTACACAACACGAAGAAAAACAAAACAAAAACACAGAGAAACTGACAACATAGGGTACACAAGACGAAGAAAAACAAAACAAAAACACAGAGAAACTGACAACATAGGGTACACAAGACAAAGAAAAACAAAACACAACACAGAGAAACTGGCAACATATAGGGTACACAAGACAAAGAAAAACAAAACAAAAACACAGAGAAACTGACAACATAGGGTACACAAGACAAAGAAAAACAAAACAAAAACACAGAGAAACTGACAACATAGGGTACACAAGACGAAGAAAAACAAAACAAAAACACAGAGAAACTGGCAACATAGGGTACACAAGACGAAGAAAAACAAAACACAACACAGAGAAACTGGCAACATATAGGGTACACAAGACAAAGAAAAACAAAACAAAAACACAGAGAAACTGACAACATAGGGTACACAAGACAAAGAAAAACAAAACAAAAACAATCCAGAGAAACTGACAACATAGGTTACACAAGACGAAGAAAAACAAAACAAAAACACAGAGAAACTGACAACATAGGGTACACAAGACAAAGAAAAACAAAACACAACACAGAGAAACTGACAACATAGGGTACACAAGACAAAGAAAAACAAAACAAAAACACAGAGAAACTGGCAACATAGGGTACACAAGACGAAGAAAAACAAAACACAACACAGAGAAACTGGCAACATATAGGGTACACAAGACAAAGAAAAACAAAACAAAAACACAGAGAAACTGACAACATAGGGTACACAAGACAAAGAAAAACAAAACAAAAACAATCCAGAGAAACTGACAACATAGGTTACACAAGACGAAGAAAAACAAAACAAAAACACAGAGAAACTGACAACATAGGGTACACAAGACAAAGAAAAACAAAACACAACACAGAGAAACTGACAACATAGGGTACACAAGACAAAGAAAAACAAAACAAAAACACAGAGAAACTGACAACATAGGGTACACAAGACAAAGAAAAACAAAACAAAAACACAGAGAAACTGACAACATAGAGTACACAAGACGAAGAAAAACAAAACACAACACAGAGAAACTGGCAACATATAGGGTACACAAGACAAAGAAAAACAAAACAAAAACACAGAGAAACTGACAACATAGGGTACACAAGACAAAGAAAAACAAAACAAAAACACAGAGAAACTGACAACATAGGGTACACAAGACGAAGAAAAACAAAACAAAAACACAGAGAAACTGGCAACATAGGGTACACAAGACGAAGAAAAACAAAACACTACACAGAGAAACTGGCAACACATAGGGTACACAAGACAAAGAAAAACAAAACAAAAACACAGAGAAACTGACAACATAGGGTACACAAGACAAAGAAAAACAAACCAAAAACAATCCAGAGAAACTGACAACATAGGGTACACAAGACGAAGAAAAACAAAACAAAAACACAGAGAAACTGACAACATAGGGTACACAAGACAAAGAAAAACAAAACAAAAACACAGAGAAACTGACAACATAGGGTACACAAGACAAAGAAAAACAAAACAAAAACACAGAGAAACTGACAACATAGGGTACACAAGACAAAGAAAAACAAAACAAAAACACAGAGAAACTGACAACATAGGGTACACAAGACGAAGAAAAACAAAACAAAAACACAGAGAAACTGGCGACATAGGGTACACAAGACAAAGAAAAACAAAACAAAAACACAGAGAAACTGACAACATAGGGTACACAAGACAAAGAAAAACAAAACAAAAACACAGAGAAACTGACAACATAGAGTACACAAGACGAAGAAAAACAAAACACAACACAGAGAAACTGGCAACATATAGGGTACACAAGACAAAGAAAAACAAAACAAAAACACAGAGAAACTGGCAACAAATAGGGTACACAAGACAAAGAAAAACAAAACACAACATAGAGAAACTGACAACATAGGGTACACAAGACGAAGAAAAACAAAACAAAAACACAGAGAAACTGACAACATAGGGTACACAAGACAAAGAAAAACAAAACACAACACAGAGAAACTGGCAACATATAGGGTACACAAGACAAAGAAAAACAAAACAAAAACACAGAGAAACTGACAACATAGGGTACACAAGACGAAGAAAAACAAAACAAAAACACAGAGAAACTGGCAACATAGGGTACACAAGACGAAGAAAAACAAAACACAACACAGAGAAACTGGCAACATATAGGGTACACAAGACAAAGAAAAACAAAACAAAAACACAGAGAAACTGACAACATAGGGTACACAAGACAAAGAAAAACAAAACAAAAACAATCCAGAGAAACTGACAACATAGGTTACACAAGACGAAGAAAAACAAAACAAAAACACAGAGAAACTGACAACATAGGGTACACAAGACAAAGAAAAACAAAACACAACACAGAGAAACTGACAACATAGGGTACACAAGACAAAGAAAAACAAAACAAAAACACAGAGAAACTGGCAACATAGGGTACACAAGACGAAGAAAAACAAAACACAACACAGAGAAACTGGCAACATATAGGGTACACAAGACAAAGAAAAACAAAACAAAAACACAGAGAAACTGACAACATAGGGTACACAAGACAAAGAAAAACAAAACAAAAACAATCCAGAGAAACTGACAACATAGGTTACACAAGACGAAGAAAAACAAAACAAAAACACAGAGAAACTGACAACATAGGGTACACAAGACAAAGAAAAACAAAACACAACACAGAGAAACTGACAACATAGGGTACACAAGACAAAGAAAAACAAAACAAAAACACAGAGAAACTGACAACATAGGGTACACAAGACAAAGAAAAACAAAACAAAAACACAGAGAAACTGACAACATAGAGTACACAAGACGAAGAAAAACAAAACACAACACAGAGAAACTGGCAACATATAGGGTACACAAGACAAAGAAAAACAAAACAAAAACACAGAGAAACTGACAACATAGGGTACACAAGACAAAGAAAAACAAAACAAAAACACAGAGAAACTGACAACATAGGGTACACAAGACGAAGAAAAACAAAACAAAAACACAGAGAAACTGGCAACATAGGGTACACAAGACGAAGAAAAACAAAACACTACACAGAGAAACTGGCAACACATAGGGTACACAAGACAAAGAAAAACAAAACAAAAACACAGAGAAACTGACAACATAGGGTACACAAGACAAAGAAAAACAAACCAAAAACAATCCAGAGAAACTGACAACATAGGGTACACAAGACGAAGAAAAACAAAACAAAAACACAGAGAAACTGACAACATAGGGTACACAAGACAAAGAAAAACAAAACAAAAACACAGAGAAACTGACAACATAGGGTACACAAGACAAAGAAAAACAAAACAAAAACACAGAGAAACTGACAACATAGGGTACACAAGACAAAGAAAAACAAAACAAAAACACAGAGAAACTGACAACATAGGGTACACAAGACGAAGAAAAACAAAACAAAAACACAGAGAAACTGGCGACATAGGGTACACAAGACAAAGAAAAACAAAACAAAAACACAGAGAAACTGACAACATAGGGTACACAAGACAAAGAAAAACAAAACAAAAACACAGAGAAACTGACAACATAGAGTACACAAGACGAAGAAAAACAAAACACAACACAGAGAAACTGGCAACATATAGGGTACACAAGACAAAGAAAAACAAAACAAAAACACAGAGAAACTGGCAACAAATAGGGTACACAAGACAAAGAAAAACAAAACACAACATAGAGAAACTGACAACATAGGGTACACAAGACGAAGAAAAACAAAACAAAAACACAGAGAAACTGACAACATAGGGTACACAAGACAAAGAAAAACAAAACACAACACAGAGAAACTGGCAACATATAGGGTACACAAGACGAAGAAAAACAAAACAAAAACACAGAGAAACTGACAACATAGGGTACACAAGACAAAGAAAAACAAAACAAAAACACAGAGAAACTGACAACATAGGGTACACAAGACGAAGAAAAACAAAACAAAAACACAGAGAAACTGACAACATAGGGTACACAAGACAAAGAAAAACAAAACACAACACAGAGAAACTGGCAACATATAGGGTACACAAGACAAAGAAAAACAAAACAAAAACACAGAGAAACTGACAACATAGGGTACACAAGACAAAGAAAAACAAAACAAAAACACAGAGAAACTGACAACATAGGGTACACAAGACGAAGAAAAACAAAACACAACACAGAGAAACTGACAACATAGGGTACACAACACGAAGAAAAACAAAACAAAAACACAGAGAAACTGACAACATAGGGTACACAAGACGAAGAAAAACAAAACAAAAACACAGAGAAACTGACAACATAGGGTACACAAGACAAAGAAAAACAAAACACAACACAGAGAAACTGGCAACATATAGGGTACACAAGACAAAGAAAAACAAAACAAAAACACAGAGAAACTGACAACATAGGGTACACAAGACAAAGAAAAACAAAACAAAAACACAGGGAAACTGACAACATAGGGTACACAAGACGAAGAAAAACAAAACAAAAACACAGAGAAACTGGCAACATAGGGTACACAAGACGAAGAAAAACAAAACACAACACAGAGAAACTGGCAACATATAGGGTACACAAGACAAAGAAAAACAAAACAAAAACACAGAGAAACTGACAACATAGGGTACACAAGACAAAGAAAAACAAAACAAAAACAATCCAGAGAAACTGACAACATAGGTTACACAAGACGAAGAAAAACAAAACAAAAACACAGAGAAACTGACAACATAGGGTACACAAGACAAAGAAAAACAAAACACAACACAGAGAAACGGACAACATAGGGTACACAAGACAAAGAAAAACAAAACAAAAACACAGAGAAACTGACAACATAGGGTACACAAGACAAAGAAAAACAAAACACAACACAGAGAAACTGGCAACATATAGGGTACACAAGACAAAGAAAAACAAAACAAAAACACAGAGAAACTGACAACATAGGGTACACAAGACAAAGAAAAACAAAACAAAAACACAGAGAAACTGACAACATAGGGTACACAAGACAAAGAAAAACAAAACAAAAACACAGAGAAACTGACAACATAGGGTACACAAGACGAAGAAAAACAAAACAAAAACACAGAGAAACTGGCGACATAGGGTACACAAGACAAAGAAAAACAAAACAAAAACACAGAGAAACTGACAACATAGGGTACACAAGACAAAGAAAAACAAAACAAAAACACAGAGAAACTGACAACATAGAGTACACAAGACGAAGAAAAACAAACACAACACAGAGAAACTGGCAACATATAGGGTACACAAGACAAAGAAAAACAAAACAAAAACACAGAGAAACTGACAACATAGGGTACACAAGACAAAGAAAAACAAAACAAAAACACAGAGAAACTGGCAACAAATAGGGTACACAAGACAAAGAAAAACAAAACACAACATAGAGAAACTGACAACATAGGGTACACAAGACGAAGAAAAACAAAACAAAAACACAGAGAAACTGACAACATAGGGTACACAAGACAAAGAAAAACAAAACACAACACAGAGAAACTGGCAACATATAGGGTACACAAGACAAAGAAAAACAAAACACAACACAGAGAAACTGGCAACATATAGGGTACACAAGACAAAGAAAAACAAAACAAAAACACAGAGAAACTGACAACTTAGGGTACACAAGACAAAGAAAAACAAAACAAAAACACAGAGAAACTGACAACATAGGGTACACAAGACAAAGAAAAACAAAACACAACACAGAGAAACTGACAACATAGGGTACACAAGACGAAGAAAAACAAAACAAAAACACAGAGAAACTGACAACATAGGGTACACAAGACAAAGAAAAACAAAACACAACACAGAGAAACTGACAACATAGGGTACACAAGACAAAGAAAAACAAAACACAACACAGAGAAACTGGCAACATATAGGGTACACAAGACAAAGAAAAACAAAACAAAAACACAGAGAAACTGACAACATAGGGTACACAAGACAAAGAAAAACAAAACAAAAACACAGAGAAACTGACAACATAGGGTACACAAGACAAAGAAAAACAAAACAAAAACACAGAGAAACTGACAACATAGGGTACACAAGACGAAGAAAAACAAAACAAAAACACAGAGAAACTGGCGACATAGGGTACACAAGACAAAGAAAAACAAAACAAAAACACAGAGAAACTGACAACATAGGGTACACAAGACAAAGAAAAACAAAACAAAAACACAGAGAAACTGACAACATAGAGTACACAAGACGAAGAAAAACAAACACAACACAGAGAAACTGGCAACATATAGGGTACACAAGACAAAGAAAAACAAAACAAAAACACAGAGAAACTGACAACATAGGGTACACAAGACAAAGAAAAACAAAACAAAAACACAGAGAAACTGGCAACAAATAGGGTACACAAGACAAAGAAAAACAAAACACAACATAGAGAAACTGACAACATAGGGTACACAAGACAAAGAAAAACAAAACACAACACAGAGAAACTGGCAACATATAGGGTACACAAGACAAAGAAAAACAAAACACAACACAGAGAAACTGGCAACATATAGGGTACACAAGACAAAGAAAAACAAAACAAAAACACAGAGAAACTGACAACTTAGGGTACACAAGACAAAGAAAAACAAAACAAAAACACAGAGAAACTGACAACATAGGGTACACAAGACAAAGAAAAACAAAACACAACACAGAGAAACTGACAACATAGGGTACACAACACGAAGAAAAACAAAACAAAAACACAGAGAAACTGACAACATAGGGTACACAAGACGAAGAAAAACAAAACAAAAACACAGAGAAACTGACAACATAGGGTACACAAGACAAAGAAAAACAAAACACAACACAGAGAAACTGGCAACATATAGGGTACACAAGACAAAGAAAAACAAAACAAAAACACAGAGAAACTGACAACATAGGGTACACAAGACAAAGAAAAACAAAACAAAAACACAGAGAAACTGACAACATAGGGTACACAAGACAAAGAAAAACAAAACAAAAACACAGAGAAACTGACAACATAGGGTACACAAGACGAAGAAAAACAAAACACAACACAGAGAAACTGGCAACATATAGGGTACACAAGACAAAGAAAAACAAAACAAAAACACAGAGAAACTGACAACATAGGGTACACAAGACAAAGAAAAACAAAACAAAAACACAGAGAAACTGACAACATAGGGTACACAAGACGAAGAAAAACAAAACAAAAACACAGAGAAACTGGCAACATAGGGTACACAAGACGAAGAAAAACAAAACACAACACAGAGAAACTGGCAACATATAGGGTACACAAGACAAAGAAAAACAAAACAAAAACACAGAGAAACTGACAACATAGGGTACACAAGACAAAGAAAAACAAAACAAAAACAATCCAGAGAAACTGACAACATAGGGTACACAAGACGAAGAAAAACAAAACAAAAACACAGAGAAACTGACAACATAGGGTACACAAGACAAAGAAAAACAAAACACAACACAGAGAAACTGACAACATAGGGTACACAAGACAAAGAAAAACAAAACAAAAACACAGAGAAACTGACAACATAGGGTACACAAGACAAAGAAAAACAAAACACAACACAGAGAAACTGGCAACATATAGGGTACACAAGACAAAGAAAAACAAAACAAAAACACAGAGAAACTGACAACATAGGGTACACAAGACAAAGAAAAACAAAACAAAAACACAGAGAAACTGACAACATAGGGTACACAAGACAAAGAAAAACAAAACAAAAACACAGAGAAACTGACAACATAGGGTACACAAGACGAAGAAAAACAAAACAAAAACACAGAGAAACTGGCGACATAGGGTACACAAGACAAAGAAAAACAAAACAAAAACACAGAGAAACTGACAACATAGGGTACACAAGACAAAGAAAAACAAAACAAAAACACAGAGAAACTGACAACATAGAGTACACAAGACGAAGAAAAACAAAACACAACACAGAGAAACTGGCAACATATAGGGTACACAAGACAAAGAAAAACAAAACAAAAACACAGAGAAACTGACAACATAGGGTACACAAGACAAAGAAAAACAAAACAAAAACACAGAGAAACTGACAACATAGGGTACACATGACGAAGAAAAACAAAACAAAAACACAGAGAAACTGGCAACATAGGGTACACAACACGAAGAAAAACAAAACACAACACAGAGAAACTGGCAACATATAGGGTACACAAGACAAAGAAAAACAAAACAAAAACACAGAGAAACTGACAACATAGGGTACACAAGACAAAGAAAAACAAAACAAAAACAATCCACAGAAACTGACAACATAGGGTACACAAGACGAAGAAAAACAAAACAAAAACACAGAGAAACTGACAACATAGGGTACACAAGACAAAGAAAAACAAAACACAACACAGAGAAACTGGCAACATATAGGGTACACAAGACAAAGAAAAACAAAACAAAAACACAGAGAAACTGACAACATAGGGTACACAAGACAAAGAAAAACAAAACAAAAACACAGAGAAACTGACAACATAGGGTACACAAGACGAAGAAAAACAAAACAAAAACACAGAGAAACTGGCAACATAGGGTACACAAGACGAAGAAAAACAAAACACAACACAGAGAAACTGGCAACATATAGGGTACACAAGACAAAGAAAAACAAAACAAAAACACAGAGAAACTGACAACATAGGGTACACAAGACAAAGAAAAACAAAACAAAAACAATCCAGAGAAACTGACAACATAGGGTACACAAGACGAAGAAAAACAAAACAAAAACACAGAGAAACTGACAACATAGGGTACACAAGACAAAGAAAAACAAAACAAAAACACAGAGAAACTGACAACATAGGGTACACAAGACGAAGAAAAACAAAACAAAAACAAAGAGAAACTGACAACATAGGGTACACAAGACAAAGAAAAACAAAACAAAAACACAGAGAAACTGACAACATAGGGTACACAAGACGAAGAAAAACAAAACACAACACAGAGAAACTGGCAACATATAGGGTACACAAGACAAAGAAAAACAAAACAAAAACACAGAGAAACTGACAACATAGGGTACACAAGACAAAGAAAAACAAAACAAAAACACAGAGAAACTGGCAACAAATAGGGTACACAAGACAAAGAAAAACAAAACACAACATAGAGAAACTGACAACATAGGGTACACAAGACGAAGAAAAACAAAACAAAAACACAGAGAAACTGACAACATAGGGTACACAAGACAAAGAAAAACAAAACACAACACAGAGAAACTGGCAACATATAGGGTACACAAGACAAAGAAAAACAAAACAAAAACACAGAGAAACTGACAACATAGGGTACACAAGACAAAGAAAAACAAAACAAAAACACAGAGAAACTGACAACATAGGGTACACAAGACGAAGAAAAACAAAACAAAAACACAGAGAAACTGACAACATAGGGTACACAAGACAAAGAAAAACAAAACACAACACAGAGAAACTGGCAACATATAGGGTACACAAGACAAACAAAAACAAAACAAAAACACAGAGAAACTGACAACATAGGGTACACAAGACAAAGAAAAACAAAACAAAAACACAGAGAAACTGACAACATAGGGTACACAAGACAAAGAAAAACAAAACACAACACAGAGAAACTGACAACATAGGGTACACAACACGAAGAAAAACAAAACAAAAACACAGAGAAACTGACAACATAGGGTACACAAGACGAAGAAAAACAAAACAAAAACACAGAGAAACTGACAACATAGGGTACACAAGACAAAGAAAAACAAAACACAACACAGAGAAACTGGCAACATATAGGGTACACAAGACAAAGAAAAACAAAACAAAAACACAGAGAAACTGACAACATAGGGTACACAAGACAAAGAAAAACAAAACAAAAACACAGAGAAACTGACAACATAGGGTACACATGACGAAGAAAAACAAAACAAAAACACAGAGAAACTGACAACATAGGGTACACAAGACAAAGAAAAACAAAACAAAAACAATCCACAGAAACTGACAACATAGGGTACACAAGACGAAGAAAAACAAAACAAAAACACAGAGAAACTGACAACATAGGGTACACAAGACAAAGAAAAACAAAACACAACACAGAGAAACTGACAACATAGGGTACACAAGACAAAGAAAAACAAAACAAAAACACAGAGAAACTGACAACATAGGGTACACAAGACAAAGAAAAACAAAACAAAAACACAGAGAAACTGACAACATAGGGTACACAAGACAAAGAAAAACAAAACAAAAACACAGAGAAACTGACAACATAGGGTACACAAGACGAAGAAAAACAAAACAAAAACACAGAGAAACTGACAACATAGGGTACACAAGACAAAGAAAAACAAAACACAACACAGAGAAACTGGCAACATATAGGGTACACAAGACAAAGAAAAACAAAACAAAAACACAGAGAAACTGACAACATAGGGTACACAAGACAAAGAAAAACAAAACAAAAACACAGAGAAACTGACAACATAGGGTACACAAGACGAAGAAAAACAAAACAAAAACACAGAGAAACTGACAACATAGGGTACACAAGACAAAGAAAAACAAAACACAACACAGAGAAACTGACAACATAGGGTACACAACACGAAGAAAAACAAAACAAAAACACAGAGAAACTGACAACATAGGGTACACAAGACGAAGAAAAACAAAACAAAAACACAGAGAAACTGACAACATAGGGTACACAAGACAAAGAAAAACAAAACACAACACAGAGAAACTGGCAACATATAGGGTACACAAGACAAAGAAAAACAAAACAAAAACACAGAGAAACTGACAACATAGGGTACACAAGACAAAGAAAAACAAAACAAAAACAATCCAGAGAAACTGACAACATAGGGTACACAAGACGAAGAAAAACAAAACAAAAACACAGAGAAACTGACAACATAGGGTACACATGACAAAGAAAAACAAAACACAACACAGAGAAACTGACAACATAGGGTACACAACACGAAGAAAAACAAAACAAAAACACAGAGAAACTGACAACATAGGGTACACAAGACGAAGAAAAACAAAACAAAAACACAGAGAAACTGACAACATAGGGTACACAAGACAAAGAAAAACAAAACACAACACAGAGAAACTGGCAACATATAGGGTACACAAGACAGAGAAAAACAAAACAAAAACACAGAGAAACTGACAACATAGGGTACACAAGACAAAGAAAAACAAAACAAAAACACAGAGAAACTGACAACATAGGGTACACAAGACAAAGCAAAACAAAACAAAAACACAGAGAAACTGACAACATAGGGTACACAAGACGAAGAAAAACAAAACAAAAACACAGAGAAACTGACAACATAGGGTACACAAGACAAAGAAAAACAAAACACAACACAGAGAAACTGACAACATAGGGTACACAAGACAAGAAAAACAAAACACAACACAGAGAAACTGGCAACATATAGGGTACACAAGACAAAGAAAAACAAAACAAAAACACAGAGAAACTGACAACATAGGGTACACAAGACAAAGAAAAACAAAACAAAAACACAGAGAAACTGACAACATAGGGTACACAAGACAAAGAAAAACAAAACAAAAACACAGAGAAACTGACAACATAGGGTACACAAGACGAAGAAAAACAAAACAAAAACACAGAGAAACTGACAACATAGGGTACACAAGACGAAGAAAAACAAAACACAACACAGAGAAACTGGCAACATATAGGGTACACAAGACAAAGAAAAACAAAACAAAAACACAGAGAAACTGACAACATAGGGTACACAAGACAAAGAAAAACAAAACAAAAACAATCCAGAGAAACTGACAACATAGGGTACACAAGACGAAGAAAAACAAAACAAAAACACAGAGAAACTGACAACATAGGGTACACAAGACAAAGAAAAACAAAACACAACACAGAGAAACTGACAACATAGGGTACACAAGACAAAGAAAAACAAAACAAAAACACAGAGAAACTGACAACATAGGGTACACAAGACAAAGAAAAACAAAACACAACACAGAGAAACTGGCAACATATAGGGTACACAAGACAAAGAAAAACAAAACAAAAACACAGAGAAACTGACAACATAGGGTACACAAGACAAAGAAAAACAAAACAAAAACACAGAGAAACTGACAACATAGGGTACACAAGACAAAGAAAAACAAAACAAAAACACAGAGAAACTGACAACATAGGGTACACAAGACGAAGAAAAACAAAACAAAAACACAGAGAAACTGGCGACATAGGGTACACAAGACAAAGAAAAACAAAACAAAAACACAGAGAAACTGACAACATAGGGTACACAAGACAAAGAAAAACAAAACAAAAACACAGAGAAACTGACAACATAGAGTACACAAGACGAAGAAAAACAAAACACAACACAGAGAAACTGGCAACATATAGGGTACACAAGACAAAGAAAAACAAAACAAAAACACAGAGAAACTGACAACATAGGGTACACAAGACAAAGAAAAACAAAACAAAAACACAGAGAAACTGACAACATAGGGTACACATGACGAAGAAAAACAAAACAAAAACACAGAGAAACTGGCAACATAGGGTACACAACACGAAGAAAAACAAAACACAACACAGAGAAACTGGCAACATATAGGGTACACAAGACAAAGAAAAACAAAACAAAAACACAGAGAAACTGACAACATAGGGTACACAAGACAAAGAAAAACAAAACAAAAACAATCCACAGAAACTGACAACATAGGGTACACAAGACGAAGAAAAACAAAACAAAAACACAGAGAAACTGACAACATAGGGTACACAAGACAAAGAAAAACAAAACACAACACAGAGAAACTGGCAACATATAGGGTACACAAGACAAAGAAAAACAAAACAAAAACACAGAGAAACTGACAACATAGGGTACACAAGACAAAGAAAAACAAAACAAAAACACAGAGAAACTGACAACATAGGGTACACAAGACGAAGAAAAACAAAACAAAAACACAGAGAAACTGGCAACATAGGGTACACAAGACGAAGAAAAACAAAACACAACACAGAGAAACTGGCAACATATAGGGTACACAAGACAAAGAAAAACAAAACAAAAACACAGAGAAACTGACAACATAGGGTACACAAGACAAAGAAAAACAAAACAAAAACAATCCAGAGAAACTGACAACATAGGGTACACAAGACGAAGAAAAACAAAACAAAAACACAGAGAAACTGACAACATAGGGTACACAAGACAAAGAAAAACAAAACAAAAACACAGAGAAACTGACAACATAGGGTACACAAGACGAAGAAAAACAAAAAAAAAACAAAGAGAAACTGACAACATAGGGTACACAAGACAAAGAAAAAGAAAACAAAAACACAGAGAAACTGACAACATAGGGTACACAAGACGAAGAAAAACAAAACACAACACAGAGAAACTGGCAACATATAGGGTACACAAGACAAAGAAAAACAAAACAAAAACACAGAGAAACTGACAACATAGGGTACACAAGACAAAGAAAAACAAAACAAAAACACAGAGAAACTGGCAACAAATAGGGTACACAAGACAAAGAAAAACAAAACACAACATAGAGAAACTGACAACATAGGGTACACAAGACGAAGAAAAACAAAACAAAAACACAGAGAAACTGACAACATAGGGTACACAAGACAAAGAAAAACAAAACACAACACAGAGAAACTGGCAACATATAGGGTACACAAGACAAAGAAAAACAAAACAAAAACACAGAGAAACTGACAACATAGGGTACACAAGACAAAGAAAAACAAAACAAAAACACAGAGAAACTGACAACATAGGGTACACAAGACGAAGAAAAACAAAACAAAAACACAGAGAAACTGACAACATAGGGTACACAAGACAAAGAAAAACAAAACACAACACAGAGAAACTGGCAACATATAGGGTACACAAGACAAACAAAAACAAAACAAAAACACAGAGAAACTGACAACATAGGGTACACAAGACAAAGAAAAACAAAACAAAAACACAGAGAAACTGACAACATAGGGTACACAAGACAAAGAAAAACAAAACACAACACAGAGAAACTGACAACATAGGGTACACAACACGAAGAAAAACAAAACAAAAATACAGAGAAACTGACAACATAGGGTACACAAGACGAAGAAAAACAAAACAAAAACACAGAGAAACTGACAACATAGGGTACACAAGACAAAGAAAAACAAAACACAACACAGAGAAACTGGCAACATATAGGGTACACAAGACAAAGAAAAACAAAACAAAAACACAGAGAAACTGACAACATAGGGTACACAAGACAAAGAAAAACAAAACAAAAACACAGAGAAACTGACAACATAGGGTACACATGACGAAGAAAAACAAAACAAAAACACAGAGAAACTGACAACATAGGGTACACAAGACAAAGAAAAACAAAACAAAAACAATCCACAGAAACTGACAACATAGGGTACACAAGACGAAGAAAAACAAAACAAAAACACAGAGAAACTGACAACATAGGGTACACAAGACAAAGAAAAACAAAACACAACACAGAGAAACTGACAACATAGGGTACACAAGACAAAGAAAAACAAAACAAAAACACAGAGAAACTGACAACATAGGGTACACAAGACAAAGAAAAACAAAACAAAAACACAGAGAAACTGACAACATAGGGTACACAAGACAAAGAAAAACAAAACAAAAACACAGAGAAACTGACAACATAGGGTACACAAGACGAAGAAAAACAAAACAAAAACACAGAGAAACTGACAACATAGGGTACACAAGACAAAGAAAAACAAAACACAACACAGAGAAACTGGCAACATATAGGGTACACAAGACAAAGAAAAACAAAACAAAAACACAGAGAAACTGACAACATAGGGTACACAAGACAAAGAAAAACAAAACAAAAACACAGAGAAACTGACAACATAGGGTACACAAGACGAAGAAAAACAAAACAAAAACACAGAGAAACTGACAACATAGGGTACACAAGACAAAGAAAAACAAAACACAACACAGAGAAACTGACAACATAGGGTACACAACACGAAGAAAAACAAAACAAAAACACAGAGAAACTGACAACATAGGGTACACAAGACGAAGAAAAACAAAACAAAAACACAGAGAAACTGACAACATAGGGTACACAAGACAAAGAAAAACAAAACACAACACAGAGAAACTGGCAACATATAGGGTACACAAGACAAAGAAAAACAAAACAAAAACACAGAGAAACTGACAACATAGGGTACACAAGACAAAGAAAAACAAAACAAAAACAATCCAGAGAAACTGACAACATAGGGTACACAAGACGAAGAAAAACAAAACAAAAACACAGAGAAACTGACAACATAGGGTACACATGACAAAGAAAAACAAAACACAACACAGAGAAACTGACAACATAGGGTACACAACACGAAGAAAAACAAAACAAAAACACAGAGAAACTGACAACATAGGGTACACAAGACGAAGAAAAACAAAACAAAAACACAGAGAAACTGACAACATAGGGTACACAAGACAAAGAAAAACAAAACACAACACAGAGAAACTGGCAACATATAGGGTACACAAGACAGAGAAAAACAAAACAAAAACACAGAGAAACTGACAACATAGGGTACACAAGACAAAGAAAAACAAAACAAAAACACAGAGAAACTGACAACATAGGGTACACAAGACAAAGCAAAACAAAACAAAAACACAGAGAAACTGACAACATAGGGTACACAAGACGAAGAAAAACAAAACAAAAACACAGAGAAACTGACAACATAGGGTACACAAGACAAAGAAAAACAAAACACAACACAGAGAAACTGACAACATAGGGTACACAAGACAAGAAAAACAAAACACAACACAGAGAAACTGGCAACATATAGGGTACACAAGACAAAGAAAAACAAAACAAAAACACAGAGAAACTGACAACATAGGGTACACAAGACAAAGAAAAACAAAACAAAAACAATCCACAGAAACTGACAACATAGGGTACACAAGACGAAGAAAAACAAAACAAAAACACAGAGAAACTGACAACATAGGGTACACAAGACAAAGAAAAACAAAACACAACACAGAGAAACTGACAACATAGGGTACACAAGACAAAGAAAAACAAAACAAAAACACAGAGAAACTGACAACATAGGGTACACAAGACAAAGAAAAACAAAACACAACACAGAGAAACTGGCAACATATAGGGTACACAAGACAAAGAAAAACAAAACAAAAACACAGAGAAACTGACAACATAGGGTACACAAGACAAAGAAAAACAAAACAAAAACACAGAGAAACTGACAACATAGGGTACACAAGACGAAGAAAAACAAAACAAAAACACAGAGAAACTGACAACATAGGGTACACAAGACAAAGAAAAACAAAACACAACACAGAGAAACTGGCAACATATAGGGTACACAAGACAAAGAAAAACAAAACAAAAACACAGAGAAACTGACAACATAGGGTACACAAGACAAAGAAAAACAAAACAAAAACACAGAGAAACTAACAACATAGGGTACACAAGACGAAGAAAAACAAAACAAAAACACAGAGAAACTGACAACATAGGGTACACAAGACAAAGAAAAACAAAACACAACACAGAGAAACTGACAACATAGGGTACACAAGACAAAGAAAAACAAAACAAAAACACAGAGAAACTGACAACATAGGGTACACAAGACGAAGAAAAACAAAACAAAAACACAGAGAAACTGGCAACATAGGGTACACAAGACGAAGAAAAACAAAACACAACACAGAGAAACTGGCAACATATAGGGTACACAAGACAAAGAAAAACAAAACAAAAACACAGAGAAACTGACAACATAGGGTACACAAGACAAAGAAAAACAAAACAAAAACAATCCAGAGAAACTGACAACATAGGGTACACAAGACAAAGAAAAACAAAACAAAAACACAGAGAAACTGACAACATAAGGTACACAAGACAAAGAAAAACAAAACACAACACAGAGAAACTGACAACATAGGGTACACAAGACAAAGAAAAACAAAACAAAAACACAGAGAAACTGACAACATAGGGTACACAAGACAAAGAAAAACAAAACACAACACAGAGAAACTGGCAACATATAGGGTACACAAGACAAAGAAAAACAAAACAAAAACACAGAGAAACTGACAACATAGGGTACACAAGACAAAGAAAAACAAAACAAAAACACAGAGAAACTGACAACATAGGGTACACAAGACAAAGAAAAACAAAACAAAAACACAGAGAAACTGACAACATAGGGTACACAAGACGAAGAAAAACAAAACAAAAACACAGAGAAACTGGCAACATATAGGGTACACAAGACGAAGAAAAACAAAACAAAAACACAGAGAAACTGACAACATAGGGTACACAAGACAAAGAAAAACAAAACAAAAACAATCCAGAGAAACTGGCAACATAGGGTACACAAGACAAAGAAAAACAAAACAAAAACACAGAGAAACTGACAACATAGGGTACACAAGACAAAGAAAAACAAAACACAACACAGAGAAACTGACAACATAGGGTACACATGACAAAGAAAAACAAAACACAACACAGAGAAACTGGCAACATAGGGTACACAAGACGTAGACAAACAAAACACAACACAGAGAAACTGACAACATAGGGTACACAAGACAAAGAAAAACAAAACAAAAACACAGAGAAACTGACAACATAGGGTACACAAGACAAAGAAAAACAAAACACAACACAGAGAAACTGACAACATAGGGTACACAAGACAAAGAAAAACAAAACACAACACAGAGAAACTGGCAACATAGGGTACACAAGACGTAGACAAACAAAACACAACACAGAGAAACTGACAACATAGGGTACACAAGACAAAGAAAAACAAAACAAAAACACAGAGAAACTGACAACATAGGGTACACAAGACAAAGAAAAACAAAACACAACACAGAGAAACTGACAACATAGGGTACACAAGACAAAGAAAAACAAAACAAAAACACAGAGAAACTGGCAACATAGGGTACACAAGACGTAGACAAACAAAACACAACACAGAGAAACTGACAACATAGGGTACACAAGACAAAGAAAAACAAAACAACTAGAGGCTCCCAGGAGCCTGTATAGCTCACCTGGGTATAATAATAACATCAGTCAATAAAACTTGATAACTTCGGTAAAAAAAATTAACAATTGTAGCCTTCGTCATTTTTATAAATTTGATGAAAAAAGGGCAAGAACTCCAAGATGGGTAATCGGATTTACTTCAAAATTGCAGGTAAATAAAAATTGATCGAAGGGTCGAACCGCCAGACACATTTTTGGAAGAGAACCATTCAATGACTATTTCATCAAAATTTTGTTCTTATTGAGCAAATGGTTTCAGACAAAAAGATTTTTATGGGAATTTCCCATAGGGTCCTATGTTAAATTAAGTTCGGCTGTGGCGGCCATCTTGGTCGGTGTTCTGAAATGCTGGACACAATTTTGGAAGAGGACCACCCAAGAATCATTTCAGCAAAGTTTGGTTGAGATTGGCTCTGTAGTTTCAGAGAAGAAGATTTTTTTAATTTCATCCCCCCTTTTTTCTAATTTGCATAATCGGTCAAACTCGGTAAAAGTTCAAAGTTCATAAAAAATCCCGTAATATATGTTAAAAAGCTCATCATTATGCTTATACAGTTCAAATTTGGGCACTTTCTGGCTTAAAATAGAGCAGTTTTGGCCATTTGAAGAAATTTCTATTTTTAGTAATGGTGGCCATCTTGGATACAGGACGGCGCTGACGGACACAATTTTGAAAGGGGACCACCTAAGGATCATTTCAGCAAAGTTTGGTTGAGATTGACTCAGTAGTTTCAGAGGAGAAGATTTTTTTTTAATTCCATCCCCCCTTTTTCTAATTTGCATAATCGGTCAAAATCAGTAAAAGTTCAAAGTTCATAAAAAATCCGTAATATATGTTAAAAAGATCATCATTATGCTTATACAGTTCAAATTTGAGCACTTTCTGGCTTAAAATAGAGCAGTTTTGGCCATTTGAAGAAATTTCTATTTTTAATAATGGTGGCCATCTTGGATATAGGACGGCGCTGACGGACACAATTTTAAAAGGGGACCACCTAAGGATCATCTCAGCAAAGTTTGGTTGAAATTGGCTCAGTAGTTTCAGAGGAGAAGATTTTTTTTTAATTTCATCCCCCCTTTTTTTAAATTTCATAATCGGTCAAAATCGGTAAAAGTTCAAAGTTCATAAAAAATCCGTAATATATGTTAAAAAGCTCATCATTATGCTTATACAGTTCAAATTTGGGCACTTTCTGGCTTAAAATAGAACAGTTTTGGCCATTTGAAGAAATTTCTATTTTTAGTAATGGTGGCCATCTTGGATACAGGACGGTGCTGACGGACACAATTTTGAAAGGGGACCACCTAAGGATCATCTCAGCAAAGTTTGGTTGAGATTGGCTCAGTAGTTTCAGAGGAGAAGATTTTTTTTTTAATTTCATCCCCCCTTTTTTTTAATTTCATAATCGGTCAAAATCGGTAAAAGTTCAAAGTTCATAAAAAAATCCCGTAATATATGTTAAAAAGTTCATCATTATGCTTATACAGTTCAAATTTGGGCACTTTCTGGCTTAAAATAGAGCAGTTTTGACCATTTGAAGAAATTTCTATTTTTAGTAATGGCGGCCATCTTGGATACAGGACGGGGCTAATGGACACAATTTTGAAAGGGGACCACCTAAGGATCATTTCAGCAAAGTTTGGTTGAGATTGGTTCAGTAGTTTCAGAGGAGAAGATTTTTTTTTAATTTCATCCCCCCTTTTTTCTAATTTGCATAATCGGTCAAAATGGGTAATGGGATTTACTTCAAAATTGCAGGGTAGGTAGATCTTGATATGCTGCACATTTTTGCAATAAACTTAACATCTATCTCTAAATAGTTTTTGAAATATAAGACGAAAAGTATTAAAAGGAAAAAAAAAAATTGATGAAAAAGGGGCAATAACTCCAAGATGGGTAATCAAATTTACTTCAAAATTGCAGGGTAGGTAGATCTTGACATGCTGAGCATGTTTGCAGTTTCAACTTACCATCTGTCTGTTATAGTTTTTGAAATAAAGGACGAAAAGTATTAAAATTTTGAAAATTTGATGAAAAAAGGGAAATAACTCCAAAATGAGTAATGGGATTTACTTCAAAATTGCAGGGTAGGTAGATCTTAATATGCCGCACATTTTTGCAATTTAAAGTTAACCTTTATCTCTTATAGTTTTTGAAATATAAGACGAAAAGCATTAAAATTTTACAAATTTGATGAAAAAAGGGCAATAACTCCAAGATGGGTAATCAGATTTACTTCAAAATTGCAGGGTAGGTAGATCTTGATGTGCTGATCATTTTTACCCCATGTCAGATTTTTGATATTACTAACGGTTTTTGAGATATTACCAAAAACCTGCAATTTTACCATATGTTCTATTTTTAGTAACAGCGGCCATGTTGGTTGGTGCACGGCATCACCGGACACAATTTTGAAACTAGATACCCTAGTAATGATTCAGACCAAGTTTGGTTTCCATTGGTCTAGTACTTTCAGAGGAGAAGATTTTTGAAAAAGTTTACGACGTACGACGGACGACGGACGACGGACGACGGACGACGGACGGACGACGGACGACGGACGACGACGACGGACGCCAAGTGATGAGAATAGCTCACATGACCCTTTGGGTCAGGTGAGCTAAAAACACAGAGAAACTGACAACATAGGGTACACAAGACAAAGAAAAACAAAACACAACACAGAGAAACTGACAACATAGGGTACACAAGACAAAGAAAAACAAAACACAACACAGAGAAACTGGCAACATATAGGGTACACAAGACGAAGAAAAACAAAACAAAAACACAGAGAAACTGACAACATAGGGTACACAAGACAAAGAAAAACAAAACAAAAACACAGAGAAACTGACAACATAGGGTACACAAGACAAAGAAAAACAAAACACAACACAGAGAAACTGGCAACATAGGGTACACAAGACGTAGACAAACAAAACACAACACAGAGAAACTGACAACATAGGGTACACAAGACAAAGAAAAACAAAACAAAAACACAGAGAAACTGACAACATAGGGTACACAAGACGAAGAAAAACAAAACACAACACAGAGAAACTGACAACATAGGGTACACAAGACGAAGAAAAACAAAACACAACACAGAGAAACTGGCAACATAGGGTACACAAGACAAAGAAAAACAAAACAAAAACACAGAGAAACTGACAACATAGGGTACACAAGACAAAGAAAAACAAAACAAAAACACAGAGAAACTGACAACATAGGGTACACAACACGAAGAAAAACAAAACACAACACAGAGAAACTGACAACATAGGGTACACAAGACAAAGAAAAACAAAACAAAAACACAGAGAAACTGACAACATAGGGTACACAAGACGAAGAAAAACAAAACAAAAACACAGAGAAACTGACAACATAGGGTACACAAGACAAAGAAAAACAAAACACAACACAGAGAAACTGACAACATAGGGTACACAAGACAAAGAAAAACAAAACAAAAACACAGAGAAACTGGCAACATAGGGTACACAAGACGTAGACAAACAAAACACAACACAGAGAAACTGACAACATAGGGTACACAAGACAAAGAAAAACAAAACAAAAACACAGAGAAACTGACAACATAGGGTACACAAGACAAAGAAAAACAAAACAAAAACACAGAGAAACTGACAACATAGGGTACACAAGACAAAGAAAAACAAAACACAACACAGAGAAACTGACAACATAGGGTACACAAGACGTAGACAAACAAAACACAACACAGAGAAACTGACAACATAGGGTACACAAGACAAAGAAAAACAAAAACAATCAAGAGAAACTGACAACATAGGGTACACAAGACGAAGAAAAACAAAACAAAAACACAGAGAAACTGACAACATAGGGTACACAAGACGAAGAAAAACAAAACAAAAACACAGAGAAACTGACAACATAGGGTACACAAGACGAAGAAAAACAAAACAAAAACACAGAGAAACTGACAACATAGGGTACACAAGACGAAGAAAAACAAAACAAAAACACAGAGAAACTGACAACATAGGGTACACAAGACGAAGAAAAACAAAACAAAAACAATCAAGAGAAACTGACAACATAGGGTACACAAGACAAAGAAAAACAAAACAAAAACACAGAGAAACTGACAACATAGGGTACACAAGACAAAGAAAAACAAAACACAACACAGAGAAACTGGCAACATAGGGTACACAAGACAAAGAAAAACAAAACAAAAACACAGAGAAACTGACAACATAGGGTACACAAGACGAAGAAAAACAAAACAAAAACACAGAGAAACTGACAACATAGGGTACACAAGACGAAGAAAAACAAAACAAAAACACAACACAATGTGGACACCACTATACGCAAATAAACACAAATAACGTAAATAAGACATGAGCCCTCCTACAAACAACTGGATGTATACAAAACAATACAGAGAAAACAAAAAATTGAGTAATACAAACCATGCTAAAAACTGGGGGTGACCTCAGGTGCTCCAGGAGGGTAAACAAATCCTGCTCCACTAACATTCTCAATTCCAAATATATAAAACAAAATGTTATATTTATTGTCTTTTTTAATAAATATTTAACATACAGTAACCATCAAGGCAAATAATAAATTACAATAGTTTCAAGTCCTAAAAATTAAAACATAATATTAAATAAACAAATCATTCTTAGTGTGTTTAACCAGTTTGTTAAATTTTCGTAATATATTTAATCACAATGGTGGTTAAACTTCTGCCTGAGAATTGACGGCAATTTTCTTTCTAGTCATTAAAATGGAAATTAACAACTAAAAATATTTTTGACGTTTTGGTCATGGAGAAAAAGGGTTTCCTTCAGTTATCAGTGGATTATGATATTTCTGCACCAGTTAAAGCTTGAGGTTTAAAATATTAATATTTATTTAACTATCTCAAGTTAAGAAATATCATAATACTACTTACATTTTGTATATACATCCCCTTGTTTGATGAAAGAAATTTGGTGGCAACTGATCACCAAATGTTCCCTAGATCTTAATCACTCAGCATTTGACGGTTGGGTTTAAATTTTTGTTTCTAAAGGAACAACCGTGATCTAGAATGGAGGATGTCACTAGCAATGTCTGGAAAAGGACCCCATACTAAAGCTGTCTTTAAATTGGTTTTGTGGATTCAGAGATAAATCCTCAATAAATGTACTTAATATGTTAGTTCGCTTCTGTTTAACATGTAGTAGAATATATATATATATTGCCACCAAAAGGTTTTCTATCATGGGGGTGTCATATTTTTTTATTCTTGTCATTCCAATTGAAATGGTAACCCACAATTTTTTTGGTCAAAAATAGGGAATTTGGCCCATAAAACTAGCTTAACCCTGCCACTTTTTATTGTAAGTGCCTGTGCCAATCCAGGAATGTAAGTAGTCATGTATATGTGTTAGACATATTAATTTTGCCTCTTCCTCCAATATTTCTATTGGATTTTGGGGCTTGTCCCAACAGTGTGATATTTTTTGTGTTTTTCATTTTATTAAGTGTCAACCCTGTATGACATGTATATTTAATGAAACAGCCCTTAATCCACATTGGATTATATAGTTCAAGATATTTTCTACGATTTTTCAATTTTATTTTAGAACTGTTAGTACAGTGTGGTATTTTTTGGCTTTTCAATTTAAAACTTTCATAGTAAAGCTGTTATATGTATTAATTACTTGTTTACAAATTTAATCAAATGGTAAATAAAGTATGACACCTAATGTTATCTATATAAATATTCCATAGTCAAACTGAATAGTAGTGAGTGAGTGTTGTTTAATGCCAAATAAGCAATTGTTAAGCTATATCATAGCGAGAACATGTTATAAGGTTAGGGTTAGGGTTATCTTGTTTGAAGCTATTTACAACAATATTTCCATTATATCATGGCGGTCAGGTTTATTGGTGGAGGAGAACAAGCTATATTTCTATTAGATGATGATGTTCACTTTGTACTAGACCAACATGCTTAATTAGATCCTTATAGTGCTAGCTCACTGAAACAACTGTCTACTCGGACACATTATCCTGATTCCGAGCCAACCAGTCTTTACCCTTTCTTCCTAAAGCTGCAGGCTTAGTGAATATGCAACAGATACCAATTGTATAGTTTTTGGCTTGACCGGACCTCGAACCCACAATCAACCACAAATGTTAAACATTAGACCACCGATGCAATTCTAATAATAGCTATGTAAATCTTCTATTATCAAATTGAATAGGAGAACCAAAATAATTGTCAAACTACAATTTGTATAAATCACCTTCTGTAATAAAATATTTATAAATAACATAACTATGGCAACAAATTTGATAACTTTGTAAAAACATCACAATAATAATTTATATTTGTTTGCCTTGTTTACTGTCACTTCTGTGTAGATATATATGTGTTAGTATTTCAAAATATTAAGAGTTCATCACAAAATGTTTTTGGTAAAATATTATCAACAAGAAATGATCAATACAAAGGGGAAGGAATTAACACTGAAGGACATCACACTTACCAAGACATAGATTATGGTACAACCAAAAACTTAAATAAACTATAGGCTCAGTGGGCTGAGCCTGTGTCGTTCACCTTTCATTCTGCTTTGAGGATATTTAATACAGAACCTTCCATAGGTGCTTCCCACCAAATATCGGTTCATTTTGGCAAAGCAGTTTCAGATAAGAAGATTTTTAGAAATTGACCAATCTAAAACAGGAATTGCCTGTGGCAGCCATGTTTGTAAATGGATCAAAACGAAATGAGTAATCTCTATAGAGGATCTTCCATAGATGCTTCTTACCAAGTTTCATATCATTTGGCCAAGCGGCTTCAGAGGAAAAGCTGTTTTAGAAATTGACCAATAAGAAACAAGACTTGCCTGTGGCAGCCATATTTGTTAATTGATAGGGACGAAATGAGTAATCTTTATAGAGGACCTCCATAGATGCATCCTACCAAGTTTCGGTTCATTTGGCCAAGCGGTTTCAGAGAAGATTTTTAAAAATAGGCCAATCAGAAATAAGAATTGCCTGTGGCCACCATGTTTGTTAAGGGATCGGAACAAAATGAGCAATTGCAACAAAGGACTTTCCATAGATGCTTCCTACCAAGTTTCAGTACATTTGGCCAAAAGGTTTCAGAGGGGAAGAATCTAAAAAAATCAGCCAATCAGAAACAAGAATTGCCTGTGGTGGCCATGTTTGTTAATGGATCAGGACAGAATGAACAATCTAAATAGAGGACCTTCCATAGATGCTTCCTACCAAGTTTTAGATCATTTAGCCAAGTGGTTTCAGAGAAGATTTTTAGAAATCGACCAATCAGAAACAAGAATTGCCTGTGGCGGCCATGTTTGTTAATGGATCGGGACGAAATGAGTAATCGCTATAGAGGACTTCCCATAGATACATCCTACAAAGTTTAGGTACATTTGGCCAAGCAGTTTCAGAGGAGAAGATTTAAAAAAAATAGGCCAATCAGAAACAAGAATTGCCTGTGGTGGCCATGTTTGTTAACGGATCGGAACGAAATAAGCAATCGCAACAGAGGACTTTCCATAAATGCTTCTTACCAAGTTTCGGTACATTTGGCCAAACGGTTTCAGAGGAGAAGAATTTTTAACGTCAGCCAATCAGAAACAAGAGTCGCCTGTGGTGGCCATGTTTGTTAATGGATCGGGACGGAATGAGCAATCTTTATAGAGGACCTTCCATAGATGCTTCCTACCAAGTTTCGGTTCATTTGGCCAAACGGTTACAGAAAGAAGAATTTTTAAAATCAGCCAATCAGAAACAAGAGTTGTCTATGGTGGCCATGTTTGTTAACGGATCGGGACGAAATGAGCATTCTTTATAGAGAACCTTCCATAGATGCTTCCTACCAAGTTTCAGTTCATTTGTTCCTATGGTTTCAGAGGAGAAGATTTTTAAAAATAGGCCAATCAGAAACAAGAATTGCCTGTGGTGGCCATGTTTGTTAATGGATCGGGACGAAATTAGCAATCATTATAGAGGACCTTCCATAGATGCTTCCTACCAAGTTTCAGTTCATTTGGCTGAGGGGTTTCAGAGGAGAAGATTAAAATGTGAAAAGTTAACGGACGACGGACGCCAAGTGATGGCAAAAGCTCACATTGCCTTTGGCAAGGTGAGCTAAAAACGTAGATATCTAATCTAGTGTACACGACACACGACGAAAAAGTCTGTTTGCATTGATGATTGACAGATTGATCCCACGGAGATGTGTGCACTGATGCATACAGTCACTCTCAAACAATTAGTGCATGTATAAATATGTTTTCATCAGATACAGTAGAGTCATTATTCATCAGGTATTCATTTTATGTGAATTTCCCTGCTTATTCAATCCACAAATTGAAAATTACAATAACAAACAAATCAGGATACATCACAAAAGTAAGAACCACTGAACCTATCCATCTGCACCAAACCTAGAAAGTTGTGATCTATGAATTAAAATTGGCAAAAAACAAGTCTTGTGGGGACTTATATACAATTTTGGTGAGTTGACATTTCAAATTTTTGTATTTTTTTTTATAAAACAACTTCACACATATGATTTTCACTACTGACAAGAAATATAATTTTTTCACATCAAAACAATATTTACTGTATATTATTTTGTTGCTTGTCATCATAAAATCTCTTTTTTCTGTTGTTCCCTGAATGTATGTATTTTCCTCCAGTGCTTACATCAGGATAATTCAAATCCTGTGTTAGAACAGATTGCATATCGTAATTTTTCTCTCAAAGTACTTTTCTTCTGATAATTAGGTAATTTTAATAAGTTAAAACATGTTGATGATGTAGGCAATCGTCCAACAGGATCACGCTTTTTAATGTTAAAAAATCCCTTTAGTACACTTCCAACTGTGTCTCCAGTGTCCTACAAAATAAATTCATAATTTATTCTTAAAAACATAGATCTGCATCAGTGGTGTAATGGTTAGCATGCTCGCCTCAAGGGTGGTAGATTGTAAGGTCAAGACATGGTGGGAAACAAACCAAAGGTTATATAATATGGTGGGAAACACACTAAAGGTTATATAATATGGTGGGAAACAAACTAAAGGTTATATAATATGGTGGGAAACAAACCAAAGGTTATATAATATGGTGGGAAACACACTAAAGGTTATATAATATGGTGGGAAACAAACTAAAGGTTATATAATATGGTGGGAAACAAACTAAAGGTTATATAATATGGTGGGAAACAAACTAAAGGTTATATAATATGGTGGGAAACAAACCAAAGGTTATATAATATGGTGGGAAACACACTAAAGGTTATATAATATGGTGGGAAACAAACTAAAGGTTATATAATATGGTGGGAAACAAACCAAAGGTTATATAATATGGTGGGAAACACACTAAAGGTTATATAATATGGTGGGAAACAAACTAAAGGTTATATAATATGGTGGGAAACAAACCAAAGGTTATATAATATGGTGGGAAACACACTAAAGGTTATATAATATGGTGGGAAACAAACTAAAGGTTATATAATATGGTGGGAAACAAACTAAAGGTTATATAATATGGTGGGAAACAAACTAAAGGTTATATAATATGGTGGGAAACAAACCAAAGGTTATATAATATGGTGGGAAACACACTAAAGGTTATATAATATGGTGGGAAACAAACTAAAGGTTATATAATATGGTGGGAAACAAACCAAAGGTTATATAATATGGTGGGAAACACACTAAAGGTTATATAATATGGTGGGAAACAAACTAAAGGTTATATAATATGGTGGGAAACAAACCAAAGGTTATATAATCTGGTGTTTGCTGCTTCTCTGATAGCATGCAGTATTAAGAAATAAGAGCAAAGACTGGTTCACTTGGAATCAGAATAATGGTTCAGAGTGGAGTGACATGTCTATCTGTGGACTCTTATTTCAGTGAGAAAGCACAATAAAAATATAACTAAGCATATTAGTCAAGTACAAAGTGGACATTATCATCATCTCATTGTAACTTGTTCTCTCCATGATAGAACTGACAATCATTTACTCACGTAAAAACCTAAAGGAGGCTGATGTGACCACCATTGTATGGTACAGTGTAGTTTCATTTATATATACCTACCTAATCAGTGCTCATCAAAAGTAAAACTTTAATTCCTGTCTGAAGCAGGGTGTACTTAATACTTCTTCATCTAATAAAGTTTGCGAGTTACTTGTGGCAGATATGTGGTGTTCTGTGGCTCCTCTAGTTTCCTCCATCAAAAAAACTGTCACAATATATATAGAACAACAGCAGCTGTGAATGTCGAGACATACAATATCGCTAGTATAAAAGTGAGACCAAAGGATGAGCTGTAGTACTAGTGACAATGTATGTTGAAATCTTCAAAATTGAGGTTTCTGTTTTTGATCAGTAATGTCATAATGGATATGACATCATATTGACCAATAATTTTCAGTATCACAATTAGTTGGTTGATATTGACACTATAACTCAGTGAGATCATAGAAAAAAAAAGAATTACAAATAAAATTAACATAAAGTTGACGGAACCATGAATACCAATAATCCTAATGATAAAAATAAATAGCAGTCTTAGCGCTTACCCACTTGCCAGAAGCCCCGGACAAGTAAAACTGGATTCGGGTAAGTGAAAATTATGAAAGAATTTTTTTGAATAAATAGAAATTTTTTCTAAATTTGGCTTTCAGGCAAGTAGGTGAACAAAATTAAGGCAAAGACTCAAATAGTGAAAAAGCATAGCACTACTCTAAACCATTTTAGCATGACACAATACATAGGTTCATCTTAAATTAACATGCTTCCTTCTGGCAGCATTTAATCTTCTAATGCTTTGAGTTTTTTTTTTTAAATTACCGGTATACCATTATTATAACTCCAATTAAATATGTTTGAAATTACCCTCATAATCTTATCCCTACAGCTATTTGATTGCTGGATACAATTTTAAAACGAGCACTGTGCTTCATATAATTCATTTAATGCTAATCTGAATCTCAAAATCTAATAAAGTTCCCTGGAATCTTGACAATTGTACTAAAAATGTATACAATACAGCCAAGACGTTTACCAGTACGTTTTATTTGTTGGACAAGGGAAAACAAATTCCAGCTGTAAATTTTAATTCTTCTAGTTGATAAAAATTTCACTGACACTGACTCATGATATACCTGAAATATTGTTGAAAGTGGAGTTAAACACCATAACCCTAACTCTCTCTGCTGCCTAATTATAAATAAAATCCCACTCCTTTGTTACTTTTCTAGACTGTCACTTAATACTTCAAAGAGAATTATGACATTATTATTTCAGACAGCTTTTAAATCTGGCTAATTACAAGTAAAAGTTCTCTCAGCATGAACATAATATAATAATGGAAATCATATATTATTTTGAGTCTATTAACACTATGATTGATAGGAAGCAACTTAAGACTCTATATTTAACTTGTTTGTTAAGGTCTAGAAGCAACTTAAGACTCTATATTTAACTTGTTTGTTAAGGTCTATTAGTTCAAAGACCATTAAAATAAGACAAAATAAAATTTGTAAAATAAATGGTCCCTATTAAAACTTACTTAAATGTAATTTTAGTAAATGTATTTATATACTTATTATGTTATTATGTAATTATAGGTTTGGTTTATCGTGTTTAATGCCACTTTCAACAATATTACAGTTATATCGTGACTGTTTAACTGTATTTATAGATATCAAAATCAATTTAATATTTATGTAATAGTAAAAGAAAGCCATGGTATTTTTTGTTATCGTATTAAATGATGGAAATCTCGATGTATAACAGCAGGCCATGTCTGGAATATATTAATTATACGTGTTTACTAATATCAATTGTTGTAAAATCTCTGAGATAGAAAATAGATCATGGGAAAGACCCTGTTGAAAACCTAATAATTAATTAATAAATCTTGGACCAATTATATATACTTAACATAGCCTAATGAAGGAAAAAATGGAGGGGGGGGGTGGAGGGGGGGGGGCTTTGATTACACCAGTAGACCATTTCACACCCATTTTCAAATCCTATGTATTTAATCCAAACATGTCAAAACAAGATAAATAAAATATAAGCAGAAATAAAATAATTATACTTATACAAATATTATTTTGAAAATTTAAAAATCTATGACTACACATTATTTTATAAACTATGAATTTAGGAAATAAATTATATAAATAATGGCCATAGTTTTTGTTTTTCATTAAAAAAAGAAAGTTGAATCAGTGATGTTTAACAATTCAGCCAATATCAAGAAAGCACTGAACACAGACAATACCATCACATATGGTTTACCAGAAATATTACTGATTTTATACAATGTTAAACATACCTGATCATCACTGACTTCAACACATCTCACAGAAAACGGAGGTTCTAAGTTGGAAAATCCCAGAAGAGGAGGTTTGGAACAACTGGTCACAAACTGTAACAGAATTGTCAATAATATAAAATGCAGTAGTTCTGTTAAAAACAAACTGTGATATCTGAGGGTTATGTGAGTTCATGGTGTTTAACGCCACTTTCAACAATATTTCAATTATATCGTGTGATATCTGATGAAACTTGCATCTGCAAAGTGTAAAGTTTCTATAAACCATATTTAAACATTTTTATTTATGTTTAAATATGGTTTATAGAAACTTTACACTTTTAATTTTTCATTTTATTTATGTTTAAATATGGTTTATAGAAACTTTACACTTTTAATTTTTCATTTTATTTGTTTAAATATGGTTTATAGAAACTTTACACTTTTAATTTTTCATTTTATTTATGTTTAAATATGGTTTATAGAAACTTTACACTTTTAGTTTTACATTTTATTTATGTTTAAATATGGTTTATAGAAACTTTACACTTTTAGTTTTTCATTTTATATATGTTTAAATATGGTTTATAGAAACTTTACACTTTTAATTTTTATTTTATTTATGTTTAAATATGGTTAAAAGAAACTTTACACTTTTAATTTTCATTTTATTTATGTTTAAATATGGTTTATAGAAACTTTACACTTTTAGTTTTTTATTTTATTTATGTTTAAATATGGTTTATAGAAACTTTACACTTTTAATTTTCATTTTATTTATGTTTAAATATGGTTTATAGAAACTTTACACTTTTAGTTTTACATTTTATTTATGTTTAAATATGGTTTATAGAAACTTTACACTTTTAGTTTTTCATTTTATTTATGTTTAAATATGGTTTATAGAAACTTTACACTTTTAATTTTTCATTTTATTTATGTTTAAATATGGTTTATAGAAACTTTACACTTTTAATTTTCATTTTATTTATGTTTAAATATGGTTTATAGAAACTTTACACTTTTAGTTTTTCATTTTATTTATGTTTAAAAATGGTTTATAGAAACTTTACACTTTTAATTTTTATTTTATTTATGTTTAAATATGGTTTATAGAAACTTTACACTTTTAATTTTTCATTTTATTTATGTTTAAATATGGTTTATAGAAAATTTACACTTTTAGTTTTTCATTTTATTTATGCTTAAAAATGGTTTATAGAAACTTTACACTTTTAATTTTCATTTTATTTATGTTTAAATATGGTTTATAGAAACTTTACACTTTTAATTTTTAATTTTATTTATGTTTAAATATGGTTTTATAGAAACTTTACACTTTTAATTTTTATTTTATCTATGTTTAAATATGGTTTATAGAAACTTTACACTTTTAATTTTTCATTTTATTTATGTTTAAATATGGTTTATAGAAACTTTACACTTTTAATTTTCATTTTATTTATGTTTAAATATGGTTTATAGAAACTTTACACTTTTTAGTTTTTCATTTTATTTATGTTTAAAAATGGTTTATAGAAACTTTACACTTTTAATTTTTATTTTATTTATGTTTAAATATGGTTTATAGAAACTTTACACTTTTAATTTTTCATTTTATTTATGTTTAAATATGGTTTATAGAAAATTTACACTTTTAGTTTTTCATTTTATTTATGCTTAAAAATGGTTTATAGAAACTTTACACTTTTAATTTTCATTTTATTTATGTTTAAATATGGTTTATAGAAACTTTACACTTTTAATTTTTAATTTTATTTATGTTTAAATATGGTTTTATAGAAACTTTACACTTTTAGTTTTACATTTTATTCATGTTTAAATATGGTTTATAGAAACTTTACACTTTTAGTTTTCATTTTATTTATGTTTAAATATGGTTTATAGAAACTTTACACTTTTAGTTTTTCATTTTATTTATGTTTAAATATGGTTTATAGAAACTTTACACTTTTAGTTTTCATTTTATTTATGTTTAAATATGGTTTATAGAAACTTTACACTTTTAATTTTTCATTTTATTTATGTTTAAATATGGTTTATAGAAACTTTACACTTTTAATTTTCATTTTATTTATGTTTAAATATGGTTTATAGAAACTTTACACTTTGCAGATGCAAGTTTCATCAGATATCACAGATTGCCACATTGTCAGAACAGTACCAAATTCCAATCAGAAAATCGGAAAAACAGGCAATATTGATACCTCTAACATATAAACATGTACATGACTGCTCACTTTCCTCACTTGGTACAGGCACTTCAAAGTGGAGGGATTAAACTAGTGTTATGTGCCTACTTGTCTATTTTTTAACACACAACAAATATAGACTCAAACCTGCCCTCTCATTAAAATGATGCAGTCATACAAGTGTTTTCTATATGTGAGAATGGTAACTGGAAGATGAAGAACAGCAATCAAAGTGGTTTGTTCTTACTAGTGAGAATGGTAACTGGAAGATGAAAAACAGCAATTAAAGTGGTTTGTTCTAACTAGTGAGAATGGTAACTGGAAGATGAAGAACAGCAATTAAAGTGGTTTGTTCTTACTAGTGAGAATGGTAACTGGAAGATGAAGAACAGCAATCAAAGTGGTTTGTTCTAACTAGTGAGAATGGTAACTGGAAGATGAAAAACAGCAATCAAAGTGGTTTGTTCTTACTAGTGAGAATGGTAACTGGAAGATGAAGAACAGCAATCAAAGTGGTTTGTTCTTACTAGTGAGAATGGTAACTGGAAGATGAAAAACAGCAATTAAAGTGGTTTGTTCTAACTAGTGAGAATGGTAACTGGAAGATGAAGAACAGCAATCAAAGTGGTTTGTTCTTACTAGTGAGATTGGTAACTGGAAGATGAAGAACAGCAATCAAAGTGGTTTGTTCTTACTAGTGAGAATGGTAACTGGAAGATGAAAAACAGCAATTAAAGTGGTTTGTTCTAACTAGTGAGAATGGTAACTGGAAGATGAAGAACAGCAATCAAAGTGGTTTGTTCTTACTAGTGAGATTGGTAACTGGAAGATGAAGAACAGCAATCAAAGTGGTTTGTTCTTACTAGTGAGAATGGTAACTGGAAGATGAAAAACAGCAATTAAAGTGGTTTGTTCTAACTAGTGAGAATGGTAACTGGAAGATGAAGAACAGCAATTAAAATGGTTTGTTCTTACTAGTGAGAATGGTAACTGGAAGATGAAGAACAGCAATCAAAGTGGTTTGTTCTTACTAGTCAGAATGGTAACTGGAATATGAAAAAGCGTAATTAAAGTGGTTTGTTCTTACTAGTGAGAATGGTAACTGGAAGATGAAGAACAGCAATCAAAGTGGTTTGTTCTTACTAGTGAGAATGGTAACTGGAAGATGAAGAACAGCAATCAAAGTGGTTTGTTCTTACTAGTGAGAATGGTAACTGGAAGATGAAAAACAGCAATCAAAGTGGTTTGTTCTTACTAGTGATAATGGTAACTGGAAGATGAAGAACAGCAATTAAAGTGGTTTGTTCTTACTAGTGAGAATGGTAACTGGAAGATGAAAAACAGCAATTAAAGTGGTTTGTTCTTACTAGTGAGAATGGTAACTGGAAGATGAAGAACAGCAATTAAAGTGGTTTGTTCTTACTAGTGAGAATGGTAACTGGAAGATGAAAAACAGCAATTAAAGTGGTTTGTTCTTACTAGTGAGAATGGTAACTGGAAGATGAAAAACAGCAATCAAAGTGGTTTGTTCTTACTAGTGAGAATGGTAACTGGAAGATGAAAAACAGCAATTAAAGTGGTTTGTTCTAACTAGTGAGAATGGTAACTGGAAGATGAAGAACAGCAATCAAAGTGGTTTGTTCTTACTAGTGAGATTGGTAACTGGAAGATGAAGAACAGCAATCAAAGTGGTTTGTTCTTACTAGTGAGAATGGTAACTGGAAGATGAAAAACAGCAATTAAAGTGGTTTGTTCTAACTAGTGAGATTGGTAACTGGAAGATGAAGAACAGCAATTAAAATGGTTTGTTCTTACTAGTGAGAATGGTAACTGGAAGATGAAGAACAGCAATCAAAGTGGTTTGTTCTTACTAGTCAGAATGGTAACTGGAATATGAAAAAGCGTAATTAAAGTGGTTTGTTCTTACTAGTGAGAATGGTAACTGGAAGATGAAGAACAGCAATCAAAGTGGTTTGTTCTTACTAGTGAGAATGGTAACTGGAAGATGAAGAACAGCAATCAAAGTGGTTTGTTCTTACTAGTCAGAATGGTAACTGGAAGATGAAAAACAGCAATCAAAGTGGTTTGTTCTAACTAGTGATAATGGTAACTGGAAGATGAAGAACAGCAATTAAAGTGGTTTGTTCTTACTAGTGAGAATGGTAACTGGAAGATGAAAAACAGCAATTAAAGTGGTTTGTTCTTACTAGTGAGAATGGTAACTGGAAGATGAAGAACAGCAATTAAAGTGGTTTGTTCTTACTAGTGAGAATGGTAACTGGAAGATGAAAAACAGCAATTAAAGTGGTTTGTTCTTACTAGTGAGAATGGTAACTGGAAGATGAAAAACAGCAATCAAAGTGGTTTGTTCTTACTAGTGAGAATGGTAACTGGAAGATGAAAAACAGCAATTAAAGTGGTTTGTTCTTACTAGTGAGAATGGTAACTGGAAGATGAAGAACAGCAATCAAAGTGGTTTGTTCTTACTAGTGAGAATGGTAACTGGAAGATGAAAAACAGCAATTAAAGTGGTTTGTTCTTACTAGTGAGAATGGTAACTGGAAGATGAAGAACAGCAATCAAAGTGGTTTGTTCTTACTAGTGAGAATGGTAACTGGAAGATGAAAAACAGCAATCAAAGTGGTTTGTTCTAACTAGTGAGAATGGTAACTGGAAGATGAAAAACAGCAATTAAAGTGGTTTGTTCTTACTAGTGAGAATGGTAACTGGAAGATGAAAAACAGCAATTAAAGTGGTTTGTTCTAACTAGTGAGAATGGTAACTGGAAGATGAAAAACAGCAATTAAAGTGGTTTGTTCTTACTAGTGAGAATGGTAACTGGAAGATGAAGAACAGCAATTAAAGTGGTTTGTTCTTACTAGTGAGAATGGTAACTGGAAGATGAAGAACAGCAATCAAAGTGGTTTGTTCTAACTAGTGAGAATGGTAACTGGAAGATGAAGAACAGCAATTAAAGTGGTTTGTTCTTACTAGTGAGAATGGTAACTGGAAGATGAAGAACAGCAATTAAAGTGGTTTGTTCTTACTAGTGAGAATGGTAACTGGAAGATGAAGAACAGCAATCAAAGTGGTTTGTTCTAACTAGTGAGAATGGTAACTGGAAGATGAAGAACAGCAATCAAAGTGGTTTGTTCTTACTAGTGAGAATGGTAACTGGAAGATGAAAAACAGCAATTAAAGTGGTTTGTTCTTACTAGTGAGAATGGTAACTGGAAGATGAAGAACAGCAATTAAAGTGGTTTGTTCTTACTAGTGAGAATGGTAACTGGAAGATGAAGAACAGCAATTAAAGTGGTTTGTTCTAACTAGTGAGAATGGTAACTGGAAGATGAAGAACAGCAATCAAAGTGGTTTGTTCTTACTAGTGAGAATGGTAACTGGAAGATGAAGAACAGCAATTAAAGTGGTTTGTTCTTACTAGTGAGAATGGTAACTGGAAGATGAAGAACAGTAATCAAAGTGGTTTGTTCTAACTAGTGAGAATGGTAACTGGAAGATGAAGAACAGCAATTAAAGTGGTTTGTTCTTACTAGTGAGAATGGTAACTGGAAGATGAAGAACAGCAATTAAAGTGGTTTGTTCTTACTAGTGAGAATGGTAACTGGAAGATGAAGAACAGCAATTAAAGTGGTTTGTTCTAACTAGTGAGAATGGTAACTGGAAGATGAAGAACAGCAATCAAAGTGGTTTGTTCTTACTAGTGAGAATGGTAACTGGAAGATGAAGAACAGCAATTAAAGTGGTTTGTTCTTACTAGTGAGAATGGTAACTGGAAGATGAAGAACAGTAATCAAAGTGGTTTGTTCTAACTAGTGAGAATGGTAACTGGAAGATGAAGAACAGCAATTAAAGTGGTTTGTTCTTACTAGTGAGAATGGTAACTGGAAGATGAAGAACAGCAATTAAAGTGGTTTGTTCTTACTAGTGAGAATGGTAACTGGAAGATGAAGAACAGCAATCAAAGTGGTTTGTTCTAACTAGTGAGAATGGTAACTGGAAGATGAAGAACAGCAATTAAAATGGTTTGTTCTTACTAGTGAGAATGGTAACTGGAAGATGAAGAACAACAATTAAAGTGGTTTGTTCTAACTAGTGAGAATGGTAACTGGAAGATGAAAAACAGCAATCAAAGTGGTTTGTTCTTACTACTAATTGTGCATTCTTTGTGGAGACAACTAAGGTAGTTATAATTACATAGAAAACATAGAAGTCTTTAAAGAGAAACTAAGTTTCCCAATGAGTAATGTTTCAATCAACAAATGACTAAGAATAAATCCTTAATAAGGGTCAGTGGTAGACATAAAATTTATACAGAAAAATGGTAGAATGTGTCCATATAAAATTGAATGTCCCTGATTCAACAACAGGGGCATAACTCTAGAATGGAAAAAGTCATAGAGCCCAAAATAGAACTTGGTCTTCGTTTTATGGTCACTGACCTTGAGTATAAATTTCAAATGAAGGAAAACTTAAGTTATTGAGCTGTAACCAAATGGAGGACTTACATATAAATGGATGGACGGACAGACAGACAGACGTACTAACATGGGTAAAACTTAATGCCCTGACAACTAGCGACGTGGCATAAAAAACATGAATTACCTTTAAAAACAATCCTTTCTCATCTCTTGTGAAATCTTTATCTAATACGTCCCACATCCAACTTATTACTTTATGGTTGTTATGGTAACCACCATAATATTGAGTATTCCTCCTGAAATTATATATTTTTTTATAAAAACAATTTGTAACATAACATTATTTCTTTACTATAAAGAAAACACTGGCAGATTTCTAGTCATAAATATATAAAATATCTTTGACTTCAAGTCCCTACTGCGCACTCTCTCTCTTAATTTCTTAGGCCAGGGAGACAGTAGCCACGTCTCTTTTCTGTGATTTAAGGCATACATCTTCGTCAAATGCACCATCTGCTGTCATTCCAGTGTTGAACTATTAGTACAATTCATATTTCTGCCAAATTTTACCAGGTATATCCCAACCTCTTATGATATTCTCCAGGTATATCCTAACCTCTTATGATATTCTCCATGTATATCCCAACCTCTTATGATATTCTCCATGTACTCTAGCATCTTCAACCAATGAATCTGGTAACCATGATTAAGTTGAAAAAATTGATTTATAATAAGGATGAAATAACACAAAATCTAATTTTCCTTGTAAATTATGCCAAGTCTTTAATACAGGCTATCAGAATTGAATTTTTTTTCTTATATTAAAAGTTGCCAATATTCGATTTTTTATACTAATTACAGTTGAAATTTTTCATAACATCATACGAAGGAAATACATCGCTGTTTGATTCTCTTGCATCCAGTAAAGCATTCAATGTTTACCCACACAATATTCATACGACCTGACAGTGAACTCATTCGGGAAAGCATTTGTGCATGTGCGAAATTGTTTGTTGATGAAGGAAAGTCGAATCGTGGAAGAATAAAAACATTGACGAATTTTATACGAAAACGACACAAAAAGAAGGATTCAGCAAGCTTTGTGTAAAAATTAAGAAAAGAGGTTATACCGACCTACTCCATTTTTCAACACGTAAGCATAATTTAGTTTTTTTTCCCCGGCCGAATCGTATTTTGACAGTAGAATTACATCGTAGTTTTCTATATATTCTTTTTTTCAGGAGAAAACGCTAGGTGATATCTCTTTTAAATTAGAGACTAAAATAATGAACTTCATGTCTATTTTTTTTCTAAAAAAAAATATAATTATGGCAACTCAAGTGTTGTCAACAATATGCAATATAATTTGTTTACAATTTTCCCTTTATCGGGCCCCTTTGCAGAGTTTGGGTTTGTTTTTATTGATTTCATCAAGTATTTCCGATTTTAAGTGTCATTCTTACTAAATACCATTTATATAATAATGTGGTCTTGTCCAGGTAATATGCCAAAATATTACCCAGGTCTGAGAGACATATTACCCGACCGATTACCCAGGTCTGAGAGACATATTACCTGACCGAAGGGGAGGGTAATATGTCTCTCAGACCTGGGTAATATTTTGGCATATTACCTGGACAAGACCACATTAATATCATTATTATACTGAGTGTCTAATTGTCCAGGTAATATGTCAAAATATTACAGTACCAAATATCACTACATAAACTTACATGAAGTATAATAATATATAATATTAACTGATTACCCCGGGATCCAATTTCATAGATATATTTCTTAAATTATATTAATTCTAACGAATTTACATGCACCATGCTTCCTTGGTTATTTATAGCAGTTATCAGTGTTCGGCAAACCTCGGAAAAGCAGCCGACTTATAATTAGGTCGTGTTAATGGCGATTCCACCAACAGATATTCAAATTTTTTTCACTAATTACGACATTGTAACATATTTTTTTAAACCTGGCTTCTTGTTCAGAACATTTTATTTGTATAAAACATCGAATATTTGCAACTTTTAATATAAACAAAAGAATTCAATTCTGACAGCCTCTATGCCTTTAATGAAATTTCACACAAAAAATATGACTACAGTCAAACTTACATTCAATGGTCACCTTTAGGACAAAGGAAAATATGACCACAAAAGATAAATGACTGCTTAATTAAATCATTTGATCTTAATCAGTTTCTGTCCATAATGATTCATGTACAACTGTTACCAGAAGATAATTTATTGGCAAAAAAATGCTCTGGTGATCTGTAACGAATTAGTTAATCAGTTAATTATTCAATAATTTTATAGTTTATTTGGTGCAATCATGTAATGAGAACACTATAGTGACCCCTGACCGCATTAGTGAGGGGACCACTAATTTTGGGTTAAAATATCAAATAAACCCAGTAGGGTCTTAAGCTGACCGTTTACAGCAGATTATTTTTAATTTAAATGTTAAGACTGTATGTTGAAATGCACACGAACCTCACTCTATTTGAAGTATACCAGTACAAAACCTACCTTAAATCTTGTATATCTAGATCAGCATTATCACCTGATATTAGTTTCTGTAATTCTGGGGCAGAAAACATTAACAACCAGTCAACGTTAATTACACCTTTAAACCCTCTTATAAATGCTTGGGTCTGTTCTTTTATCTGTTTGTACATTCTGAAGTGGGCCATCAGATGTACGTATCTTATCCTGAAAAATATATATTAAATTATAAAAAACAAATCACCAATTTTGCTATTTTTATTAACATTCAGATATTTGAATAAAAAAAAACACAAATTTATATTCATTTAAGAATTGAATGCATTTTTTTGTAGTTTTATTGGCATGTAAAAGCGTGGACTGAAGCACATTTTGTATGAAGCGCGCTCATACAAAAAATGTGCTTCGGTCCATGCTTTTACATGCCTATAAAACTACAAAAAAATGCATTCCATTCTTATAACTATATTTAAATCACACCAAAATTTAATATAGTTGAATTTTCCATTGTGAATTTTATTTGTGTTAGATTATTTGCTGTTGGAAATTACTATGCAATTGATTGTTTACATCTGACGTCGTCATGGTGCAAGTGCAAGTGCAAGTGCAAGTTCGGGTTTGAGTTTTATTGGGATGTAAAACATCTCTTTTATAATCATGTGATCACTTCATAAACAATCATATTGTAACATTTCAATGAAAAACGGAAGTAATGTAATTATTATATCTTATAAGGAGTTTTTCTTATAGCATTTATTCCATAAAGATACGTTTACTACTAAAAAGTAAATATACAGGCTAGGGACAGCTTCACAATTAATTTAGGTAGAGACAGCTTCACACTTAATTTAGGTAGAGACAGCTTCACACTTAATTTAGGGCATGAGTTATAGTCATTATAAAAAACCTACTGTGAATGTGAAATGTAGAACAAGTGCTGTCTCTTTACTTTAAAGTGTAATGTTAGATAGTCTCTCATGTTCATTTACATCCAGGTCTTTTCTTACTACAGCTTTTCCTTTACTTTAATTTGTGTCTAAGTGTAAAGTTGGATTGTCTCTCATGTTCATTTACATCCATATCCTTTCTTACTACAAGCTGTTCTTTACTTTAATTTGTGTCTAAGTGTAATGTTGGATAGTCTCTCATGTTCATTTACATCCATATCCTTTCTTACTACTAGCTGTTTCTTTACTTTAATTTGTGTCTAAGTGTAATGTTAGATAGTATCTCATGTTCATTTACATCCAGGTCTTTTCTTACTACAAGCTGTCCTTTACTTTAATTTGTGTCTAAGTGTAATGTTGGATAGTCTCTCATGTTCATTTACATCCATATCCTTTCTTACTACAAGCTGTTCTTTACTTTAATTTGTGTCTAAGTGTAATGTTGAATAGTATCTCATGTTCATTTACATCCAGGTCTTTTCTTACTACAAGCTGTTCCTTTACTTTAATTTGTGTCTAAGTGTAATGTTGGATAGTCTCTCATGTTCATTTACATCCATATCCTTTCTTACTACAAGCTGTTCCTTTACTTTAATTTGTGTCTAAGTGTAATGTTGGATAGTCTCTCATGTTCATTTACATCCATATCCTTTCTTACTACAAGCTGTTCCTTTACTTTAATTTGTGTCTAAGTGTAATGTTAGATAGTCTCTCATGCTCATTTACATCCATATCCTTTCTTACTACAAGCTGTTCCTTTACTTTAATTTGTGTCTAAGTGTAATGTTAGATAGTCTCTCATGTTCATTTACATCCATATCCTTTCTTACTACAAGCTGTTCTTTACTTTAATTTGTGTCTAAGTGTAATGTTGGATAGTCTCTCATGTTCATTTACATCCATATCCTTTCTTACTACTAGCTGTTTCTTTACTTTAATTTGTGTCTAAGTGTAATGTTAGATAGTATTTCATGTTCATTTACATCCAGGTCTTTTCTTACTACAAGCTGTTCTTTACTTTAATTTGTGTCTAAGTGTAATGTTGGATAGTCTCTCATGTTCATTTACATCCATATCCTTTCTTACTACAAGCTGTTCTTTACTTTAATTTGTGTCTAAGTGTAATGTTGGATAGTCTCTCATGTTCATTTACATCCATATCCTTTCTTACTACAAGCTGTTCTTTACTTTAATTTGTGTCTAAGTGTAATGTTGGATAGTATCTCATGTTCATTTACATCCAGGTCTTTTCTTACTACAAGCTGTTCCTTTACTTTAATTTGTGTCTAAGTGTAATGTTGGATAGTCTCTCATGTTCATTTACATCCAGGTCTTTTCTTACTACAAGCTGTTCCTTTACTTTAATTTGTGTCTAAGTGTAAAGTTGGATTGTCTCTCATGTTCATTTACATCCATATCCTTTCTTACTACAAGCTATTCCTTTACTTTAATGTATGTCTAAGTGTAATGTTAGATAGTCTCTCATGTTCATTTACATCCATGTCTTTTCTTACTACAAACTGTTCCTTTACTTTAATTTGTGTCTAAGTGTAATGTTGGATAGTCTCTCATGTTCATTTACATCCATATCCTTTCTTACTACAAGCTGTTCCTTTACTTTAATTTGTATCTAAGTGTAATGTTAGATAGTCTCTCATGCTCATTTACATCCATGTCTTTTCTTACTACTAGCTGTTCCTTTACTTTAATTTGTGTCTAAGTGTAATGTTAGATAGTCTCTCATGTTCATTTACATCCATATCCTTTCTTACTACAAGCTGTTCTTTACTTTAATTTGTGTCTAAGTGTAATGTTGGATAGTCTCTCATGTTCATTTACATCCATATCCTTTCTTACTACTAGCTGTTTCTTTACTTTAATTTGTGTCTAAGTGTAATGTTAGATAGTATCTCATGTTCATTTACATCCAGGTCTTTTCTTACTACAAGCTGTTCTTTACTTTAATTTGTGTCTAAGTGTAATGTTGGATAGTCTCTCATGTTCATTTACATCCATATCCTTTCTTACTACAAGCTGTTCTTTACTTTAATTTGTGTCTAAGTGTAATGTTGGATAGTATCTCATGTTCATTTACATCCAGGTCTTTTCTTACTACAAGCTGTTCCTTTACTTTAATTTGTGTCTAAGTGTAATGTTGGATAGTCTCTCATGTTCATTTACATCCATATCCTTTCTTACTACAAGCTGTTCCTTTACTTTAATTTGTGTCTAAGTGTAATGTTGGATAGTCTCTCATGTTCATTTACATCCATATCCTTTCTTACTACAAGCTGTTCCTTTACTTTAATTTGTATCTAAGTGTAATGTTAGATAGTCTCTCATGCTCATTTACATCCATGTCTTTTCTTACTACAAGCTGTTCCTTTACTTTAATTTGTGTCTAAGTGTAATGTTAGATAGTCTCTCATGTTCATTTACATCCATATCCTTTCTTACTACAAGCTGTTCTTTACTTTAATTTGTGTCTAAGTGTAATGTTGGATAGTCTCTCATGTTCATTTACATCCATATCCTTTCTTACTACAAGCTGTTTCTTTACTTTAATTTGTGTCTAAGTGTAATGTTAGATAGTATCTCATGTTCATTTACATCCAGGTCTTTTCTTACTACAAGCTGTTCTTTACTTTAATTTGTGTCTAAGTGTAATGTTGGATAGTATCTCATGTTCATTTACATCCAGGTCTTTTCTTACTACAAGCTGTTCCTTTACTTTAATTTGTGTCTAAGTGTAATGTTGGATAGTATCTCATGTTCATTTACATCCAGGTCTTTTCTTACTACAAGCTGTTCCTTTACTTTAATTTGTGTCTAAGTGTAATGTTGGATAGTCTCTCATGTTCATTTACATCCATATCCTTTCTTACTACAAGCTGTTCCTTTACTTTAATTTGTGTCTAAGTGTAATGTTAGATAGTCTCTCATGCTCATTTACATCCATGTCTTTTCTTACTACAAGCTGTTCCTTTACTTTAATTTGTGTCTAAGTGTAATGTTAGATAGTCTCTCATGTTCATTTACATCCATATCCTTTCTTACTACAAGCTGTTCTTTACTTTAATTTGTGTCTAAGTGTAATGTTGGATAGTCTCTCATGTTCATTTACATCCATATCCTTTCTTACTACTAGCTGTTTCTTTACTTTAATTTGTGTCTAAGTGTAATGTTAGATAGTATCTCATGTTCATTTACATCCAGGTCTTTTCTTACTACAAGCTGTTCTTTACTTTAATTTGTGTCTAAGTGTAATGTTGGATAGTATCTCATGTTCATTTACATCCAGGTCTTTTCTTACTACAAGCTGTTCCTTTACTTTAATTTGTGTCTAAGTGTAATGTTGGATAGTATCTCATGTTCATTTACATCCAGGTCTTTTCTTACTACAAGCTGTTCCTTTACTTTAATTTGTGTCTAAGTGTAATGTTGGATAGTCTCTCATGTTCATTTACATCCATATCCTTTCTTACTACAAGCTGTTTCTTTACTTTAATTTGTGTCTAAGTGTAATGTTAGATAGTATCTCATGTTCATTTACATCCATGTCTTTTATTACTACAAGCTGTTCCTTTACTTTAATTTGTGTCTAAGTGCAATGTTGGATATAGTCTCTCATGTTCAATTGCATCAATATCCTTTCTTGCCAATTAGAAAATGTATCTTTAATTACTTTTGTGAAGCAAGATCCAATTCACATAAATTTAAAAACATCAGATTTCCAAAAACTGTGATGATTCTGATCAGTTATTACACAAAGTGAGTTTCAATTCTTACATTCATATTGAATATTTCATATATAATACCATGTTAAATTGCTAGGATCAATTTGAAGACATTCTTAGGCTATGCATCAATTTAATTAGAATTAGATGGTTGTTGTTTTTTTTCCCCTTTGGTGATACACTAGATAAATAGAAAAGGGTACATTAAACATCTAATTTTAGTTAGATTGGCTATGCACTTACTTATTTTCATCTGTGACTGGTATTGCCTTTCCACCAGGAACCAGTTCATGTGTTTCTACTCTTCCCATGATATCTTCATCTAAAGAGAAGGTCAAACCAAGGTCATCTACATCACCTTCAAAATGCTGTAAGAACAAGATATATTTTTGTTACAAGTTTTACTCTTAATATACACATATGAGACATGAGTCATGTTCATCATGGAAGATCTCACAGTGACTGTCTGATGATGAACACCAACAAAAACCATAATGAATCAGATGATTTTTTTTTCATTTTCACTACATCTGTATATGAATACAATGGCCTCCATATAGACAGTCTGGCACGTTAGTTTAACAATGGCCTCAATATAGACAGTCTGGCATGTTAGTTTAACTGTCAATATAGACAGTCTGGCACGTTAGTTTAACTGTCAATTTGGACAGTCTGACACGTTAGTTTAACTGTCAATATAGACAGTCTGGCACATTAGTTTAACTGTCAATATAGACAGTCTGGCATGTTAGTTTAACTGTCAATATAGACAGTCTGGCACATTAGTTTAACTGTCAATATAGACACTCTGGCACGTTAGTCTAACTGTCAATATAGACAGTCTGGCACGTTAGTCTAACTGACAATATAGACAGTCTGGCACATTAGTTTAACTGTCAATATAGACAGTCTAGCACATTAGTTTAACTGTCAATATAGACAGTCTGGCATGTTAGTCTAACTGTCAATATAGACAGTCTGGCACATTAGTTTAACTGTCAATATAGACAGTCTGGCATGTTAGTCTAACTGTCAATATAGACAGTCTGGCACATTAGTCTAACTGTCAATATAGACAGTCTGGCACGTTAGTCTAACTGTCAATATATACAGTCTGGCACGTTAGTTTAACTGTCAATATAGACAGTCTGGCACGTTAGTTTAACTGTCAATATAGACAGTCTGGCACGTTAGTTTAACTGTCAATATAGACAGTCTGGCACATTAGTTTAACTGTCAATATAGACAGTCTGGCACATTAGTTTAACTGTCAATATAGACAGTCTGGCACGTTAGTTTAACTGTCAATATAGACAGTCTGGCATGTTAGTTTAACTGTCAATATAGACAGTCTGGCACATTAGTTTAACTGTCAATATAGACAGTCTGGCACGTTAGTTTAACTGTCAATATAGACAGTCTGGCACGTTAGTTTAACTGTCAATATAGACAGTCTGGCATGTTAGTTTAACTGTCAATATAGACAGTCTGGCATGCTAGATTAACTGTCAATATAGACAGTCTGGCACGTTAGTTTAACTGTCAATATAGACAGTCTGGCATGTTAGTCTAACTGTCAATATAGACAGTCTGGCAAGTTAGTTTAACTGTCAATATTGACAGTCTGGTATGCTAGTTTAACTGTCAATATAGACAGTCTGGCACGTTAGTTTAACTGTCAATATAGACAGTCTGGCACGTTAGTTTAACTGTCAATATAGACAGTCTGGCACGTTAGTTTAACTGTCAATATAGACAGTCTGGCACGTTAGTTTAACTGTAACAGTAGAGCATATTTATCTCTGAAAAATGAAATGTTCCTGGTCTGATTCGATCCCGGCACCTCTCTAATTGTAAGACAATGCTCTACCAACTCAGCTAAAGTAGATCTCCATGAAAACAGTTAGCAGAGGGTGGTCATTTTCATACTAAATTGCTGAAATTGACAATAAATGTCAATAATCCTAACCCTCAGCTAGAATATAACATAAAACTGACTGATGATGGTTTCTATTCAAAAAATATAAATTAGAGAGTCATATGCCCTCAACAGAAATATACAAAATAACAAATTTTTAACATGTACATGTATAGTTAACATAATAAATTAAATTGCAACAAATATGCTGATATTTTGGGGTTAAACAAAACATACCTTAGTATATGACAGATTTTTGGCAAGTTCCGGATCAAGTGATGGTAGTTCATCTAATGAACTGTAGGTGGCACTCTGTTGATGACCCAACATATGTGTCAGGAAAAATGGTGCAAAAGGTACTTCAACTACTATACCCTGTTAATATACATAACAAATCAATAATAAACTTTAACAAAAGTCTGATGATATGGAAGGGGTAATCAGAAGCTGTAAATCACAGGACAGACAATACAATGGCCAAAAGATATCAAAAAGTTAATCAGAAGCCGTAAATCACAGGACAGACAATACAATGGCCAAAAGATATCAAAAAGTTAATCAGAAGCCGTAAATCACAGGACAGACAATACAATGGCCAAAAGATATCAAAAAGTTAATCAGCAGCCGTAAATCACAGGACAGACAATACAATGGCCAAAAGATATCAACAAGTTAATCAGAACCCGTAAATCAAAGAAGGGCAGACAACATAATGGACAAATAATAGTCAACAAAATACTACACAGAAATTTAAAGATTGAGCGACATAAACCTCACTGGAAAATCAGCTGTGAACTTACGTGCTCTGAATTAGTAATTCGTTTCTTACTTTATTATTGGCATCCATAAAAGAGGCATAATATTAAGCAGTCTTTTGCAGACTTGACAAGAGATATTTACAATCATGCATTTTTTTAGAAATGAGATTGAGGATTAATTAAACCTATTGTGAAAAATTATCCAACAAAACAGACTTGTTTGTCCAATTTTCTTAAGTATGAAGACAAACTTATAAATAACTGATACATGCCATAATAATAAAATTTTAATCAGCTGGCATCAAAATACAATTCTGTGATTAATCATAGAGAAAACTGTTAACATGAATAAGAATAAAAATTTTAACGATTCTTACCTCATACACAGCTTTCCCCAACATTTTACCTACAAATTCAAATAATAGCAGGTGGTTTTCCTGAATGTATGAAGTAGAAGAAGGATAAAGTTTCTGTTCTGATGTCACCTGGAAAATAACAAAATACACTAAAAAGTCATTTTGATTATGTAACTGATGAGTCAAATGAACACAACTGGATCAAAATTGATAATAAATGCAATGTGAAGCTATTTTGATTATGTTATGGGAGAATAACTCTGGAAAGCATCCTAAAAAGCCATGAAGAGTTTACTTTTAGATTTTTGTTATCATTTATTAGCATCATTAACTTTAAATAATTATCCTTAAAACACATCTAGCGAAGTGTACTCGATACAACATTATGTGATAAAGTTTGTCAGTGACTTGCGACAGGTCAATGGTTTTTCACAGGTACACCAGTTTACTCCACCAATAAAACTGACTGCCACGATGTAACTGAAATATTGTTGAAAGTGGAATTAAACACCATAACCCTTAACCCTAAACAACATCAACTTTAAAATTATGCTGTCAATCAAAATGGCCTAATATTATTTACATTAAAATTAATTGAATCACTTTTAATAAAGAGTACCTCTATTTATACTGTCTTTTTATTTTCCAAATGATACATGTATTTAAAACATCTTTATAAAGATAAAGATAAAGAAGGCATGTTTACAGTTCCCTTGTATGCCCTTTATATACAGGACTGGGTTGCACAAACATCAATTAAGTTAATAGTGAATTAAGATTTATTAGTCAATTAAATTGCTAATTGTAAATTAGTTAATAGTATGAGTTAATAGCATTGCTTGACCGTCAATTAGACTGTCTATTAATTAATAGTAAATTAACCTTCAATTAAGTAAAAACTGATCCCATAATTCATTACAGCGCCAAGCTTTAGTTAGCAATTTCTTTTAAATCTCTAGTTTTTTTTCTGACAATAGCTGTAGAAATAACTTGCACGTTTTATTAGGACGAAGTTCAATGATTTTTTGAATATGGCAGGTTGCTGCAAAAGTAGCTGCGGAACCGTAAAGGTGCTGTCACACGATCCGGTTTCCCATCCGATATTTCCTTGCGATATGCTTTCGGTAAAAATATTATGATGTGAATACAAAAGTCGAATAAAAAAATCATTTAAAAAACGGTTGGCGTTCTATTTCTGACGGTCTGATGAGAACGGTAAAAGAAATTTGATCTGATTTTAATTGAAGCATCAATTTAGTGAACATTTTAATGTTCACTTGTTCTCTGATAAAATCAGTTTTTGTTATTTTGTTTATTTCCTACTTTCCTCACTGTTCCGTTTCAGCTTTTGCAACATTTCAAAAGAACACAAAAAACCCATAATATTTCTGTAATAAGTATTCTGCCGAGCTCATGCGTAATGCAGACATCTATCTATCTTAACTAATATTCAATTAAATGAAAAATAATCATCAGTTCCTGATTTTAACAACGATTACAATACAAGTATGCAATGATTTTGCATGTATATCCACAATATTCATTTAAATATGCCACACCGTAATCATATATAAAATGTAAGAAAAATCAATTAAATAACTAGGAAGAACTGTTTTAGATACCTAAAACTTATGTCTCCCATTAATGCAGCCATCTGTACAACAATAAGTTACACATTATGAGTTGAATGATACTATTTAAAAAACAATTATTTGACCTTAAGGTCAAAGGTCAAGGTCCCATGAAGGTCATTATGGTACGCCACACACCGCCTTATGGTCATGCACCCACATACCAATTATCATTGACCTATCTCGAAAGACAAAAATGTTATGGCCCAGACAAGAAAATACTATTCAAAAAAACAATTATTTGACCTTGAGGTCAAAGGTCAAGGTCCAACGAAGATCATTACGGTACGCGACACACCGCCGTATGGTCATGCACCCACATACCAAATATCATTGACCTATCTCGAAAGACAAAAAAGTTATGGTCCGGACAAGCTTCGCTGAGAAGAAGTGGAAGAAGCAGAAGAAGAAGAAGCAGAAGCAGAAGAAGAAGAAGCAGAAGCAGAAGAAGAAGAAGAAGAAGTGGAAGCGGAAGAAAAAATCAGACTAAAACAATATGTCTCCCTTTTGTTCGAAGGGGAGACATAATTATTGCATATTAACGTGTTGTCGAGAAAGACTACATTGTATTTTTTCTGAAATGCCCCTTTGAACATCCAAAATATATGTTTATTTATTTAGAAGAAAAATATAACTCTTTAAAAGGAAATTAAATTATTTTGGACACCATAATGGTCATATAGATGCACATTTGAAAAATGCCAACTGTGTCAATAATATGAAAAAAATACACTGTCGTAACAATTAGAGGCAAAATTGAAACCCTTCACACACAAATACATGGCTGCTCACTCTGGCTTTACATATGAAAAGGGGTAGTTTTAAAATTAAAAAAGTACTGATAATTGTGTATTTCATTGGAAATCTTTCTTTTAATAATTTGTACACTTTTGGTAACATCTATCTTCCGATTCTTTTATGTAGTCTACACTGCAAGATACTTAAATATGTGTAATTTTAAGGATAGTGAATCAAAAAGGATTACTTATTTCAGTTATGATGAATTCCAGACCAAGGAGTGAGTGAGTGATTGTTGCTTCAGCTATATCATAGGGAGAACAAGTTAATTTTCAATGAAATGATGATAAGGTCCGCTTTGTACTAGACCAACATGCTTAGTTGGATTTTTATAATGCTAGCTCAATGAAACAACAGTCCAGGGATAGACATATGTCGCCCCACTCGGACACTTTATCCTGATTCAGAGCCACCCAATCTTTGGTCTTTCTCCTTAATGCTGCGTGCTTAGCGGAGAAGCAACAACCAGACCAAGGAGAAAAGCTCGTCCCTAATACTTTCATAATGTTTGTTTTTTATTTATTTACAGGATTTGATCCTGTTCATATTCATACCCCGACTTGTTTTCAAGGACCTGATGATTGTTAAATATTTATAAAAAATATCGTATCAAAATCGATTGGAAAGTTTGATAGTGTGATCACTTGGCCATTGGATATACCTGTGTCATCTCGTATGATGTTTGTTATCTTACATTTTTTAATTTAAATAAATTGTATTTCTCCTAAATTTATATCGGGAAAAAGGTTCCCGTTCTGTCAAATCATTCACTGTCAGTTGTCTATGACGGTGATTGTTGGTATGAAGCGACATAAGTACCTGCATGGCATCCATGTTTAATTTACAATTAAGAATTAAATATATTAGAAAGTTAATAGTCTATTAACGTTAATTGACGTTTGAGCAACAGACTTAATTCACTATAAATTTTAATTGTACTTTTAATAGTAAATTAACTTTAATTGTACTTTGTGCAACCCAGTCCAGGTTTTTACTATAATTTCAAAAACTACATTTTACTGCGATCACATATTTTATAGTGTCTTATTATTTTAAGGTGCACATTTTCGCGTAATCATGGTAATTTGCTAAACAATTCCAAAAATTAAATTTAAATCCATATAAGAATGCATTTTTTTTTTTTTTTTTGGACAAGAAATGACGTAGAAAATATTTTGTGTTTTTTCCCAAATTAGTAAACGTTGCACACACTGGAATGGCACGTTATACAGTAATATGACTGCTCAATTAATTCAACATAAAGCCTGTCATCAATCTTGACATAGTGTAGTAAATATAAATATATATTTACCTTAAACATATTCAGAGATGGATCAAATACCCTGGCAATAGTTTCTTCTAAAAATTCTTTAAACACTCCATCTTGATCTATTCCAGCTTCATCCAAACCCTGAAAATTAATTCCATGATTATAGAACTACCGCTACAGGTCAAATTTTACATGAGGAAATGTGTGGTATATATAAAGTCATTATTTTCATGAAAAGAAAAATAATTGATCTTACATAATTTTTGAAAAGTAAAAAAGTTTTTTTGCTTTTTACTATATCTTTTAAAACTAAGAAATTTTCATAAAAATTTGGGGACATACCAGAATATGGACTTAAAAAAAATAGAAAAAAATTTTGTACAGCAAGGAAACCAAATAAAGAAAGGAACTGTTGTATATGCTTTGACCTTAAATTAATTATTGTTGTTAAAAAGAAAAATCATTTATCGTACATCATTTTTGAAAAGTTAAAAATTAATAATTTTCTTTATCTGTTTAAAAATAGAAATTTAATAGCAAGAGATTTATTGAGGTGTACATGTAAATGGAGAGAAGATCCCATTTTACAACTAGGAACAAAAAAGTAAAGGAGCATGATTTTTTATTGCTGTCCTTCATTTCAGTCACAATTGGACTTACAATAATGTGAGTGAACCATTATGGTTTATGGTGTTTAACGCCACTTTCAACAATATTTCAGCTATATCGTGGCGGTCAGTTTTATTAATGGAGGAACCGGAGTACCAGGAGAAAATCACCGACCTGTCACAAGTAACTGACAAACTTTATCACATAATGTTTTATCGAGTACATCTCACCATGAACAGGGCTTGAACTCACAACTTTAGTGCTAATGTTGATAATGAAAGTTATCCTGGTACATAAAGTATTACCTGTTCATTAATAAATTTGACTCTGATGAGACCTTTCATGGACTTGGGTGGTAACTGTGCTAACTGTCTGTACCCGTCCTGTTATAAAATATAAAGTATTTAATCAGTAAACAAACTGTCAGACATGTTATTTCTAAAGGTCTGTTTTCATGTATGTACAATAGACCAGTTAGTCTGATTCTATTGTCACGTTTTTAAACAATAAAATATGCTTCAACTATAGAACAGTTAGCTGCTAGTTCATACTACATTACAATATTTACAGTAAAATCCTGATTGCATTGCCAAACCAAATAATATTATTTTGTTCAATGTAAAAAATCAAGTGACTGAACCCTAAAGAGGCTGATTCTGTAAATCTTACTGCACACCGTCAATCCTTAAAATATTTTATATTTACCTCTACAATTCTAGACCTGTGTACAGATATCAACGTGGATTGGGGAGAAGTACAGGCTGATTCTGTTAGTCCCATGGCTTCTTTTTCTTTAACAACATTTCTTCTAAATAATTTTACTCTCTGAAAATATGAAAAAAATCTAGATGATGTTTTGAATACATAGCTCTTAAGAGTTCATATGTGGTGATACAAGAAGTATATACATATATATATATACGATACTCTTTTAAAAGCTCACTAAAGAAATGATTGAAGGTACCAAAGGGATAATCAGAAGTTGTAAATCAAAGAAGGACAGACAATACAATAGCCAAAAGGACAAAGAATGATCTACAAAACATTCCACAGAATACTACAGATTGAGCAACACGAACCACACTAAAAACCGTGGTTGAAATCAGGTGCTCCGGAAGGGTAAGCAGTTCCTGTTCCACATGTGGCATCTGTCATGTTACTTTGTTACAAGCAATTAAATGTATCCTACAAAAGACTTATATTAAATTTTATACAACGTAGGGCAATTAAAAAACATAAAAAAAAAGGGGTAGTCAAATGTCTAGTCGTCAAAATTCAACCAAAACTGACACTGGGTTTTATCCTGCAATTGGGTTATTTTTTGTCATAATAAATGGGTTGAAATAAACTGTTGCTTTATTATGACAGTGTCATAATAACACTTTTCACATTAGCCTAATAAAGCTATTAAGCCACACCCCTGTCATAATAACACTTTTGACATTAGCCTAATAAAGCTATTAAGCCACACCCCTGTCATAATAACACTTTTCACACTAGCCTAATAAAGCTATTAAGCCACACCCCTGTCATAATAACACTTTTCACACTAGCCTAATAAAGCTATTAAGCCACACCCCTGTCATAATAACACTTTTCACATCAGCTTAATAAAGCTATTAAGCCACACCCGTCATAATAACACTTTTCACATTAGCCTAATAAAGCTATTAAGCCACACCCCTGTCATAATAACACTTTTCACACTAGCCTAATAAAGCTATTAAGCCACACCCCTGTCATAATAACACTTTTCACATTAGCCTAATAAAGCTATTAAGCCACACCCCTGTCATAATAACACTTTTCACACTAGCCTAATAAAGCTATTAAGCCACACCCCTGTCATAATAACAGTTTTCACATTAGCCTAATACAGCTATTAAGCCACACCCCTTACCGGAACTAATATTGAGGTATCAAGGGGATTTCCATCATCTTTTTTTTTTATTATTAAATTAAATAACATTTTTTTTCTTGCAAATTTTATTGCAGGATAAATACAATATTGGTGTATTGACGATAAATATAGAATTTATGTGGCTTGGCACGAAACGGATATAAAAACTCGCTAAAGCTCGTCTTTCTCCCGTTTCTAAGCCTCGCCGCATAAATTCTATATTTACCGTCAATACACCTATATTGTATATATGTTCAATATAACCCCTCAAGCATAAAAATTTCCAGACACCGACCCATAGCGATAGTACTATATCTATATGAATGGTATATACTACCCATAGTATATAACAAAAATTTATCAGGTCAATGAAATTTGCCTGTTCAAATAGGATAAGTGCAGGATAAATATATTTAGTTACCTCAGAGAATGGAATAATATGTGGTAATCTCTGCATCAAGAAAACAGCAGGTTTCTTCCCCTTTTCTAACTCTGTTATAAATACTGATGGCTTTATATCTCTGTTGATATATAAAAAAATATATAAAAAATTTGAGACAAATTAATCAAAGTTCTAATAAATTAAATTACTGTTGTTACTAATGGCAACTACTGTACACCAAATAGCACTGAAATAATAAAGAAGGATTTATTAACAGGAGTAATCAGTGTCACCCCACAATAGGCTAGGGGTCATTTCACAGTCATTTAAGGGTATGAGTTGTGCTTATTATTGAAGACCCTAATGTAATTGTTATATGAAGAACAGCAATAAATGCACCATTCTTCACTTTAATTTGTGTGCAAGTGCAATGTTAGATATTCATTTACATTCACATCTTACTAATTACTAAAGAGCAATAAGATACTACACACACATTTAAATCATTAATACAACATACAAAATTGTTGCATTGCAAAATTAAAATTCATTTTCACTTTTTAAAAGAGGTACATAAATAAATTTCTAAAAAAAATGATACTGTAAAATCTTGTCTTTAAATTAATATTTCAAATCTGTTAACAATCATTTGAAAAATGTAGAAGAATGAATTAAACAAAATAAATATATGAAAACTTTCATGCAAAGCACACAATAAATTACCTAATTAGCCAATGGTTTTTTGGAGCATAACTCCTCCTACAGTCTCTTTCATATAGAATCATCAACAGCCCTCTTGTAGCTGCAAACACTTCACTTGTAACTGCTGTTGTTGTGTCTAGAAGGAAATAAAATGTTCATAGTCTGGTTATATAAGAATTATTGTTCCATAAAGTCAAAATTAGTTTTATCTCAAACTCATATAAGCTATTACCTTTGAAAACTCAACATAAAAATATGGTCCCTCCTTACTCTTAGTGCCTTAGATACAACATTGCTCTGAGAAATCCATTCTCACAATGGTCCCTCCTTACTCTTGGTGCCTTAGATACAACATTGCTCTGAGAAATCCATTCTCACAATGGTCCCTCCTTACTCTTGGTGCCTTAGATACAACATTGCTCTGAGAAATCCATTCTCACAATGGTCCCTCCTTACTCTTGGTGCCTTAGATACAACATTGCTCTGAGAAATCCATTCTCACAATGGTCCCTCCTTACTCTTGGTGCCTTAGATACAACATTGCTCTGAGAAATCCATTCTCACAATGGTCCCTCCTTACTCTTGGTGCCTTAGATACAACATTGCTCTGAGAAATCCATTCTCACAATGGTCCCTCCTTACTCTTGGTGCCTTAGATACAACATTGCTCTGAGAAATCCATTCTCACAATGGTCCCTCCTTACTCTTGGTGCCTTAGATACAACATTGCTCTGAGAAATCCATTCTCACAATGGTCCCTCCTTACTCTTGGTGCCTTAGATACAACATTGCTCTGAGAAATCCATTCTCACAATGGTCCCTCCTTACTCTTGGTGCCTTAGATACAACATTGCTCTAAGAAATCCATTCTCACAATGGTCCCTCCTTACTCTTGGTGCCTTAGATACAACATTGCTCTGAGAAATCCATTCTCACAATGGTCCCTCCTTACTCTTGGTGCCTTAGATACAACATTGCTCTGAGAAATCCATTCTCACAATGGTCCCTCCTTACTCTTGGTGCCTTAGATACAACATTGCTCTGAGAAATCCATTCTCACAATGGTCCCTCCTTACTCTTGGTGCCTTAGATACAACATTGCTCTGAGAAATCCATTCTCACAATGGTCCCTCCTTACTCTTGGTGCCTTAGATACAACATTGCTCTGAGAAATCCATTCTCACAATGGTCCCTACTTACTCTTGGTGCCTTAGATACAACATTGCTCTGAGAAATCCATTCTCACAATGGTCCCTCCTTACTCTTGGTGCCTTAGATACAACATTGCTCTGAGAAATCCATTCTCACAATGGTCCCTCCTTACTCTTGGTGCCTTAGATACAACATTGCTCTGAGAAATCCATTCTCACAATGGTCCCTCCTTACTCTTGGTGCCTTAGATACAACATTGCTCTGAGAAATCCATTCTCACAATGGTCCCTCCTTACTCTTGGTGCCTTAGCTACAACATTGCTCTGAGAAATCCATTCTCACAATGGTCCCTCCTTACTCTTGGTGCCTTAGATACAACATTGCTCTGAGAAATCCATTCTCACAATGGTCCCTCCTTACTCTTGGTGCCTTAGATACAACATTGCTCTAAGAAATCCATTCTCACAATGGTCCCTCCTTACTCTTGGTGCCTTAGATACAACATTGCTCTGAGAAATCCATTCTCACAATGGTCCCTCCTTACTCTTGGTGCCTTAGATACAACATTGCTCTGAGAAATCCATTCTCACAATGGTCCCTCCTTACTCTTGGTGCCTTAGATACAACATTGCTCTGAGAAATCCATTCTCACAATGGTCCCTCCTTACTCTTGGTGCCTTAGATACAACATTGCTCTGAGAAATCCATTCTCACAATGGTCCCTCCTTACTCTTGGTGCCTTAGATACAACATTGCTCTGAGAAATCCATTCTCACAATGGTCCCTCCTTACTCTTGGTGCCTTAGATACAACATTGCTCTGAGAAATCCATTCTCACAATGGTCCCTCCTTACTCTTGGTGCCTTAGATACAACATTGCTCTGAGAAATCCATTCTCACAATGGTCCCTCCTTACTCTTGGTGCCTTAGATACAACATTGCTCTGAGAAATCCATTCTCACAATGGTCCCTCCTTACTCTTGGTGCCTTAGATACAACATTGCTCTGAGAAATCCATTCTCACAATGGTCCCTCCTTACTCTTGGTGCCTTAGATATAACATTGCTCTGAGAAATCCATTCTCACAATGGTCCCTCCTTACTCTTGGTGCCTTAGATACAACATTGCTCTGAGAAATCCATTCTCACAATGGTCCCTCCTTACTCTTGGTGCCTTAGATACAACATTGCTCTGAGAAATCCATTCTCACAATGGTCCTTCCTTACTCTTGGTGCCTTAGATACAACATTGCTCTGAGAAATCCATTCTCACAATGGTCCCTCCTTACTCTTGGTGCCTTAGATACAACATTGCTCTGAGAAATCCATTCTCACAATGGTCCCTCCTTACTCTTGGTGCCTTAGATACAACATTGCTCTGAGAAATCCATTCTCACAATGGTCCCTCCTTACTCTTGGTGCCTTAGATACAACATTGCTCTGAGAAATCCATTCTCACAATGGTCCCTCCTTACTCTTGGTGCCTTAGATACAACATTGCTCTGAGAAATCCATTCTCACAATGGTCCCTCCTTACTCTTGGTGCCTTACATTCTCACAAAACAACTCAACGATAGTATACATGTAATTACATTATAAGAGACATACACAGAGAACATTACATGTAATTACATTATAAGAGACATACACAGAGAACATTACATGTAATTACATTATAAGAGACATACACAGAGAACATTACATGTAATTACATTATAAGAGACATACACAGAGAACATTACATGTAATTACATTATAAGAGACATACACAGAGAACATTACATGTAATTACATTATAAGAGACATACACAGAGAACATTACATTTAATTACATTATAAGAGACATACACAGAGAACATTACATGTAATTACATTATAAGAGACATACACAGAGAACATTACATGTAATTACATTATAAGAGACATACACAGAGAACATTACATGTAATTACATTATAAGAGACATACACAGAGAACATTACATGTAATTACATTATAAGAGACATACACAGAGAACATTACATGTAATTACATTATAAGAGACATACACAGAGAACATTACATGTAATTACATTATAAGAGACATACACAGAGAACATTACATGTAATTACATTATAAGAGACATACACAGAGAACATTACATGTAATTACATTATAAGAGACATACACAGAGAACATTACATGTAATTACATTATAAGAGACATACACAGAGAACATTACATGTAATTACATTATAAGAGACATACACAGAGAACATTACATGTAATTACATTATAAGAGACATACACAGAGAACATTACATGTAATTACATTATAAGAGACATACACAGAGAACATTACATGTAATTACATTATAAGAGACATACACAGAGAACATTACATGTAATTACATTATAAGAGACATACACAGAGAACATTACATGTAATTACATTATAAGAGACATACACAGAGAACATTACATGTAATTACATTATAAGAGACATACACAGAGAACATTACATGTAATTACATTATAAGAGACATACACAGAGAACATTACATGTAATTACATTATAAGAGACATACACAGAGAACATTACATGTAATTACATTATAAGAGACATACACAGAGAACATTACATGTAATTACATTATAAGAGACATACACAGAGAACATTACATGTAATTACATTATAAGAGACATACACAGAGAACATTACATGTAATTATATTATAAGAGACATACACAGAGAACATTACATGTAATTACATTATAAGAGACATACACAGAGAACATTACATGTAATTACATTATAAGAGACATACACAGAGAACATTACATGTAATTACATTATAAGAGACATACACAGAGAACATTACATGTAATTACATTATAAGAGACATACACAGAGAACATTACATGTAATTATATTATAAGAGACATACACAGAGAACATTTTAATTACAAACTGTTGATGTCCAAACTTTAGCTATGAATCCACTATTCTGGTAAGAAACATTCAGAAATTTTCATCAAGCTAGCACAGTAGTCCCCCTCTTATATGCTCACCCATTGTCCAATGAAAAAGTGGTCTTAAAAGAGGAGTGGTCTCTCTTGAAGGGAACAGTTGGTGGTATCTCACTATCTTAGTGCATCTGAAATCTGTCCTGATAAGAGATGTGGCTTTCGACAGGAAGGGCCTTATAATAGGAGGATTACTATATTTTACCATCTGTGGAAAAATAATGTGGAGAGGGCTGAGCCAACTGGCAACTACACAAAAAAAGCCATAAATGGAGAGTAAAAACCATCACCTCAAAGATAATGAACTCTACCTTAAAACTTACCAATCAGATTATTCCAGATAACACGAAACACAAAAGAATTAAGAAATTCACTGATCTTTACATAATCCTGAAGTCTGAATAATTTCTCTTTTTCATACATTTCTATGTCATCTAAAGTTCTGTAAAAATAACATTGTACATTCAGTGAAACCTGTCTAAACCGAACCTCCTTCCAACCAACTTCTGTGTTTGGAACAGATAGGTGTTTGGATTATAGAGTTTAGATTAACAAAGAATTCTCAATTGCAGACTTTAATTAAAATTTGGTTTATACAGGAACCCAGTTTATTCAAGGTTCGTTCTAGACAAGTTTCACTACCTATATGAAATCTAATTAAGTGATTGAGCGAGTGATTGTTGTTTAATGACAAATGAGCAATTTTTCAGCTATATCATGGTAAGAACAAGTTACGTTTTGATGAGAGGATGATGATGATGTCCAATTAGTACTAGACCAACAGGCTTAGTTAAATTTTTATAGTGCTAGCTCACTGTAACAACAGTCCGTGGATAGACATGTCACTCTACTCTTGACACATTTATCCTGATTGTGGGCCAAGCAGTCTTTGTTTTTCTTCCTTAATGCTGCATGCTTAGTTGTGAAGCAACAAATACCAATTTAATAGTCTGGTTTAACCCCACTGCACTCGAGGAGAGCATGCTAACCATTACAAACCTGGTGTGGTTAACTTTAGAAGAAATAAAGACAATACATAGTAATAATAATAAGCTTCCAATCATGTAACTTTTCATTCAGTTGCTTATTTTGTTGATATCAGTAGAATGATTGACAAGCTCTCTATTCTTTAATAAAACTACTATGTTGTTCAAATAGTTTATGTAGGTGTGTTATCGATAATTTGTTTGCAATAAGACTTCTGACATGATCCATTACGGAGTGTTGCTAGATGGCCAAAGTATTCCAAAGTGATAAGAAAAGCTGACATCATCTTTGCACAGGTAAACTTAAAACATGGACCTTTAAGACAGAAATACATGAAGTATTTATCAAAAGATGTAAAAGAATATCGTTCACACTACTTATATTAAGGTATGAGTTATGCACATTATTAAAGACCCTACTGTGACTGTGAAATGCAGAACAGCAATAAAAGTGATCTTCCTTTACTTTAATTTGTTTCTGAATATAGAATTGCATAGTCTCTCATGTTCATTTACATCCATATCCTTTCTCTATAGAGGCTAAACCTACATAATAAAATGACTGGCCGCATCACAAAATACTGTAAGTAGACTAAACACAGGATGTATAGTACTGTTAGGAGCCTGACTCAATAACTCCAAAAAATTCTTCAGTCCACAGTTTGGTCCTAGGTCCACTAAAAATTTCCATAGGATAGGAAGTAACACATCATTATAACTCAAGCCTGAAAAGGTAACAAAAATGATAGATTTGTAAGGTTCCTAATATACTATAGATTTAAATCAAGATAAGTTCACGATAATCTTCCTTTTTTTTAGTCCACCACGATATAACTGAAAATATTGTTGAAAGTGGCATTAAACACCATAACCCCCCTCCTTTTTTTAGTAGTTTTGGTAATGGAGCAAGACTTTCAATATTTATCAAGTGTACCAGTACTTCACTATTTGCAGACGGTACTTTTTATTAAAATTTGAACATTTCTCGTGAATATCTTATGCAACACTCCTTGAAATTAGGAGGTACCAATTACCATTTTAAATGGGTAAAAGTGACTCGTAACACCCCTTATTAAAAGACCTGTTAAGAGTCAAACCATGTCATCTCAAACTCTGAAAATTTGTTTTCGTTGATAATTCAAAATAAAACTGAAGCTTCTTATCGGCGGAAATAACCTTTTTATTCCTTGCATGACTCGATGGCCCCTTATAATTATTGATTTTTTTTAATGCTACATTCAACAATATTTCATTTAATATCATAGTGGTCAGTTTTATTGGCAGAGAAACTTAGAGTACCAGGGAAAAACTATGAACCTGTTTAAAGTAACAGAATAGCTTGAAGCCTATGAGCTGAGCTTGAAGCTATATATTTTTTGGATAAATTAAGACACATCTATAGCATCAAAATAAATTTATAATAATTATGTAGAATACCTCCAAGAATATCAAATCTGAGTTGTGACAATGTGTTAAGAGTTCTCTGATACAAAACGCATGGTAGACAAGTTGCTGTTCCTATTGAACTGTCTAATTTTATTTTAGAACTGGACGACTTTGTTGAAGCTTTGTCTAATGCCTTCTTAATAATATCTGAAATATCAACAAAAAAACAATCCTTTATACTGTGTGGGAAAAGTTCTGATTAACAAATTATTAACACAAATTATGGCCAAACTTTATTATCTCCAACTTGGTTTGTTTGTTTGTTTGACGGTGTTTAACACCACTTTCAACAATATTTCAGTTATAATGTGGTGGTCAGTTTTATTAGTGGAGGAAACCGGATGACCCAGAGAAAACCATCGACCTGTAACAAGTCACTGTCAAACTTGATCACATAATGTTGTACACCTCGCCCTGATCAAGATTCGAACTCACAACATCAGTGGTGATAAGCACTGATTGCATAGGTAGTTGTAAATCCAACTACCATACGATCAAGGCCACGACGGCCGCAAAAAATTCTGATTTACACATTATTAACACAAATCACGGCCAATCTTTATTGTCTCAAACTTGGATTAGTAATCCCATTTGAATAGTTTGAAGTAAAATTAAGGTTTGTTGTTTAAAGTATTATATACATTGGATTTTGACCAACGGATTTTACTTTCTTAGCTAGTAGTCAGTTGGCTACGAGTATTCGTTGGTCCTGCTATTTTGCTGTCCATGTTTGTGTTTTTAGTCATTTTTATGATAATGTGTGGGTTTTTTTTGTATGGGAGTGGGTTTGTGCAGGTTTTTCATTGTTTGTCTCTGTTGGAGATCCAGGGGGAAGGTTGGTATCTAATTCACCAGCCACATTTCAGTGCCTGTTAGAAGTAGATTTCTATAGTCATGTGTCATTGTCATTTTTGTGTTCAATGTTTTGAGGTGAAGAGTGGTTGTTCATTGTAATTCTTTTTTATGAGAATTGTAAACATGCAGTTTTTCACCCAAGTAGACTTCAATTCACAAAATTCAAGTGTGGTCGTCCTCCATTGCCATATATAGAACATGTCTGTTATGATTTAAGAAATAAATAATCTATCTGCTTAAAAGGTAGTAAGAAAACCAGTAAGAATTTTTATTATGCTATGGCGACCTACTTTTTGACGGTGATGGGTTTTTATTTGCCTTCTCCGCATCAATTTCTACATAAATAAGTAGATCTGCAAACATGAGTCGTATCATCTTCTCACTCCATAGTAACTGTAACTGTTTAACAACAAATGACATTGAGGCATGTAAACTGAAAGTAGAAATTAAATTAATAATACTGTGGAGGCATGTAAAATGAAAGTAGAAATTAAATTTATGATAATATCACTGAGGCATGTAAACTGAAAGTAGAAAATAAATTAATGGTGAAAGTAGAAATTAAATAAATGATAACATCACTAAAGCATGTAAACTGAAAGTAGAAATTAAATTAATGACAATACCATTGAGACATGGAAACTGAAAGTATATATTGCAAGAATATAATGATACCATTGAGATATATAAACTGAAAGTAGAAATTTCTACAAACTATATTTTCAAGAGACAAGTAAGCTAACAGTACATGCTGCATGAAAATTTAAAAAAAAACAACATTTTAATAACCTATTATGGAAAGCATGTACATTTTTCAGATTTAATCTCTAACCTTTAATGTGTTTTTAGAAACTCCAATCAAAGACTTTAACCTCTCACCTTTGATCTGTTTTCTGGGAGAACCAGCCCAGAACAGGGTGCCAGTGGGTTAAATTTGATCTTTTGTTCTGTACGTACTGCTTACAGCTGTCCAGCAGCCTTATCACAACAGTCTATAAATAGATTTTAAATAGATTAGTGATTATAAATAGAAAAATAATAATCGTATATGAAGCTTAAAGAATACTAGTATATGTTATATAAAACAAGAGGTGCTGTTGTGGTCGTGATCGTATGGTAGTTGGATTTACAACTACCTGTGCAATAATCAGTGCTTATCTTCACTAGAGTTGTGAGTTTGAATCCCGCTTGTGGTGAGGTGTGGTCGATATATCATTGTGTCATAAGGTTTGTCAATGACTTGCGACAGGTCGGTGGTTTTCTCCAGGTACTCTGGTTTCCCCCCCCCCCCCCGAATAAAACTGAAGACCACGATATAACTGAAATGCTGTTGAAAGTGGCGTGAAACACCATAACCCTAACGCTACATAAAACAAGAAAAAGATAAATCAATTGTGAAAAGTAAGTTTAAACTGTGATGGTCAAGAATTAACACCAATATCAACAAAACAAACAACCACTTCTGACATCAAATCATTGAACATAACAAAAGACAATTACATATGACATTAGAAATCCAGGTTCTGGCTTGGGACAGGCACAAAAATGTGGCGAGGGTTAAACTGGTTAATAGGATTCCAACCCTCCTCATCTTGATAATTGGATCTCCAACGGCAACAGATATATACAAATGATAACAAAACCTGCAGAGATTTTCTTCCACTCATAAAGACCACATACCATCAAGCATGGTATTCTTTAAATACATGTACATTATCTAGATTTATATATATACATGGTTTTTTGTGTAGAAATCATCAAATATCAGTCATGAATGAAATCTGAGGTTTTACTGAGTGAGTGATATTTAGCAGAAAAGTCAGCAAGTGCTGATATTTGCAAGAAATTTAAATAATTGTCTTTATCAAATTTCAAACCTTCTTTTTTCAGATTTTAAAGCATAATTGATATGTATGTGGAGAGAAAAGAAACAACAAAAAAGCTGGAGATGGATATCAATAATTGTCTTTCTAAGAAGTGTTGTTTAATAACAATGCAAAAACCATTCAATTTATCTATAAAATATCTTCTCTTTTAAACATGGTCAAATATTACTTACCATAAATTTTGAAGTATTTTCCACAAGACCCTGAAATGAATAAAACATTTTGTTAAAAGAAATTGAACAATTTATACATGTATAGTGCGACCCTATAGTTCTACAGGTTCTATGGTTCCGTGTATTCACATGCTATTTCAATCTATTTTGGCTGCCATTTTTTAATTTAACTACCTTGGTACCATAGGACCCCGATGTATATGGTAAAAGCAGAAACATTTTTAGTTTAATTTAGTTTAAACAAATTTGATTAATTAACAAATATAGTACAATATGATAAATTTCAATATGATAATATGATACAATACAAATAATTAAAGGGATTCGAAAACAAGCTTAGAAAAACTTATATTAATTCGTTTCCCTGAAATATTTTTATTTATTGTACTATAAATCTATGTTGACTACAAGACAGACATGTAAGAACATCTTGTTGAAGTAAAAATGAATATTGATAATTCCTTTTGAATGTTAACAAAAATAAAATATAAATACACAAACAAATTTTCTATTAGACTTTTTGAAGATAAAACATTAAAAAATATAATTTTCACATCCTTAATAATTTTTTCCTATTCATCTAAAATTCTATAACAAAGATTATTTTATTGCATAAAAAAAGGTAACAAAAAATACAAGCTAAAAAAAATTCTGACATATAAATCAATCAACTTTACAGAAAAGTAAAATTAAGAAATAAAATATGTCTATACATACCTCAAGCTCAACAAATCCTAGATGTACCATGTTTGCTGTAAAAACAAAAAAGTCAGTAGGTGATTGTAGTTTAGCAATTTTTCAGCCATATCATGGCAAGAACAAGTTAATTTTCAATGTCATGATGATGAGGTCTGCTTTGTACTAGACCAACATGCTTTCATAGTGTTAGCTCACAGAAACAACAGTCTGCGGATAGACATGTCACCTTAATCTGACACATTATCATGATTTCAAGACCAGTCTTTGCTCTTTCTCCTTAATGCTGCATGCTTAGTGGAGAAGCAACAAATACCAATTTTATAGTCTTTGGTTTGATCCGATCGGGCTTGAACCTATGATCTACCACACTCGAGGTGAGCACTTCAACCATAACACCACTGATGATGGTTAAAAAAATAATTAATTATGAGAAAAAAAGATTAAACAGTGATGTTCAACAATTCCATTAATATCAACAAAACGAACAGGCTAGGGATCATATGAGTTAAATAAAATTAAATTTGATTGAAATGAATGACAAATGTTTAAAGGAATTACTAACCATCATTGCCCAAAAAAACTGCTAATTAAAAAAACTGGAAAACAGAGAGGTATGTTAATCACATCAGAACAAGGTTGTATGATTTTTTTTTTTATTTATGTCACTTTCAGCTAATTTTTCAACTATGTAGTAGCAACTAATTTCAGAAATGCTGGTAGCCAAAGTTACTGGGTAAAAAAACATCCAGTGTCAGTTGGGTACTGAGTGAGGTCTATACTTCCCAAAACATACCAAAGACCATTTTAATTGCACAAAAGGACCTGGTACTGCCCCTAATTGAAATGCCTGAGCTGTTATTGCAAAGAATCAATCTCCTTGTCTATTTACTATAACAATGCAGCTATTATCTTAATAATCAATAAATTACTTTTGAAATTATTTCTTACAAAATACATACCCAGCAAACATAAAGCATAATTTCCCTCCAACGTGTTAAATATAATTCTGGTACTCTGTTCATTAGATAATACATCTAGAGATCTTTTAAATATTCTGTTTGTTACTAGTAGTGTAAGACACTGAAATAGATCATGTATTTGTATAAAGTATCATGGTGGGTATAAAATGAATCTGGATTCTTAGTAACCACATCGGCAGTGTAATGGTTAGAGTGCTCCCAAAAACCAAAGACTATGAAATTGGTATTTGTTGCTTCTTCGCTGAGCACACAGCATTAAGGAGAAAGGGCAAAGACTGGTTGGCTTGGAATCAGAATAATGTGTCCGAGTGGGGTGACATGTCTACCCGCCAACTGTTGTTTCAGTAAGCTAGCACTATAAAAATCCAACTAAGTGTGTTGGTCTATAGCTAGAACAAAGCAGACCTCATCATCGTCTCATTGAAAATTAACTTGTTCTCGCCATGATATAGCTGAAAAATTGCTGAATTGCTGTTAAACAACAATTACTCACTCACTGGATTCTTGGTATGTAATATTTTGAGTGAATGAGTGAGTGGTCGTTGCTTCACACCAAGTTAGCAAGTTTTTCAGCTATATGACAGCGAGAACATGTTGTCTTTCGATCAGGTGATGATGTCCGCTTTGTACCAGAACCACACGCGTAGTTGGATTTTTATAGTGCTAGCTCACTGAAACAACAGTCTGTGAGTAGACATGTCGCTCCACTCGAACACAATATCCTGATTCCGAGCCCAACCCATTTTTGCTCTTACTCCTTTATGCTGTGTGCTTAGTGGAAAAGCAACAGAGACCAGTTTTATTGTCTTAGGTTTGATCCAATGATATACCACACTCGAAACAAGCACACTAAACATTAAACCAAAGATGTGTTTGTGTAATATTTTCAACATTAAAAAATTACCAATTAATATTATTAAAAAAACTTGTCTCTGGAAAAATTCTTAAAAATCTCTAATATTTCAAATATTTCCTATTCAGCCTCTATCAGCTGTTTAATTTATTCATTGGCAACTAAAATATTAACACCACAGATGTTACATGTTTCCATCATCTCAGCTTTAGCATGTAGTCCACGTTACAATACTTACTTCTGGAGATAAAGTAGATACATGGTTTATTATGGCGGGCACTGCCATTATGTGTAACACGAACACCGTCAACAAGTTGTCTGAGAAGTTAGCAGCTACTAAAGGTCTGAAAGAAAAATTAATTAGATAATTATAATTAGCATTTTAATTGGTTATAATATATGTGCATATTTATGTAAATTATGTACCCTTTCTTTTTGATTTTGAATTGATGATTGGAGGGTTAGGGTTATGGTGTTTAATGCCACTTATAACAATATTTCAGTTATATCGTGGTGGTCAGTTTTATTGGTGGAGGAAACTGGAGTACCCAGTGAAAATCACTGATCTGCCGCAAGTCACTTATCACATAATGTTGTATCGAGTACACCTCACCATGAGTGGGATTCGAACTCACAACTTCAGTGGTGATAGACACTTATTGCACAGATAGTTGTATATCCAACTACCATACAATCATGACCATGATGGCCCTCCTACGGAATCAATTATATCTACAAGTATACAATGTTGTAGTCACTGAATATTCAAGTCTAGAAATACAGATAATCTCTACTCTGTAATAATACAGATAATCTCTACTCTGTAATAATAAAGATAATCTCTACTCTGTAATAATACAGATAATCTCTACTCTGTAATAATACAGATAATCTCTACTCTGTAATAATACAGATAATCTCTACTCTGTAATAATATAGATAATCTTTACTCTGTAATAATACAGATAATCTCTACTCTGTAATAATACAGATAATCTCTACTCTGTAATAATACAGATAATCTCTACTCTGTAATAATACAGATAATCTCTACTCTGTAACAGACCTTTTGCACAATCCAGATTTAATTCTAAACCTCTTTTATAAGAGTTATTTCCCTTACGACAGGTAAAATGGTACCTGGTCTAGCAAGAGCAATGGAAAGGACAACAAATTGGAGTAAAATAAATTCATAATTTGTAGATATTTGAACCCTGTACAAAATCAGAGGATATTTTCATAGCAATAGAAAATTCAAAAGTTGCTACAAAATAAAAATTTTGAATAGAAATGTTATGTTCATTGAATTTTACATGAAAGAGAACTCTTTAGCCTGCCTTAAAGGGAAATAACTCTTGCAAAATGTATAATTTTAGAATCAAAGTAGGACATGTACAAATGTATAATTCATACCTTAATGCTATAGTTACTACTGCTGACAGAGACGTCTGATTAAAAGCACATTTTGTTCTTGATAGTCCTCTTGTCAACAAATTCTGAAAAATGTATAACACTCATTACTGATGTCTTCTTATTTTCTACCTCCAGATCAGTGTAATTACAATAGCTTGGTTATTTCTTTAGTAGTAGAACATATCTTTTTCTTACAAAACAAAAACTGAAAAGTAGAACAGCAATAAAAGCACTGTTCCATTACTTTAATTTGTTTCTAAGTGTAATGTTGGATAGTCTCTCATGTTCATTTACTTCCATGTCTTTTCTTACTACAAGCTGTTCCTTTACTTTAATTTGTGTCAAAGTGTAATGTTAGATAGTCTCTCATGTTCATTTACTTCCATGTTTTTTCTTACTACAAGCTGTTCCTTTACTTTAATTTGTGTCTAAGTGTAATGTTGGATAGTCTCTCATGTTCATTTACATCCATATCCTTTCTTACTACAAGCTGTTCCTTTACTTTAATTTGTGTCTAAGTGTAATGTTGGATAGTCTCTCATGTTCATTTACATCCATGTCTTTATTTACTACAAGCTAATCCTTTACTTTAATTTGTGTCAAAGTGTAATGTTAGATAGTCCTTCATGTTCATTTAGATCTATATCCTTTCTTACTAAAACAATCCCTTGTGCTTAAGGAGCAATCTATTATTTATACAGTTGTGGATGTATTGTGCATGATAGGAGTTCAAAGTTCACATTCTTTCATCTTGCAACAGTTCATCCAATTAGTCAGCTCACTTCAAACTATATTAAACTGTCTAGTTTTCTTACTGTTTACCTCATAGGAGCACTGTCGTTTCTTTTCTGTATTTGAAACCTTATAATGTAATCTTGGGCACAATGATGACAGTATTTGTAAGATTACTTCACATGTATTTTTATTTTCTTGTTGATAACCCCTGGGAAATAAAATTCTATACACAAAATAACATCAAAACGATAAAGTTACCCAGATTTAGCGTTTCTCCACAGAATTAAAAGCATACTGCTCAAGAGTCCCACTCAACTGATGGCTAGGGATCGTTTCATATTCATTTTAGGGTATTAGTTATGCTCATTGTTACAGACCCTACTGTGACTGAAGTTTTCTTTCAATTTTACACTAAAAAACCCAGTTTTACAAATCACATCAAATCTTTTTAAAGTCAATATAAACACTAATGGTAGTGAGAAAAGCGTATTTGGCACCTGACAGTATAGGGCATTTCCACCCTAATGACAGAACTCAAGGACTAAAGTACCAATACATGCTTCTTTCTTTTTTATAGCAGCATATAATACAAGTTGATAGTGTGGCTATGTAATGTGTAAAGATCTTGATAATGTACCTGTAAAACAGGATAAAGTCCTCTGGTGTTCAGATCCCCCATGATGTTGTTACACAACTGGTTCAGTCCTGGAGCTAGTGCTGTTAATGGGTCAAATTAATTATAGACAGGTAGAACAAAATAGATAATGTGTATCACAAATAATTAATTATTAATTATTCTTTTTTTTTTTCTTTTTTTTTTCCAATTAAAATCTTTATTCGAAATCTTTACATTTGTTAGTTAGAGAAACATAAAATACCAGTACCTTATCCTGGCCTCGTTAATATTAGTAGCATGTATAGGAATTGTTAGTCTTTTTAGTACAATAGTAATACAATTATGATGGATCACTAAATTCAATACGTATTTTGAGAGTTATTTCATGATTGTTTCTAAATTTTGTTTATTTATTTACTTCCGATCTACTTTCGTTTTGACCCACGTGTTGGGAGCTATGAAAAATCTAAAATGTTGTGGGTTTTTTTTGTTTTTTTTTTTTAATTCTATATGGAATTATATTATCAACGGAGATAGAATATACTTTGTTTCCGAAATTAAAATATCCGGATAATATTTAAGATTGAAAAAGAGATACATGTACTTGAAATCACTCTCATACTCATAGTCTCAATTTCTATTCAACAACGTATAACTTTAAATTTTAACAAGGATAGATAATGGTCAAGCTATGGAATCTTCATCGTCACATTACTAAGTGTAAGTATATAGCATATTACTAGATATGTCTGATATGTAAGCAAAAAGAGTGACAACTAACCCCCCACAAAAAAAATATACATAGGGCAACACACACACAAATACAGATAATAAACACAACAAAACAAGAAAGTACAAACACATAAGACTCAGAGGCAACACATAGTGTGCGACATACACATTATTTGTACAGTTAATGTTATACTAACAGGATATACATACATTACATACACTCCCAAACATGTCTTCTTTCACCTTTACATACACATACATACATATACATTCATACATTTACACACACACATATACATCCTCATAACTATTGATTTATTACTGAAAATTAAGGGGCATAAATATGCTTCCCAATTACTGTAATAAAAAAAAAAAACAGTATTCTATAGTGAATCTAAATGAGATCAATAACCTTCTGCACAAATACATTTGTATGGCAGTTTACTAGTTTGTCTAATTCAAATCGATTCTTGAGTTCAATTTTAAAAAGTTGAAGTACATTAATATGGTTTTCCTTTTGTTTTGACACATAATGACTTTTATATATTGTGAATAATAGAATTGTAAGAAAATAATTGATGCTATTATAGTATTCATCTTCTATTTTATATCCAAACACTAAATTTTTCAATGAAAGTATATGAATTCCTATTCTTAGTTTTTCTAGTAATATTTTTACATCATTCCAAAAGGAGTCGAGGCTTTTGCAAGAAATAAAATAGTGTTCATAATCATCTATAATGTGACAGGTATCACATAATGGTGTGTTTTCTATTTTCCATTGATACAGTAACTGTTTACATGGAAGTATGAAATGTAATAATTTCCATCTGAAGATTTTGAGTTTATTTTCTTTAAGATGATGAAATGTAAATTTGAGCATATCTTTAATACAAATAGTATTTCCGAGTTTTTGCCTCCATTTCATGAAACCAGTAGGATGTTCTTTGATATTTTTATTCATTATGTTTGGAGTTTTATATATATCTTGTGAATTACAGTCTTGTAGTTTTTTCTTGGAATTTTCATTTATATAAAGAATTTTATTGGTTTTTACTGCAGTCTTGGTTGAATTTTCAGATTCTAGTTCATTTAGCCAATTTTTGGGGATTGATTTCTTCAGTTTTGTAAATTCTGATATCCAATTAGTTTTTAAAGATAGTTTTTTTAATATGAAGTTTTCTAATAACTTTCCTTCATGATCTATTATGTCATTGATGAATATTATACCATCATTTATCCAATTTAAATATATAAGTGATTTATTCTTAAACTTGATATGTTGATTTCCCCATATTATTTCCTGTCTTACAGTTCTGAAGTTGCTTGGTATTTTAGTGTATTTGTTTATGGATATCCATGATTTTAATAGATTAAGGTAATAATCACTGAGATTGTTTGTAAACTGATCGACTGATTTAATAGTATCTATGCTCATATTAAAGATCATTAATTCAGGGCCAAACTTGTTAAAGTAATAGAAAGGAATGACTTTCCAATTGGCAAAATTTTTGCTTGTGAGTTTTTTAATCCATTTTATTTGTATAGCTTCTATATATTTGTCTATGTCAATCATTTTAAGCCCCCCTTCTAAATAGTTTTTATTCATTGTTTCTCGTTTTACCTTTTCTCGCTTATCATTCCATATGAATTTGTATATCATGGTTTTAAATTTTGATACATATTCTTTGTCTATATTGGTAACTGATGCTACATATGTTATATTTGGGATTATTAATGACTTAACTATCATAATCTTTCCTACCATTGTTATGTTTCTTTTCTTCCATGAATTCATTATTTTTTCAGATTTTAAAAGTTGTTTTTCTATATTAAGTTTTTTGCATTCTGCTTTATTGTGACCAAAATATATTCCTAGACATTTTACATAATCTGTGACCCAGTTAATATTTTCTATCTTATCTTTGCAATGTTTTAAGCATCCTATCCACATACCTTCTGTCTTATTTCTATTTAGTATTAGACCAGAAAATGAACCAAATGTTTCAATTATATTAAAAGCTATAGATATTTCTATTTTAGATTGAACGAAGACTGTGGTATCATCAGCTAGCTGACTAAGCTTTAAGCTGTGAGTCCTACCATCAAGCTTAATTTGGATACCTTTGAGGTTTTTATCCTGTCTGATCCTGCAAGCTAGAATTTCAACTGCAATTACGAAGATTAACGCGCTCAACGGACATCCTTGACGGATCCCACGATTTATTTTAAAAGGTGAGGAAATCCAACCGTTATTCAGAATACATCCTTTAATATTACTATAGAGAGTTCTTAGCCATTTAATTATAGATTTTTGAAATCCAAATTTTTCCAGGGATAGATACATAAACTCCCATTCTAAGGAGTCGAAAGCTTTTGAAAAATCAAGAAAAAGAATTGCCCCCTCTACATTAAATTTATCTGCATAGTCTATAATATCCTGTATTTGTCTGATATTGAATCCTATATACCTATTTTTTAAATAGCCATTTTGGTCGCTATTTATTATTTTATGCAACAGTGGTTTAATTCTTTGAGCTAAGGTGTATGCTATTATTTTGGTGTCGATATTCAAAAGAGTAATTGGGCGATAATTATCAAGGCTAAGTGGGTCATTTTTTTTATATATTAGTGAAATGAGACCAATTTTCTGCGTATTTGATAGTTCCTCTTTGACATAACAATTATTAAAAACTTTTACTGCAAAATGCTTTAAGAAAGGCCAAAAGGTTCTATAAAACTCTACAGTCAGTCCATCAATTCCAGGTGCTTTGTTTAATTTCATTTGAAATACAGATTTTGAACATTCCTCTATGGTTAATTCTCCTTCTGCAGCATTACTTTCATCCCTAGATAGTTTATTTTCAATATTTGTAGCTTCAATATATTCTTCTATTTTAATTGGATCTGGATTTTTTGTTTCATAGAGTGTTATATAATATTCTCTTTCTAATTCTAGTATTTTACTTTGTTTTTTTATCAGTTTACCTTTATTATCTTTAAGAGCTGTTATATTTTTTCTTGTCTGTCTAGCCTTTTCAAGTCCCAGAAAGAATTTTGTGTTTTTTTCACCTTCTTCTACCCATTTTATTCTTGACCTGATTTGGGCCCCTTTAGCCTTATCTGAATATATCTTTGACAATTTATTTTCAATGACATTAATTTTGTCTTGAAGAAACTTTGCATTTTCCTTTGTAACTTTATTTTTTTCATTATCTTGTTCTAATTGTAAAGATTGAAGAGTTTTTTCTAATTTATTCAGTTCATAATTTTTTTCGTGGGATATTTGTTTACATATTTTGACTGTGACATCTCTAACCTCAGCCTTAAAAACATCCCAAAGTGTTCTTGGGTCTGTCTTTTGTATTACAAGTTTTTTCTGGTATTTTGATATTAATTGTTTTATTATTTCTTTATATTCCTCATTTTCGAGAATTTTACTATTAAGCTTAAAATATCCCCTACCTCTGCTTTCAGCTTTATGATTAATTTTTAATGAAATTGCTTGGTGGTCAGTATAAGAAATAGTAGCCGGCCTTATATCAGCACTTACAATTCTTGGTCTTATATCTGTACTTATCAAAAAATAATCAATCCTACTTGCAGTGCTGATGTTATTTTTTCTTCTCCATGTGTATTGTCTCAAGTTTGTGTTCATATCTCTCCAAATATCAATGAGTTTATGTTTTTTTATTAGAGTTTTCAAACTATTTACAGGTTTTTTAGTCTTTTGGGTTGAGATACTATATTTTCTATCTGCACATGTAAGAGTATCGTTTAAATCCCCTCCCACTATTAAAATACCTATTGCATAGTTCTCTATAAAGTTATTTACTTTTTTGAAGAAAGCATTTCTATTTTTTTCTACATTGTTGGCATATAGGTTCACCAAAGTAAATATATATTCTTAATTACTATTATATTTTATAAATAGTGTTCAAATATAATTCAAACAGTCATACATGGCCTTGATATTATTTAGAAATTTAATGCTTAATTGAATTTTTTTTTAAATGGCAATGATCTTATGGTAGTCAAATCTACATATAACAAAGCAATAAGTGGCTGTCATCATCAAAATTTGACTCCCACCTATGGCGAGGTGTACTCGATAAAACCTTACATAATAAACTTTGTCACCGATGTGCAACAGGTCTGTGGTTTTCTCCAGGTAAATATATATAATAAAATAATATATGCCACAATATAATTGAAATATTGTTGAAAGTTGCATTAAATATGGATAACACATAACCATTTTGCAATAAATTAATTTTAGAGTCACATGTCATTTTATATGTGTTTTGATTGGTTTAAAAAGTTGAGGTTATTTTCCAATGTACGGAATCTGAAAATAGACGTCGTTCTCAAGGGGTCGCGTGCCGTTGTCATCAGGTGATTTTCTTTAAATGAGGCACCTTTGGGGTTATCTATTTCCGATTATTTGCCTTCTTTTGAAAAAATAAAAATATTTTTCAACATCATAACAAAAAAATTTTGAATTAATTTATAAGGATTGATCGAAATTATTTGTTCGGTTCATTCAAAATAACCTCAATCAGGTTGTACACACCCTTGCATAATTACACGGTGTGGACAACCTGATTGAGGTTATTTCTTCATGAACCGAACAAAAATTGCAATCAATCCTTAATAAATAGGTATTATTATACTTTACTATAGAAACCAAGCAAGAAATAATTAAGATATTTTAAAGTTTTATTCCATGGAACAAGAAATAACTTATTATTCCCGCGGCAAACTGCACGTAGGTCAAATAACTGTGAGGGAATCTGCACGTAGCACAAAATAACTGTTTGAAATTGGCGCGCTTTTGCACGTCGAACCAATAACTAGTTATTTCCCTCAGCACGTCGAACCAATAACTAGTTAGTTCCCTCATATTAGTTCAGTATAATAATACAGTTATTTCCTTCATGAGAAGTTTATATCCATAATTATTAAATCTTGAAAGGGTTATTAACTTCTCATGAAGGTCATAATTGTATATTATTAATAGGTATTATTAATAGTAATCAATGACAGAAAGTCAAAATAAAATATATACACTTTGTCGCAATATATAATATTTATTTGTACAATCTTTAGAAACATGTAGAAAGAAGAGTTTGAAGATACCAAAGGGACAATCAGAATCCATAAATCGAAGAAGAACAGACAACACAATGGCCAAAAGACTAGAGGCTCAGCCAACTGAGCCTGTATCGCTCACCTGACAATAGAATGATACTGAAGCAAATTTCAAAGGGAGATAATCATTACCTTAAAAAACAGCAGCCATCTTGAATGGAGGGTGGGGCTGTCGGACACAATTTTAAAAGGGACACACCCAGGGACCATCTATGCCAAGTTTGGCTCCATTTGGCCAAGCTGTTTCAGAGGAGAAGATTTTTTTAACATTAGCCAATCAGAAAAAAGAATTATTCTTGGTGGCCATGTTTATAGGCCAAATGGAACGAAATGGAGAAACTTTATAGAGGACCTTACATAGATGCTTACTGCCAAGTTTGGTTCCATTTGGCCAAGTTGTTTCAGAGGAGAAGATTAAAATATGAAAAAGTTAACGGACGGACGACGGACGCCAAGTGATGGCAATACCTCACATGGCCCTTTGGGTCAAGTGAGCTAAAAAATGATGAAAAAAGGGCAATAACTCCTAGACGGGTAATCCGATTTACTTCAAAATTGTAGGGCATGTAGATCTTGACAAGCTGAACATGTTTTCAGTTTACACTCAACATCTATCTCTTATAGTTTTTGAAATAAAGGATGAAAAGTATTAACATTTTAAAAATTTGATGAAAAAAGGGCAATAACTTCAAGATGGGTAATCAGATTTACTTTAAAATTGTAGGCTAGGTTGATCTTGACATGCTGAACATGTTTGCTGTTTAAACTTAACATCTATCTCTTATAGTTTTTGAAATAAAGGACAAAAGGTATTAACATTTTGAAAATTTGACGAAAAAAAGGGCAATAACTCCAAATTGGGTACTCAAATTAACTTCAAAATTACAGGGTAGGTAGATCTTAATATGCTGCACATGTTTGCAATTTAAACTTAACCTTTATCTCTAATAGTTTTTGAAATATCAGACAAAAATGTTTAAATTAAAAAAAAAAAAAAAAAAAAAAGGGCAATAACTCCTAGACGGGTAATCAGATTTACTTCAAAATTGCAGGGCATGTAGATCTTGACATGCTGCACATGTTTGCTGTTTAAACTTAACGTCTATCTCTTATAGTTTTTGAAATAAAAAATGAAAAGTATTAAAATTTTGAAAATTTGATAAAAAAAAAAAGGGCAATAACTCCAAGATAGGTAATCAGATTTTCTTCAAAATTTCAGGGTAGTTAGATCTTCCTGTGCTGATCATTTTTATCCATGTCAGATTTCTGATATTATTAACGGTTTTTGAGTTGTTACCAAAAACGTGCAATTTTACCCTATGTTCTATTTTTAGTAACAGCGGCCATGTTTGTTGGCCGAATGGAATTAAATGAAGAAGTTTTATAGAGGATCTTACATAGATGCTTCCTGCCAAGTTTGGCTCCATTTGGCCAAGCAGTTTCAGAGGAGAAGATTTTTTTTAACATTAGCCAATCAGAAACAAGAATTACCCTTGGTGGCCATATTTGTTGGCAGAATGGGACGAAATGAAGAAACTTTATAGAGGACCTTATATAGATGCTTTCTGCCAAGTTTGGTTCCATTTGGTCCAGTTGTTTCAGAGGAGTAGATTAAAATATGAAAAGTTAACGGACGGACGACGGACGCCAAGTGATGGCAATACCTCAAATGACCCTTTGGGTCAGGTGAACTAAAAAAGGACAAAAGGACAAACAACAATCAACAAAACATACACATAAAACTAAAGATTGAGTAACACGAACCCCACTAAAAACCTAGGGTGAACTCAGGTGCTCCGGAAGGGTAAGCAGTTTCTGCTCCACTAGTGGCACCTGTCGTATAACTGCACATCATTTGATGTGGAATTTGTGTTGGACGCCAGTATACATGATTTGATTTGATTTTGATTTTTGGTGTTTTAATGCCACTTTCAGCAATATTTCAGCTATATCATGGCGACCAGTTTTAGTGGTGGAAGAAGCCGGAGTACCCAGGGAGAACCATCGACCATGGGCAAGCAATTGGTAAACTTGCGGTTGCGAGTCCAATGCATCCTTTTTTGTAATATACAAAGCCAGGTGCGAATCCAACTACCTAACTCATTGAGCCACCCTGGCCCTCCAGTATACATAAATACATACAAAAACAAATGGGAGTAAAAATACCGAACTTGGTTTTTATGCTGAAATGGTAGTGGACATCAAAACACAGAGCTAAGAACGTTAATACATAAAATTTTGAAAAAAAATAACAATATCAACCACACTAAATACTGGGGTAAACTCAGGTATTTTCTCTTAACTATTGATACCTATTAATGCCCTAAAGTGGACTGAAAACTCTTATCCAATTAATCTATCGTATATTTTACCTAATATTTCCTTTGAAAATTTTTCGTGTATAAGTATTATAACTCCATCAATATATTTACCTGGCGTGGCCTTGACAATCTTCCATGTAGACGTACTAGTAAATACTATGAGAACTCTTAATAGTAACATCATTGTGTTAAAATCTGTGTGATTCTCAGGCTGAAATTATACACAAACTAATTTACTTTAATGAGAAACATTAGTGGTTTATCTCCCCTTAGAAAGTAGATAATGCTAATAATTTAATGTAAATATCATAACACTGAAAAAAGTTATAAGATTATATGGTGTTATGGTTATGGTGTTTAACGCCACTTTCAACAATATTTCAGCTATATCGTGGCAGTCAGTTTTATTGGTGAAGGAAACCAGAGTACCAGGAGAAAACCACAGACCAGCCGTAATTCATTGTAAATAAGGGTAATAACAAAATTACCGAACTCCGAACAATCTTACAAAGGGAAAGTTTGCATCGAGTTCACTTTGCCATGAGTGGGATTCGAACAGACAATTTTAGTGGTGATATGCACTGATTGCACATGTAGTTGTAAATCCAACTACCATACGATCACGACCAAGACAGCCCCAAGATTATATGGGATATTATTAATTGCAGAATTTAATTGAAGCAAAAAGCACTGAATAATTGTCTACAAGTCAAAGTCATGTAAAAAATGGTATTAAATGTTGACTTCATCTCTTATTTAAGCCAAATATTATATAGACCTTTTTTTTCAAGTACACATATCTGTGTTTAAGCATTTGACTCCAGTTCCTGCCCCAAGATATTCATCTTTTATTTAAGCTAAATATTATATTTTTATTTATGTACAGTGATTACTAGTACATATCTGTGCTTAAGCATTTTATCCCAATTTCCCATTTAACTTTGACATGTTTGTGTTCCTGTGAGATTTAAGATGTGCTTGAGTGATTCATTTCCCATTTAACTTTGACATGTTTGTGTTCCTGTGAGATTTAAGACGTGCTTGAGTGATTCATTTCCCATTTAACTTTGACATGTTTGTGTTCCTGTGAGATTTAAGACGTGCTTGAGTGATTCATTTCCCATTTAACTTTGACATGTTTGTGTTCCTGTGAGATTTAGGACGTGCTTGAGTGATTCATTTCCCTGTTTAACTTTGACATGTTTGTGTTCCTGTGAGATTTAAGATGTGCTTGAGTGATTCATTTCCCTGTTTAACTTTGACATGTTTGTGTTCCTGTGAGATTTAAGTCGTGCTTGAGTGATTCATGTTGATATGATTGGTTTTTATTGTTGATTACTATTTTTTAACTTCTCTTTTTCAATTATACAAGGGGCCATCAATGTTTCATAATTTTTTTTCCAATCACAAATCCAAATTGGCTGCTATGGTACATAGTAGTTTTTCACTAGCTTGTATTAAATGCATGTACATTATACAATTATGGCCTTCCAAAAAAGTGGCTGTCATGGTCGTGATCGTAAGTTAGTTGGATTTACAACTACCTATGCAATCGGTGCCTATCACCACTAACGTTGTGAGTTCGAATCCTCAGGCACAGTGTACTCTATATATCATTATGTGATAAAGTTTGTCAATGACATATAGCAGGTTGGTGATTTTCTCCATGTATTCCGGTTTCCTCCACCAATAAAACTGACTGCCATATAACTGAAATATTGTTGAAAGTGGTGAAAAACACTATAACCCCCTTCTCAATTATACAGATTCAGAACAGTTTCAAATCAGTAGTTGTTGACTGCCCGTTAAATAACATCATACCATTGGTGAGACATTTTTGGGTAGATATATCACCTCAACAGAAAAGATCTCATATTCTGATATAAATAAAATGTTTCCCAAATAAATATCTTACCTTTATATCTTTCAGGTAACAACAGCATTTCCAGTTAATATCTTTAACTTGTTGTATCCATGACAACACAAATTCTTTTTTCAAGGCCACAGCTATGTAACATACCTGTAAAATTACAGCAAAATCAGTTTTGAAATATTTTTCAATATATTTCTCCAATTATGTACTGGTATGTATATTTATTAGTTATTTATACATTGTTCCTTTGATCTCAGAGAGGGATATTGATAGAATCAACTGACTCTGATACTGAAAAGTATTATACCTTACATCATTTTTACTATATAAAAGTAATAAGATAATTTGGATGTATTACAGAAAATTTACTGACGAGGGAGACAACTCGGACAACAACCCAAACAACCCCTGACAACCGGAAGTGTGTTCAAATTCCATTTTTTTTCAGTCCAGTTCTGTGATATGTTTTAAACTGATATTTTTTGTTGTCTTCAATAAAACAGACATTCCAGTTTTAAACATCTTTGAGGAGTAGCTTCGGTATAATAAAACGGTTATTGCCTTCATATGAGGTGAACATCAAGCTGTCAACCGTCGAGAGTTTGTTTTCACTCTGGCTAAAGCCCTCTGGCTAAAGCCCTCTGGGAAAACAACCACCCTCAGGTTGATATCTTTCAATGTTCACCTCATATGAAGGCAATAATGGTATATTATAGGTCAGTGTGAAGTCTTTATATTATGACAATACTAATAAAAACAAGAATGTCAATTTTGTTATTATTTATGTTTTAACTTTTACCTTGATATCTTCTGATTCCATTGAACACAGCAGGTAGCGACAAAGGTACAAAAATGTCTGCAATTAAATATATTCATTGACATTAAACACTAGTATATATATACATATATTGAATTCTGAAAATTTCTCAGAACAAAACTCTTATGAAGAAAGACTAAAAATCAAATTGTTTGTAGCTTAACTTTAGATCATGTTGTGCTTTCTTCACCAATTAAGTCTGGTATTAACGACATAGTCGTAAAAATTACTGAAAGTAACGATAGATGCCCAATAACCCTCTACATATAGATCTATTTCCTTGGTAGGAGTTAAACTATTGGCAAACAAAATGAAAAAATACAGGTAGTCATTAATGTTTAAAATTCATTGACATTTGACCCTTTCTGAACTCTCAATGACCTCTGACCCCCTGTGAACTATGTATATTACTTACCTCTTTGTCATCTTGTTCTTTAAACTTATAGAAGAAGTTATTGATGATCTTGTAAACTTCTATGGCTGTAAAATAAATCACAAAATTATATCTGAAACATTAAAAGAAACTCTGAATCTATCATGTATTGGACTAAACATCATCTGTCAAATGAAGGGGGTTATGGTGTTTAATGCCACTTTCAACAATATTTCAGTTATTTGCAATTCTGTCAAATGAAAGTAAATATTTCAGAGTTAAAATAATTGTGTGATGTTGTGCAAGGTTCTGAATTTTGTCTATGATGCATTTAATACAAATCTTTCTACATATGTAAATATAAGAGGAGAGAAAAATGCACTGGTTAATGCAGTGGTTTGTCAGATGAAATGTTAATATCGCTGCCAAATTATTTATCGAACAGATTACAGACGTACAGACACACAAATGATTAGAAAGTATCACAAGTATTCCTGTCTGATGCAACGATCTTTTCAAAATGCATACATGTATTTAAATCAATATCAACATTATCTGCATTTAAGATCAATGAGTTTAATTCCTTATATCTAAGATGTTCCTATCAAAATACTTGGAAGCTGTATCATCTTGTGTTGTATTATAATTTCTAGTTTACCTGACTTAAGCTTTGGTTTATAATCTTCATCTTCCGATGTAGGACGTTGTAACAGATCTGTTATTTCATTCCTAAATTAAAACAAAAATATCTTTCATTCAATGCCTAAAATAGTGAAAGTTAAAATAAAAATACTACAATTTCTTATGTAGCTGTTCTATTTTTATTTCTGAATTTTATTTTTGTTATTCTATTAGTTATGAAGGATATTGCATATAACTGACAACTTCTGATTTTTAGAGATCAATTAATTAAAGTCAGAGGTTAAATAATATAACAGCAGTTCCTTCTTATAAGGCCACCACTTCTGCAATGAAAAAGTGGCCTCTCTTGGTGAGACAATCTATAGTAGTATGTGAAATCTGGTCTGATAAGAGGGGTGGCCTTTAGTGGGAATGGCATTATAAAATTAGATTCAAAGAAATATCAGTATCACTAAGACGAGTGATATGTCTATCACAGTGATGTATCATACCATATAAATGTCTCTGACTGTATTGTATATTGTACTTACAGGACACCTGCTCATATGAATATTTGTTCTGCTACATTTTGACTAATCAGAATTGACTACATAGATCAGCTGACTTTTATATATGGGACTGACAGGTAAATCAATTATAAGCTTGTTTACTTACTTTATTGTTCTTTTTAGTCTTTGTCTAGCCAGAAATCCCCGAACAACAGCCTATAATATAAATTGTTTTTGTTTATAATATAAATGTACCTTGTCATACATTGCTACCTTATTTGTAATGTATAGTCCATTCTTATCATTGCAAATATATCCTGTTCGTTTATGTAATAAATTTTTTCTAAATCAAACACAAAGGTAATCACAATATCTGTTTAAAATAGACAGGTAAGGGACAGACTACTTAAGGAGGACTATATCCACAAAACAAAAATTAAATATCTTTTTTACATGAAAAATCTGTATTTTTTTTTTCCAATTTTACCAATATTTCTCAATTGAAACTGCAGATTCAGATTATCTATTTTTTGCATCTTTCATTTCAATTAATTTTTTTATATAAAATTTGTGCAAAAGAAATAAAAAAAAATCCTCCCCTTAAAGTTACATATTGGTTGTTCTCTCTTTGGTATAGTTGGGTAGCATGTATACATGATAGGTTTTAAATAATTATCAAAGTATGTACTTTTTTTTTTTTTACATCATAATATAGTTTATTCAAAATCTCCTGTTTTCAATAACCTTAATGGCCCAGGAGTGAACATTAAGTATGTACTTCATGTTAAAGGAAATTTGTACAGCACTGTTAACTAAATTGTACAAATTCTGCTTACATTGTACATGGTACATAAATATTGTATATTATGAAATGAAAAGTATATTTAAATTGATTCACAAGAGAAATGATATGAAATGTTACTGTGAGCAAACCGAAGCAAACTCATTTGTAATCTCTTATCCTACACTCGATACAACATTATGCGATAAAGTTTGTCAGTGAACTGCGACAAGTCAGTAGTTTTCTCTGGGTACTCTGGTTTCCTCCACCAATAAAACTGACCGCCACGATATAACTGAAATATTGTTGAAAGTGGCATTAAACACCATAACCCCTAACCCAATGATTCAAATATGCAATAAATTAAAAGTTGGACATCGATAAAGGAGGAGAATTTAAAATGACTCCTTTGAATTTAAGACATTAAGGCTCAAGTAAATGTTCAATTTTATTGTACTCGTAGGTGCCATCATGTAATTTATATACAAACCTGTATTTTTATGACAGCATGATGTCGTGTTTTTTCTTGTGCTCTGTCATCTCTGGCTGCCTTTGTTTGTTCTAAAAAATTACTTTTCTTCTGTGCATCAACCTTATTAAACATTCTGAAAGAGGAGTGGTTGTTTAACTGCCCTTGTAAATAATAATAGTACAATAAATGATTTCTTGGGTTTATCTAGGAAGTATGTACAATGCTTGTTAGGGTTTGTTTGTATTTATATTTAGAGTTTTTGTTTTTATGTGGGGGGGGGGGGGGGGGGGAGGGCTAGAATTAATCTTACTTGTCTACATATTTTCCTTTATTTTTTCCTGCTAATAGAGTAGAGTGACATAATTATGATTGATTTTTTTTCTCCTGCCATAATTTAACTGAAATTTTGTTGAAAGTGGCGATAAGCACCATAAACCATGATTGACTTTTAAAAGTATTAAAAAGTATACAAGTTTGTTAGAGAGGAAAGGTAATCGTTTCACTATTTCATATCATTATACTAATACAATGTATTTGCAGGCACATGTTTGTGTTGTACCTCATATGTTAGTTTTAATTAGAGGGCTTCAGTCGGTACTACCATTTCCGTCTAAATATATCAGCTAAGAATTATTATTAAAAAATATGCCCCTCCAATGATCCATGCCAAAGTTACATTTGTACCTAAGAGTGTGAGGCTAGAATTAGTTCCAGATTATTTATTGTTCTTCAAAACTGAATTCTGTACATTGTCAAATTTTCTGTGTGTCCAACCTGCATTTGTAACTCAGAATGTTTTTGCTACAACATTTTGAGAGAAAAAATAAGAACATAATGATTTTTTTTTTTTTTTAAATATCTAAAACATGTCTTAATAGGAATTCTAATTTTCCTCATTAAATTTCACTGGACTGAAATCTGCAAGGATCTGGGGAAAACGTGAAAAAAAAACTTCAATTGACCAAAAACTAATTTCATACTTTTAATAATTTAGAACATAGAATTGAAATAAAACTCTTTACTAAATGAATGATTGTTGCTCAATGCCAAATTAGCAATTTTTCGGCTATATCAGGGGGATAAAGTTACATATCGAGGAGATGATAATTATGTCCGCTTTGTACTTATTCATCACGCACATACCGGTAGTTGGATTTTATAGTGCTAGGATATAACTGAAATATTGTTGAAAGAAGTGGTGTTAAACACCATAAACCTACAGTGCTAGCTCACTTAAACAACAGTTTCAAATAGACATGTCGCCTTACTTTACTCTGACACATTATGCTTGTTCTAAACCAATCAAGTAATTAGCAGAATCGAAACAATTCATTTTTAATATCTACAGATGTATTCAATTTATTCAAATTTTTCCCCAAAAAAAGAAAACGTAAGTCTTGCAAATTTAAGAAAAGCTTAATTATACATGGCAACGCAGTTTTTTACACGATTGACAGAAATTATGGAAGCCAAAAATAGCTACATGTTCCTTCCAGAGTGCATAAAAACATACACATTGTATTTTGGTCTAAACGAAGGTCTTATGCCCTTATGATTAGCCAATCTTATCGGTCGCACCTGTTCTTAATATAATTTGGGTTCAACTTTATCAAATTATCGAAAAAGGAAAATGATCACTGCTTGTTTATAATATGCTTTGCTGTTCTTCTATATCAGGGGTTGAAATAAGCGGTGGCCAGAGGCTCCTAAATTTTCAGAAGGACTCCTTGGGATCAAATGTAGATATCCCGCCGGGCTCCTTATTTTTTAGTATCTGTGCAAACCATAGACTAGAGGAAACATTTTATTGCCGAGATTTGTTGATGATTTGTTAGTTGTCTAACCTTTATTTGCATGAAGCAATCTGATTGGTTTCATGTGCCTTCTTCGTCAAGTTTTGTACCAATCCGTTTCCGTTTTGCATTTTAGTTTTCAGCCTCATCGTATGCATTTGTCTCTTGAACCTTTTGCCCCATGTTGGCACATTTCAAACGTAAAACGGCATAGTTTCGCGATTTTTTTGCCATAAATTCCACAACAAATGTCTTTCATATTTACAATTCGTATCTTTTTATACTACAGTATAGTATTACTTATTGTTGAAACCCAAACATTGCTGTTAAATATAAATAGTTCTTTAACAGGGTGAAGAAGTCATCGGATGTAATAAGGGTCGAATTATCCTTCGTATATATTGTATTAATTTCCGGTAAAATAATGTCAACAGAATGTACAAATTTCTATTAAATTGTCCGGAACCACCCGCTAAAAAAACAAAAACAAGCAAGGAAAAGCTCGAGGGACAGCGCAAATATGAGAACAGAAAAATTACTTAAATTAGAACCTAAAAAAATACAAAAATCTGATGAAAATTTAAGAGCTGAATTGACACATATTTTGTTAACCAGACAACACAATGCTTAAGATTAAACAAAATATACAAACCAGTAATCCAACTGTGACAGTTTAATGTAATGACAACTATCACAATTAGCAGTTGTAATACGATTGATTGTCTTGATCGGACAACGCAGGTCTGCATGATAATGTCAAGAATCAATTCATTTCTTTTTAATATGCGAGCTTAAGCGAGCTCTTTATGGTCTAAAATGTGTACTTAGGATTTTTTAACAAACATGGTTGAACATATTGTCGAAGAAAAAAAAATTCTACGTTTTGTAAACACCGGTTTCCGGGTAACACACTAACACACTCAACTAATGAAGATCTTCTTAACATAAAGCGCAAATGTGATCCTGAAGTCTCGTACCCTCTCTCGTACGTCCGATACCACTGAAACCCGGAACCCGTGTGTAATAAGTCATTTTGTTAGCTTGTTTTACTTATATTGATATTTTTTAATTTATTAAATCTCTTCTGACATACTGACAAGAATTTTTGTTTCTACGCGGAAGTTAACTTTTGAGATTTCGTAAGGAACGATAACTCGAATAAAGGAACAACAGCTCAATTGAATGAGACTAGATTCGGCCCTAAAAAACATCGTCCCTAATATATCTCGGCCCAAAAAATCTCGACACTTTTTGATGAAATTGCCAGATAATTTTCAGATGCGCGAGCATTCAAGGCCGTGCCGGTTTCATATTATGCGAGCTTAAGCGAGCTCTTTATGGTATAGAATGTGTACTTAGGATTTTTTAACAAACATGGTTGAACATATTGTCGAAGAAAAAAAATTTCTACGTTTTGTAAACACCGGTTTCCGGGTAACACACTAACACACTCAACTAATGAAGATCTTCTTAACATAAAGCGTAAATGTGATCCTGAAGTCTCGTACCCTCTCTCGTACGTCCGATACCACTGAAACCTGGAACCCGTGTGTAATAAAAGTCATTTTGCCAGCTTGTTTTACTTATATTGATATTTTTTAATTTATTAAATCTCTTCTGACATACTGACAAGAATTTTTGTTTCTACGCGGAAGTTAACTTTTGAGATTTCGTAAGGAACGATAACTCGAATAAAGGAACGACAGCTCGATTGAATGAGACTAGATTCGGCCCTAAAAAAAGTCGTCCCTAATATATCTCGACCCAAAAAATCTCGACACTTTTTGATGAAATTGTCAGATAATTTTCAGGATGAGCGAGCATTCATGGCCGTGCCGATTTCATATTAAAATTTTGAAAATGTACCTTATAAAATAGTGTTTTCAAGATGTCAAATTGGAGTTCAGGAGAGTGTCAGAATGCAGGATTTTGCACCATTTACCCCAGAGCTTGTGTGGGCCTTGAAGACTGAAGTTGAACGGCCCCCAGACCCCCGGCCGTACAGCAACTGCGCAAAGCGGGTTGAAAGGCCACTTCATGTTGTGGAGAGCTACTAGGTTAAGAAACTTAGGGGTCCTGCTGGTTACTTATTTCTACCCCTGTATATCGGGAATGAATGTTTCGCTCGACAATTACCTTATTTCAATCTGCTTCTTGACATTTTAATGTTTTGTTTTTATATAATTATCTCCCCTTTTTCGGAACATGTTAAATTCATTCCTACACAACATTGTTTCATTTTCAGTGGATCTGTCTAATAATTTTTTTCATTTAAGCAAATGTGCACTGAAATGCCATGATAACCCAAATTTAATCTTTTTAATTTGTACGGAGGCGAAAAGTAAATTTAGATTCTGAAATAGTCTAAATATCAATTAGAGAATCTTTAAAACTAAAGGATAGCCAAAATCGACTAATCTATATGCAACTATTACGGTCATAATTAGGTTCGATAACTCTGTAATGACTTCTCGACTGTAATTAATTATGATCTAGCTTTCGATAACCCGTTCATATCAGAAACATATAAAATAATATGTCTCTGGTCATATATCCTTGATTATACTGATATAACAGGTAAAATGCATTTTTTTAGGTAATAATTAAGAGAATTCATTTATCTGAAAACAAATATGAGAGTTAAAATATTATTCAGATGAATTATTTAATGTAATTTTTACATTAAAATGTGAAATTTACTATTCAAATTCTTCCATTTAAAAAATAATCGGATCAAAACATTACATTCTTGCAGCGAAAAGTGAAGATTTAGAAAATTAAATACCTATGCTCGAGGTTACAAAAGATTGAAACGCTAAATAAATGTTTATGAGTTGGGAAGGATAGCCAAAATCGGGATGCATAATGTTGCCTATTCATTTTGTCGTTTCCCCCCCCCCCCTTTTTTTTTGTTGTTTGGTTTTTGTTAATAAAAGGTTTTGCTTCTGTGCAAGAATGTAGTTTTTATTTAACAGGATAGCCAAAATCGCTTACTCTTACATTTTTGTATATTTTGTTGTCATTTTTACTGGTCGAATTATATTATTTAAAAAGTGTGTGAATTGATATTATTTACCTGTACAATAATACAGGAAATAATCACACCGGGGGGGTTCTGATATATTTATGGCTTTGTGTATAGTTAATTAGGATGTATTGTACTCCTCTGTGTGGACTTCACTTCTCCAAACAATTTACATAATTGTAATAAAAAATATCAATTCACATTTGACAGGACAGAATCAAGCCAAGTGCTAAAAATTACAAACAAACATTATTATCGGCGTGTTCACAAAGTTGCTAAAGAGGAAAATGCACACTCTTATGAAATAGTTTTAATTAAGTGGAATATTTTTAAAGTGTCGAATAAATGAGTGAAATAGATGATCTATACACTGATCTGTCAAATCCGCGTACTATGAAACATGAACACTATTTCCAGTGAGCTCCGCCATGTTGGATTTTTCTTGATCGATCTTAAAAAAATTGTCATTTTCAAATCAAATTGGAAGTAATAAGAACACAAATTAAACTGTTAAGAACTCGATTTTCGGAAAGATTAATTATTCAGCTTCTACAAGATATCAGCATAAATTTTTTTCTTATTAATTTTATTGATCAAATTTGACAATTTCCATCGACTGAATTTACAAATTATCGTAAATTCATAGGGATTGTACATGATTTATCGAGATTTTTATGCACTTTTTAAAAATTGATTTGGAAGTATTTTCTCGTTAAATTAAACTGATACAAATAATATTTTTTTATCGATAAACATTTCAAGATGATGTGGATATCAGCATAAGTTTTGTATATTGAGCAGTTTGTTTTTCAATTGCGATTTAAAGTTCAATCACCGTGCATTCTTTGTTAATTTAAATGACACCTATAATTTTGGCGACTACGTCATCAAAGTCACGTGATGACTGAATAAGCTGGATATGCGGGCGGCACTTATTATACTACTTTATATAGTAATAAAAAGGCAGATTTGTAATAAAATTGTTTTAGGATGGGTCAAAATTTTCAACAGGCAGACGGCATTCCTATGGGTACAAACTGTGCTCCAGTAAGGTAGACTTCGTGCAGGGTCTTCTCACGAAATCTTTCATGACTTCTCACCAATGAAAATTATACATAATCCTTATTTCAAGATTTCTAAATATCTAAGTGTCATTATTCTGGAAGATTCTCTGACTTATAATTATCTTCTTTTGTTCGGGAGAAGGGAGGTACCGATTTTTTTTAGGACTAGTAGAACAATACCTGTGTCATGGAACAATTGTATTTAAAAAATATTTGAATTCCCATTTAGTAAATATCATGGTAGACTCTCAGACCTATCATCTTTCTTTTTATTAATGCACGACAACCATACATATCTGGAAACAGAAGAACAATAGCTGTGACTCTCAGTTGAAAAATACACCCACAAACACATAGCAAAATATGGTTTCAATCAAAAACTTTTGTTCGGGTGAAGGGGGGTACACATGTACCTATTAACCGAATTTTTTGGGGGACTAGTAGAGCGATAGCTCACAGGCGTATCATGGGGTCAAATATTACCGAGGCAGATGGGTCTGGGAAGCCACTGACATTTTAAGTAATACAACACTTGTTTTCATCTTAAAACAAGCAGTTGTGGCATATTTAAATTAGATTATAGGACAATTTTGATTTTACATTACCTCTGAGCATGATGGAATTTGCTTAATAAGAAAACAAATGAAACGCCTAACTTTTGTCGTTGTTGTTTTTTTACTGAGGAAACTCTGTTGTATCAATTGAAGCTACGCCACTGATTAATCACAAAAATAGATTGCTTCAATTGTGATAATTCCTTCATTGGTCTAAAACCGGCATAAGCTTAAAATCCACCACTGATTAATCACAAAAATAATTGTTTCGATTGTGATAATGCCTTAACAGGCATAAACTTTAAAATCCGCGAAATCAAGGATTTGTATAGTAATTCTACTATTTAAATCCTTGGCGAAATGTATATATCTTTACCACGAAAACCTCAATAGTAAAGAGACCGCATCGGTGGTGTAATGGTTAGCGTGCTCGCCTCGAGTGCGGTAGATCGTGGGTTCGAGCCCAGGTCGGGTCAAACCAAAGACTATTCAATTGGTATTTGTTGCTTCTCCGCTAAGCACTCAGCATTAAGGAGAAAGAGCGCAAAGACTGGTTGGCTCGGAATCAGAATATCAGACTGTATCTTATGTATCATTTATTTCGACTTAAATACGGCGATAGAACTATGCGATCAACATAGTCACCAAATAGGAATTATTTAGTGAAAGGACATTATCTATATATAGTAGAACGTGAAATGTAGGGTCGGTTTTCTGTTTTAGTGAAAGGACATTATCTATATATCTATATATGACACAAAGAAATCTGTAACAATTTCGTGAAAGAATGAATTTGCCAGCGTGCACATTAGAAACAATTATCAAAGTTCACAGTTTTCATTAAAACAAAGATGTTTACCACTCCAACAAATGTATGCTGCTATCACCCATTTTCGAACATAAATTTTATATTTTTGAAATAAAGATTATGTATGAATTTGTTGAGAATCAGTTATAAAGGAATGGCTTTGCTAGAGCGCACAAAAGCAAAGGATATATGTATACCCCCACCCGCCGTTCATCAAAATTCCTCTTTTTTTAAACTACTCGGATAATTTGAACCAACTTCAAATTGCAGATATAGTCGATGCATGGTCCCTATTCTAAATCATATCCGATTGACCTGAAATGAATCCGCGATGGCCGACGTAACTAAATATAGAAAATTCTTAAATTTTCAAAATCCGCCCTATCTCAAGACTAATTTCATCTAATTTTAACTGTAAAAGCTCAATTAGGAGCTCTTTAATACATATTCTGGCATCTAAATAAAGCAGTTTAAACCAAAAAATCATCTTTAAAAATCTTATTTGAAACTAGTAGGCCAATGTGAACCAAACTGTGCATAAATATCCCTTTAATCGTCACATTCTAAACTGTATCCCATAGGTCTGAACTCCACCAAAGATTGTTGTTGTTACTAAAAATAGAAAATTCTGTATTTGGTCAAATCCACCGATTTTTAACCAAAAATGTTCTCAAATTGCGAGTCTTTTACAAACAAATGGTCCTCCGTCAAACATCACAATGATCTGTTCGGTACAAATTCAAGATATCTGCAAGTAAAGGTTTGTTTCTTCAGGTGAGCGATTCTGGCTCAGATGAGCCTCTTGTTGAATTCGTAAAGTCAAAGTAGTCACTGTTGTGAATTTAATACAACATTAACTTTAACATTTAATTATTCAACTATTTTGGTTAAAAAGAACACGTGTTCAAAGATTATTATATTCCGTATAAATATATTGCATGTTTACAGTATATTTGGTTGCAATATATTACATGGCACATATGTAAAACTATAAAATGACAAGAAACAAGATCTCGTGATTTATTTAATACTTATTGAACAAATATTTATATCAATAATCTTTTATTTTTAAAGGTCTTAGCCAACATTGTGTATAATAAATTCATTTAAGGAGGAGAAAATGTACACAGTTAATGATTTTACAGTTTACAATATAGTTATTGTATAAACTGTTTAAAGTTTATAGCACTTGTCTGTTGACTTAGATGATTTACTTATCATAACTGTCGAGAGCCTTTCAGGTACCCTTTGTAATTAAATCATAATTATTGATCCAGGTAGAAACAGGTAACAGTTATCCATTAATTAGTGAAAAAAGGACAACACAGTCTTATATGTCTTTGTGCTGTTCAAGATTTGACGTGATTGTATAATGGAAGAAAAGGAGAAAGAGATACTGGATAGAAATTATCATTTATTAGTACATAATATTATATTAACAGAGGAATTTTATAACCAGTTAAGATGGAATCAAGTTTTACCAGACTCTATGATAGATGATATTCAGGTATGTCTTGTGAGAAAAAAATCTCGTCACGGTCAAAAACATATTAAATTTAAGCTTAAGATTAAGAAATATGTAATACCCATCTATTCATTTGTCTCTTATATTTTATATATTATACCAGGGGCGGATCCAGGGGGGTGGGGCGCATCATAATTGGAAAAAAAATGATTTTTTGGCGTAAAATCGTGATTTTTCACACGAAAACCCCAAAACATCTCGCGCCTCCCTCCGCCCGGCGCATTTTTTTAAGTGCGCCCTCCCCTAACTTGAAATCCTGGATCCGCCCCTGTATACTCCCAAAGTACAATGATATTTTCAACAAACTATGATTTTAAAATGTATCTTGATGCAGCTCTTAAAAATACAATAATTCTAAACTGAACCTGTAAAGTTTCACTTAACCATTTCAAGAGAGCAGGAAAGTCAGATATATTTTTTTCTTCAGTTGTTTTATTTAAATTGTTTATTTAGTTTTATAGGATTTTTTTTCTATTTTCTTCTTTCATGGACATAATTTGCAGAATCCCAAAAATCCCGAAATTGTCATATACAAACAGGTTTTAACGAAGGAACTTCCGAAATGCATGTTAAACTAATAATTATCATGATTTCCGTGGATCAAAGTTTAACCCATCCTAGCCTCAATTTTAGAGATTCTCTTAATTTAAAATACTTTTTGATTATAAGTTATGGTGGCCATATCGGATACATTTTTGAAGGCGGCGACCACTCAATGACTATTCCATTCCAGATTGGTTTGATCTAATTTGCAAACGATTGATTTTAAATATACAACTTGGTTAAATACACGACACCCCATCACCCCCCACCCCCCAAAAAAAAAATTATACTATATTTTCTTTTTCACTGATATTGTTAAGTGCATAATAACTTTATGTATTTTTCTGGATGTATAAAGGCTTTCACCTTTTACCAAGGCAACTTACTCTCACTCGTGAATTTTATTTATAAAATGGGCATGTTATGTCAACATTTATATAATAAAATGGTATAGTACGTGTATATGTGGAAAATTTAAGATTGTCGTTTTGCTACAATTGTTATGCATATTTTTTTTCAATTGTAATCAGAGTATTAATGTTTTGCCTGTGTAAACAATTTATATATTTTCGTTCAATTTAAAAAAAAATAAGATCTTACATCAGATTATATAAGGCTTATAATTTAATCCTTAAATCGAATTAGTTTATACCTATATATTATAATCGGCGAAACTGGCAGTTGGCTTGAATATGGTGTACAATATCTGCTATTGTATTGTCTCTGTTTATGATGTCATTTATTTTCGTCATACAAAATATGTAGTTTGTTGTCTTGTTGAAGCCAATCTGCCCATTCTTTAAATTGTTTGCTTATATCTGTAATGCTGTTGGAGATCCAATTATCAAGAGAGGGTTGGGAACCCATTAACCTGTTTAACACCACCACATGTGCGTGCCTGTCCCAAGCTAGGGTCCTTCCAATAAAGCATAACAATTGCGAGATCAAATGCATTTATGAATTTTGTCATATATATATATTATATTTCTTTTGGTATTATATTATAACTTATATCCAGAGAAAACCACTGATCTGCCACAAAACACTGACAAACTTGATCACGTAATGTTGTATCGAGTACACCTCGCCATTAGCGGAGTACAAACTCACAACTTTAGTGGTGATTGGCACTGATTGCACATGTAATTGTAAATCCAATTACCATACGATCACGACCAGGCGACCGTTTCACTAAAGGTCGTAAGTCGTAAACGTAGACGTAAGTGTACTCTTAAGAGTTACGACCGTTTCACTAATAGTTAGGATTTACGACTTACGATAAAAAGTAATCGCAAAGTTAAAAGTGGTGGAATGTACTCGTAAGTCGTAATCGTAAACCTATTTTTGAAGAGAAGAATTGCTATCTATATTTGTTTTTAATATGAACATTAATCAAATGAAGCAATCAATAAATATTAGATGCACGCAACATTTGTTGTATTTCGAGAGCCATAAAAAATCATTAAAACAGCTACACATTATTGATTGTTTCAGTGTACTTTCTATTAGTTTTGCATTTACAATATCAACATATTTGATTAACGAGTGTATGTACCTAGATGAAATTTCAAGAAAACAATGATATCGGGTGCATGTACAAACAATGGTTCAAAAATAAAGTTAAGTACAAACAGAGGGCACATTACATTTCCGTGGATTTGGGGATTAACAGGTATCACTTTTGCACGGAGAAAGAGCATTACAATTGCCCGTAAAATATACCCGAGACTTTGTTTTACATTTGCGCGGATTACCTGTTATTTAGAATATATTTGATTTACTCATAACATTTTCTGCATTTTGCAGCACGACTGACGATGCAATATGGATTATTCGCCTCTTTGGTCAGCCTTTAAAATGAAAACAAAAAATATAAGAATAACATCTATACAAATATATGAAATATAAATTAAAAAAAAAATAGTGGAACATACATGTATAAAAAAAAACCAATAATTTTGAAAGCAACATATATTTTAGCAGTCCAAATGTTAAAATTCATTGGTAGTTTTTATTGATAATAATAAGAATAAGAATAAGAATTTTTATTGTCCAATAGAGGGCCCACAAGGAGCAAAGTCATTACAGTGATTCATAAACAATAACGATAAAAAATAAAAATAAAAATATTGTACGTTACAATGAACAAAACTGCCCATACAATGTACTAAATACTTATACTAATAATAATTATAATTAAGTGCCGTCGACTATGACATTGTTGGCCACATCAGACATCAATGGTTAATTTACATGTAGTGTAGTGGTCAAGTCCTCCCCGTGTCCTATGCACATGGACAAGTACTGTACGGTAGTTGTACAAATGCAGAGGAAACCAAGGGCCGGTGCAAATAGGACTATAACACATTCGCACACATATTATACATGTGAAATAACTACATTTTCGAAATATAAAGCGTTAAACACTCACAATGAATATAAATCAACAGTACAAGTCAAGTATATGTTAAGGTTTAATATTCAAAGATGTGTATTTTCGTTGTTTTATGTGTTGATGAAACATATTATTTTATATGCGTGAATATAGTGATGCAATAAAACTACCCAAATTCTTCACCTTACAGTTCAGGATTTCAAGTTAGGGGGGGGGGGGTACTTAAAAAAATTGCGCCGAGCGGAGGAAGGCGTGAAATTTGTTTGGGTATTTTGTGTGAAAAATCACGATTTTGCGCCCCCCCCCCCCCCCCCCCCCCCCCTTGCAGTTTACATGAAGAACGAAATTGATGGAGTTGTGACAAATGCAATCGAGGTGGTCAATAAAACCTTTTGACGGAGATTTCGTTTTAATGGTGAAGTTGTGACACCAGCACCATATAGCCGAGATGGGCCGTCGTGGTCGTGATCGTATGGTAGTTGGATTCAAAACTACCTGTGCAATCGGTGCGTATCACCATTTAAGTTGTGAGTTCGAACCCGTTCATGGAAAGGTGCACTCGATACAACATTATGTGATTAAGTTTGTCAGTGACTTGGGACAGGTCGGTGGTTTTCTCCGGTTTCCTCCACCAATAAATTAAAACTGCTGGCGATGATATAACTGAAATATTATTGAAAGTGGCGTTAAACACCATAAAACCAACCAAAACCATACTTGAACCGAGTGAGCAGCGTTATCGTAAGTAAAGCTGAACTATATAGATATTATATGTAATCTTCTTATTGGCGACACCCAAGAAAACAAGCAGTAAATGAATTTCAAATATTTCCAGGCATGTAAAACGACAGAAGATCGAGCAAAACAGCTACTGTACACACTGAAACTTCGTGGATGTGACGCCTTACGTAAATTACGTCATGTCCTGCACATCACAGGCCACAACTTCCTGGCAGATCACTTGTATGAAGAAGGTACAATATAGATAAAGGCTGATAGATAGTATGTTTTGAAATTGAAAACAACTTTTAACGAATTTAAAAATACATATTGTATATATAAGCATCGATTTAAAATCTCTAATCATCGGATACCAATTGCTTTAGTATATAAATGTTATATTTCTCATTTTTGAAATGAAAAATCTCGAACTGAATTTCCAAAATGAGAAATACAAGATAAATAAAGCACAAAGGTTCCAGTATCTATATATAAACAAAATCAAGATGTAAAACGTAAAAGTGTAACACACCGGTGCCACGAATGGAGCAGGAACTAATTACCCTTTCAGAGCATCTCAGATCTGAGTTCACGTTTTAAAGATCACTGTTCTTTTTTTCTTTTGGACATTGACATACACCACAATGCGTGTAGTGAAGACAACACAAGGCATAAAATTTAAAGAGCAATACAGAAACAACAATTAAATAGACATGTCTAAAATAGTTTTCTTCCTGTTTTTATTACTGATTGAGTTCTTGTGAATTTTCTTGTAGATAACGAAATCAGCATTATCCAAGCAAGTGACATCTTTAATAAATTTCCATCTATATTCGTTCAAGTTAGTGATGACACTAAATCTAAATTCATTAGATACCTGGAAACGAAGGTACGTATTTGAAATGGAATTATACACAACAAACCATACAAAGGTCGACGGTCACGTGGTAGTTTGATTTACATCTAAGCAAAATTTGAAGATACCAAAAGAGGTAACCACAGTCCGTAAATAGAAGAACAGACAATACAGCGCTAAAAGAAAAAGGACAAACAATGATCTACGAAACATTATTTTCTCTGAATTCCTGTTAATCTCGTTGAGATTAGGATTCCGAAGAAATTTTCTGTCTGTGAAGAACTGACAGAAAATTTCTTCGGAATCCTAATCTCAACGAGATTAGATTCCTGTATCAATCAAGTGACCACCAGGATATATCGGTAGCTGAAATAAAGTGGTCACGCGGACAACCATAGCATAATTTACATCTAATACAACAAACTATACAAACACTACTAGTGGAGCGTGCAGGAACCGTTTACCCTTCCGAAGCACCTGAGTTTAACTTCGGTTCAACCTCAGTTGTTAGTGTCCTGTGTTTGGTGCTTCTCAATCTTTAGTTCTCTGTGTAGTGCTTTGTGGATCAGTGTTTGTATTTTTGTCCAATATACTGTCTGTCCTTCGTCCATTTAAGACTTCTCATTACCCCTTTGGCATCTTTTAAATTTTCATTGTATTGTCTGTCCTTCGATTTAAGGCTTCCGATTACCTTCTTGATATCAATTTTGGTCATTGTATTGTCTGTCTTTCTTCTTTGGAATGCTTCTGACTACCCCTATGGTATATTTTTCTTCTTTGGAATACTTCTGACTACCCTTATGGTATGTTTTCTTCTTTGGAATACTTCTGACTACCCTTATGGTATGTTTTCTTCTTTGGAATACTTCTGACTACCCTTATGGTATGTTTTCTTCTTTGGAATACTTCTGACTACCCTTATGGTATGTTTTCTTCTTTGGAATACTTCTGACTACCCTTATGGTATGTTTTCTTCTTTGGAATACTTCTGACTACCCTTATGGTATGTTTTCTTCTTTGGAATACTTCCGACTACCCTTATGGTATGTTTTCTTCTTTGGAATACTTCTGACTACCCTTATGGTATGTTTTCTTCTTTGGAATACTTCTGACTACCCTTATGGTATGTTTTCTTCTTTGGAATACTTCCGACTACCCTTATGGTATGTTTTCTTCTTTGGAATACTTCTGACTACCCTTATGGTATGTTTTCTTCTTTGGAATACTTCTGACTACCCTTATGGTATGTTTTCTTCTTTGGAATACTTCTGACTACCCTTATGGTATGTTTTCTTCTTTGGAATACTTCTGACTACCCTTATGGTATGTTTTCTTCTTTGGAATACTTCTGACTACCCTTATGGTATGTTTTCTTCTTTGGAATACTTCTGACTACCCTTATGGTATGTTTTCTTCTTTGGAATACTTCTGACTACCCTTATGGTATGTTTTCTTCTTTGGAATACTTCTGACTACCCTTATGGTATGTTTTCTTCTTTGGAATGCTTCTGACTACCCTTATGGTATGTTTTCTTCTTTGGAATGCTTCTGACTACCCTTATGGTATGTTTTCTTCTTTGGAATACTTCTGACTACCCTTATGGTATTTTTCAACTGAAGTCATCAACTACTACAAAGCTGACAATATTACAAGGAAAGTTAATGTAAATGACCATACGAGAGAAAAGCACATAGCAATTGAGAAAAGGCAACAAATCTTGTTTTCAATTGTGATAGTAAAACAATCAGAAAGGGTGCAACTTTTCTTTGACTTTGTAAATTATTAATATTCTGAGGTAATGGTGTTGAATATCAAAACTACAATAAAATACAATTTAAAAATAATGTCAAATTTAAAGGTTTTCATTATGTAATCCTAACTTGTATTATTTGTATTTTTTTTCTTTTTATGTGCTTAAATACTGTTATTGTTTTTTGTGTGTGTTTTTGGACTGTTCCATCACTCGAAAATATATTTGAGATTTGGATCTCTGTGTTCGTGCATTGAATAAAGGAATATTCATTCATTCAAATTTCTTAAATCTTAAAAAAATGCATAAAACCGACATTCTTTCTCTGCATCATTACAGATAAAGGAAAAGGCTCTTGCCAAATGTTGGAATAGATATCCTACAGAACGGTTTAAAGTTTTAGAGAACAAAAAGACAAGTTTCTTACAAGAAAGAGAACTGAGAGCTAAGTTAGATAACAAGAGAACACAGGTAAATAATGGCCAAGGTAAGGTAATAACACCAAAAACTAAAAATACCACACTGTCGGAACAGTTCCAAAATACGGCAGTCTGGACAGTTCCAAATAATACCACACTGTCAGAACAATTCCAAAATACAGCACAGTCTGGACAGATCCAAATAATACCACACTGTTGGAACAATTCCAAAATACAGCAGTCTGGACAGTTCCAAATAATACCACACTGTCAGAACAGTTCCAAAATACAGCAGTCTGTACAGTTCCAAATAATACCACACTGTCAGAACAGTTCCAAAATACAGCAGTCTGTACAGTTCCAAATAATACCACACTGTCGGAACAGTTCCAAAATACAGCACAGTCGGAACAGTTCTTAATAATATCACACTGTCGGAACAGTTCCAAAATACAGCAGTCTGTACAGTTCCAAATAATACCACACTGTCGGAACAGTTCCAAAATACAGCAGTCTGTACAGTTCCAAATAATACCACACTGTCAAAACAGTTCCAAAATACAGCAGTCTGTACAGTTCCAAATAATATCACACTGTCAGAACAGTTCCAAAATACAGCAGTCTGTACAGTTCTAAATAATACCACACTGTCGGAACAGTTCCAAAATACAGCAGTCTGGACAGTTCCAAATAATATCACACTGTCAGAACAGTTCCAAAATACAGCAGTCTGTACAGTTCCAAATAATACCACACTGTCGGAACAGTTCCAAAATACGGCAGTCTGGACAGTTCCAAATAATACCACACTGTCAGAACAATTCCAAAATACAGCACAGTCTGGACAGATCCAAATAATACCACACTGTTGGAACAATTCCAAAATACAGCAGTCTGGACAGTTCCAAATAATACCACACTGTCAGAACAGTTCCAAAATACAGCAGTCTGTACAGTTCCAAATAATACCACACTGTCAGAACAGTTCCAAAATACAGCAGTCTGTACAGTTCCAAATAATACCACACTGTCGGAACAGTTCCAAAATACAGCACAGTCGGAACAGTTCTTAATAATATCACACTGTCGGAACAGTTCCAAAATACAGCAGTCTGTACAGTTCCAAATAATACCACACTGTCGGAACAGTTCCAAAATACAGCAGTCTGTACAGTTCCAAATAATACCACACTGTCAAAACAGTTCCAAAATACAGCAGTCTGTACAGTTCCAAATAATATCACACTGTCAGAACAGTTCCAAAATACAGCAGTCTGTACAGTTCTAAATAATACCACACTGTCGGAACAGTTCCAAAATACAGCAGTCTGGACAGTTCCAAATAATATCACACTGTCAGAACAGTTCCAAAATACAGCAGTCTGTACAGTTCCAAATAATACCACACTGTCGGAACAGTTCCAAAATACAGCACAGTCGGAACAGTTCTTAATAATATCACACTGTCGGAACAGTTCCAAAATACAGCAGTCTGTACAGTTCCAAATAATACCACACTGTCGGAACAGTTCCAAAATACAGCAGTCTGTACAGTTCCAAATAATACCACACTGTCAAAACAGTTCCAAAATACAGCAGTCTGTACAGTTCCAAATAATATCACACTGTCAGAACAGTTCCAAAATACAGCAGTCTGTACAGTTCTAAATAATACCACACTGTCGGAACAGTTCCAAAATACAGCAGTCTGGACAGTTCCAAATAATATCACACTGTCAGAACAGTTCCAAAATACAGCAGTCTGTACAGTTCCAAATAATATCACACTGTCAGAACAGTTCCAAAATACAGCAGTCTGTACAGTTCCAAATAATATCACACTGTCAGAACAGTTCCAAAATACAGCAGTCTGTACAGTTCCAAATAATATCACACTGTCAGAACAGTTCCAAAATACAGCAGTCTGTACAGTTCCAAATAATATCACACTGTCAGAACAGTTCCAAAATACAGCAGTCTGTACAGTTCCAAATAATATCACACTGTCAGAACAGTTCCAAAATACAGCAGTCTGTACAGTTCCAAATAATATCACACTGTCAGAACAGTTCCAAAATACAGCAGTCTGTACAGTTCCAAATAATATCACACTGTCAGAACAGTTCCAAAATACAGCAGTCTGTACAGTTCCAAATAATATCACACTGTCAGAACAGTTCCAAAATACAGCAGTCTGTACAGTTCCAAATAATATCACACTGTCAGAACAGTTCCAAAATACAGCAGTCTGTACAGTTCCAAATAATATCACACTGTCAGAACAGTTCCAAAATACAGCAGTCTGTACAGTTCCAAATAATATCACACTGTCAGAACAGTTCCAAAATACAGCAGTCTGTACAGTTCCAAATAATATCACACTGTCAGAACAGTTCCAAAATACAGCAGTCTGTACAGTTCCAAATAATACCACACTATCAGAACAGTTCCAAAATTCAATAAATAAAATCGCTAAAAAAAGTTAAAAATTGATATCATTAACACACAAATACATGACCACTCACTGACATGGTACAGGCACGTCAATAAAAAGTGGCAGGTTTAAACTGATAAATAATACAATTGAAGCAAGAAATCAATGTATAATGTATAAAACCAAAATCTAACTATAATGTTAAATTAAATATTCTTTGTTCTATTGTTCTATAAGAAACACTATTTAAATTATGCAAGCAATCTGCTAGAACACCCATGATATCATAATTCATGACTTTCAAGAATCTTAAGATTGCAGACATAATGTATGGATACAAAGTATTTGGCTTACATTGCATCCGATATTTATTTTTTTATAAATGGCTACAACCATTCAACAATACTGGCTATTTACATTTTTTGCTAAAAAAGGGTGACAATACAAATACACCGTCTGAAAAAATGATACATACCATGAAAACAAACACTTTAAACACAAACAAACACAGGACAAAGCAAGTATATACATGCAGTTTCCCCCTCCCTTTTTTGACATTTCCTGAAGTATTTCCCAGCATCACCCATTGAATAATGATAAACTATCAACATGTGTCCGCTGTTATGTCGGTACTCTATAAATTTTTGTTCGATGTTCTTGGTCTCCTCCGCTTATTATTCAGGCGACGTTGTAGGTCTGTCTGTTAATCCAATACTCTAGTTTTCTTACATATTTCTTGGTATCTAATCAAAATTCACATTGGAGAATTTGCATCGACTGTCTGTTTAAACATTTTTGTAAAAAATATGGCTCTTGATCATGAAGAACTGCACAAACATACACAATGGGTTTGTAAGCAATCTGATGTCAAAAGAGTTAATAATAGTTAATTTTGCTAAATGCAACATTTGACCTAAATTTTAATTGTGTTCTTTGCAGAAGCAGAACATATTATATAGTATTACTCCTGTAACTGTCATACACAATTTTACTTCGCACACAGAGAAACAATCAAATTATTTACAATACAGTGTAAACCAAACTAATTTAGTCCCAAAACCTCTTAGTAAATCTAACCTATATAATCCAAACACCTGTCTATTATGGTCAAAAATTTTGATCCAATGGGTGTTCGCTTATTCTGTTTTCTTTGTAAAAAGTTTAAAATATTTAATTGACAGGTCTCCACATTGAAAAATGAATTAACAGCCCTAGAAGAAAAGGTAAAGAAAAATGAATTGGAAATCGAAGCATTAGAAAGAGAACGGGATGGAGCGAGGAAACGGTATAAAGCTGAACTTAGCGTACAGGCACGATTCAATTCTGCAAATAATAATTCTATTTTACGATTAAGGGAGAAGTTTGTTTCTTTTAATGAAAAGATTAAAAGCTTAAATTCACTTATTGAACAATTTCTATCTGGAAATCAGTCTGAATATGATTATGACCAAGAAAATGTAAAAATGTCACGTTTGGAAGAAAATGTACATACAATTTTAGATTTAGTAAAGGAACAACAAGATGCAGTAGAAAGTAAAGCAGCAGAACGTGAAACAGTTTTAGCCTTGCTGAAAAAATCTACAAATAACAATGATCCTCTCTCTGATATTGTAAAAAGACATCTCGAAAGGGACGAGAAGGCAAAGTCTATAGTCAACAAAGAAACAGAAAAACTGGTTGATATCTTACGGAAACCTGCGAAACAGCAGATAAGAAATAAACCAAATACTGGCGTAGACATGAAACATCTCGGGAATATGGTAGCAACAGTACGTGTTGAAGTTGAACATCTGAAGAAGAAGTTAGATTGGAAAGATGACCAGATAACAGATTTAATCAAAGAAACCATGATGCTTAGACAAATACAGACGAATCAAGTAATGTCCGAAAACACAGAAAACAAAACATCAAAAGGTGCCATTGTAATATCATCTCCTGTATCTTCTCCCGATTCCATGTACCAAATGGAGTTGACTTACAAGAATTACGATGAGTACATAGCCAGTAATCCAACACTTCCAAACCGACATCCACGACGTGGATCTCTTGCAGATGTAGATTTGGTGGAACCTGATCAGGACGACATTGATATTTCCTTTATGGATAAATCTGACAATTGTTTGCCTGCAGAACCAAGGGTTAAATTTCCTGAGGTCGAATCCGTATACCCAAACAAATCTGATACAGGATCTAAGATGTCTACACGGCGTTTGTCAAGTATTACAGACTCTGAACTGGCAAAAATACTACATACAGATAATAATGTAGAGTTTGAAAGGCTGACATCTCACATAGCTAGCAAGACACAGCCTACAAAATTACCCCTCATCTGTAAAGATGCAGTTTCTGTAGACTTTTGAAATAAATAAGTAATTTCAGACAGTATTAATATGAAACAATAACTCCACTATTATTGTGTTTAACAGTCTGTTGGATTGAGTTGTAACTCTTTTAAACAGTCTGTTGGATTGAGTTGTAACTCTGTTAAACAGTCTGTTGGATTGAGTTGTAACTCTGTTAAACAGTCTGTTGGATTGAGTTGTAACTCTGTTAAACAGTCTGTTGGATTGAGTTGTAACTCTGTTAAACAGTCTGTTGGATTGAGTTGTAACTCTTTTAAACAGTCTGTTGGATTGAGTTGTAACTCTTTTAAACAGTCTGTTGGATTGAGTTGTAACTCTGTTAAACAGTCTGTTGGATTGAGTTGTAACTCTTTTAAACAGTCTGTTGGATTGAGTTGTAACTCTGTTAAACAGTCTGTTGGATTGAGTTGTAACTCTGTTAAACAGTCTGTTGGATTGAGTTGTAACTCTTTTAAACAGTCTGTTGGATTGAGTTGTAACTCTGTTAAACAGTCTGTTGGATTGAGTTGTAACTCTTTTAAACAGTCTGTTGGATTGAGTTGTAACTCTGTTAAACAGTCTGTTGGATTGAGTTGTAACTCTTTTAAACAGTCTGTTGGATTGAGTTGTAACTCTGTTAAACAGTCTGTTGGATTGAGTTGTAACTCTTTTAAACAGTCTGTTGGATTGAGTTGTAACTCTTTTAAACAGTCTGTTGGATTGAGTTGTAACTCTGTTAAACAGTCTGTTGGATTGAGTTGTAACTCTTTTAAACAGTCTGTTGGATTGAGTTGTAACTCTTTTAAACAGTCTGTTGGATTGAGTTGTAACTCTTTTAAACAGTCTGTTGGATTGAGTTGTTACTTTATTAATATTTATTTTTGTGACATTTTAATAAAATAAAATTCATGGATTTATATTTGACCATGAATGGTTTGGTTTGGCTTTAAGGTCTTTAATGCCACTTTCAACAATATTTCAGCTATATCATGGCATCAGTTTTATTGGTGGAGGAAACAGGAGTACCTGGAGAAAACCACCGACCTGCAGTAAGTCACTGAAAAACTTTATCACATAATGTTGTATCAAGTACACCTCGCCATGAACAGGGTTTGAACTCACAGCTTCCATGGTGATAGGCACTGATAGCACATTTAGTTGTAAATCCAACTACCATACGATCATGACCACGACAGCCTCTAACATGAATGTGATTTGTATGATTATTATTATATCACATAGAGATCCAATTTCCTTACTTGTCTATATCAATGTAAGGGAATTATAAAATCTGACTATTTGAAAAAATAAATTAAAAAAAAGATGAAAGAGGAAAGGAGGATGAGGATAGTGTCTTGCACAAATGGAAGATATCCGTGATCACCTGTGACACAGATATTCTGAAATGGTTAACTAAGTCATGATCTTGATGGTGACTGTAAAACTTTAGAAGTGATGACTTCAACTTGTTTGCTTCATATGATCAAGAACTCAAGCATACTTTAACCATAACATATTTCAAGTATTTCGCATCCAGTTGTTGAAGAATGCATTTAGCTGTAGATTACCTCCAATCACAGATTTCCAAGAGTTGTCTTTCCCTGTGTCTGTTGCATAAATTGGAATAAACAAATAAGTAAATTTAATTTCCACATGCAATTAATAAAGCAATTATACATGTATATATAATAAATAATATCTTGCATCACAGTTTAAATCCAGAATGAATGGCAGCAACTCCAAATGTTAAATTTTCATACGACACCATCTTAAATCCAGCAGACTTTATGATATTACTGAAGTCCTCCTGAAAAAAGGAGAACTATATTATGTCATTTGGTACAAGTGCTTGCAGTAATCAATTATAGTGAAACCTGTCTAAACTGATCCTCCTTTCGACCATCCTTTTGTATTCCAAAATAGACTGGTGTTCGATTTATGCAGATTTCAAACAAAAAATGAGACTTTATTTAAAAAAAGATTTCAGGTTCGATTTAGACAGGTTTCTACGATTCTGAAAATAAATTATCATAGTAATAATTCTTACTATGCATCTTTTCTGCTTGCCATCCTTCATTACTGTACAGTGAAATACTTCTGTCAGATACTAAGTAATGACAAAAGCTTGCATGAGCTAATAATTAGTATAAAGTGAGTGATTGTTGTTTAATGCCAAATGAGTAATTTTTTAGCTATATCATGGCGAAAACATTTGATGAGATGATGTCTATTTTGTACTAAGCCAAAATGCATAATTGGAATTAAATAGTACTAGTGCACTAAAACAACAGACCGTGAGTAGACATGTTGCCCCTTTTGGACACATTATCCTGATTCCGAGCCAACCAGTTTGTTCTTACTCCTTAATGCTGCAGGCTAAATGGATAAGCAGCAAATTTCAATTTCATAGTCACTGGCTTGAACCCAAGATATACAGTAATCTAGACGAGCATGCTAACCGTTACATCACCTATGCGGTCTTTCAGAAAATGATATTTGATCTACTTTGTGATTACAATATCCATCAGCAATAAGATGGAGAAAATCCATTTATTATTCAGGATTATAGGGGTGTTTTTCACATCTTTCAACAAAATTTCAGTTATATCGTGGCAGTCCCTTTGATTGGATGGAGGCAACCAAAGGATCCAGAGAAAACCACCAAACGATCATGGAGGTGGATTATGGTATTTAACGTCACTTTCAACAATATTTCAGTTATATTGTGGCAGTACCTGGAGAAAACCACTGACATGTTGCAAGTCACTGTCAAACTTTATTACATAATGTTGTATTGAGTACACCTAGCCACGAGCTTCCGAACGATCATTGCCACAGTAGCTCCTTGTACATGTATATATATATCAAATAAACTGATAGAAAGAAATTTTACCTGGTTAGGAAACTGACGTATACTCTCCACTAAATACTGATATGATTTCCAGTCTCTAGCTAGCACTTGTCCCATTACTGGTATAACTTGAAAAGAGTAGTTGTCATAAATGCTGAAAAAACCCCAGTTCTAACACATTAGATTACAACTATACCTGCATAGTCTGTAACCCACCACAGAACATACTCTGATACTCTCCACTCTGTAACCCACCACAGAACATGCTCTGATACTCTCCACTCTGTAACCCACTACAGAACATGCTCCGATACTCTCCACTCTGTAACCCACCACTGAACATGCTCTGATACTCTCCACTCTGTAACCCACCACTGAACATGCTCTGATACTCTCCACTATGTAACCCACCACTGAACACGCTCTGATACTCTCCACTCTGTAACCCACCACAGAACATGCTCTGATACTCTCCACTCTGTAACCCACCACTGAACACGCTCTGATACTCTCCACTCTGTAACCCACCACAGAACATGCTCTGATACTCTCCACTCTGTAATCCACCACTGAACACACTCTGATACTCTCCACTCTGTAACCCACCACTGAACACGCTCTGATACTCTCCACTCTGTAACCCACTACAGAGCATGCTCCGAAACTCTCCACTCTGTAACCCACCACTGAACACGCTCTGATACTCTCCACTCTGTAACCCACTACAGAGCATGCTCCGAAACTCTCCACTCTGTAACCCACCACTGAATACGCTCTGATACTCTCCACTCTGTAACACACCACTGAACATGCTCTGATACTCTCCACTCTGTAACCCACCACTGAACACACTGATACTCTCCACTCTGTAACACACCACTGAACACACTGATACTCTCCAATCTGTAACCCACCACTGAACACACTCTGATACTCTCCACTCTGTAACCCACCACTGAACACGCTCTGATACTCTCCACTCTGTAACCCACCACTGAACACGCTCTGATACTCTCCACTCTGTAACCCACCACTGAACACACTGATACTCTCCACTCTGTAACACACCACTGAACACACTGATACTCTCCACTCTGTAACCCACCACTGAACATGCGCTGATACTCTCCACTCTGTAAACCACCACTGAACACGCTCTGATACTCTCCACTCTGTAACCGACCACTGCACACTCTCTGATACTCTCCACTCTGTAACCCACCACTGAACATGCTCTGATACTCTCCACTCTGTAACCCACCACAGAACACACTCTGATACTCTCCACTCTGTAACCCACCACTGAACACACTCTGATACTCTCCACTCTGTAACCCACCACTGAACACACTGATACTCTCCACTCTGTAACCCACCACTGAACACACCGATACTCTCCACTCTGTAACACACCACTGAACACACTGATACTCTCCACTCTGTAACCCACCACTGAACACACTCTGATACTCTCCACTCTGTAACCCACCACTGAACATGCTCTGATACTCTCCACTCTGTAACCCACCACAGAACACACTCTGATACTCTCCACTCTGTAACCCACCACTGAACATGCTCTGATACTCTCCACTCTGTAACCCACCACTGAACACACTCTGATACTCTCCACTCTGTAACCCACCACTGAACATGCTCTGATACTCTCCACTCTGTAACCCACCACTGAACACGCTCTGATACTCTCCACTCTGTAACCCACCACTGAACACGCTCTGATACTCTCCACTTTGTAACCCACCACTGAACACGCTCTGATACTCTCCACTCTGTAACCCACCACTGAACACGCTGATACTCTCCACTCTGTAACACACCACTGAACACGCTCTGATACTCTCCACTCTGTAACACACCACTGAACACACTCTGATACTCTCCACTCTGTAACCCACCACTGAACACGCTCTGATACTCTCCACTCTGTAACCCACCACTGAACACCCTCTGATACTCTCCACTCTGTAACCCACCACAGAACATGCTCTGATACTCTCCACTCTGTAACACACCACTGAACACTCTCTGCTCTGTAACCCACCACTGAACACGCTCTGATACTCTCCACTCTGTAACCCACCACTGAACATGCTCTGAAACTCTCCACTCTGTAACCCACCACTGAACATGCTCTGATACTCTCCACTCTGTAACCCACTACTGAACACGCTCTGATACTCTCCACTCTGTAACCCACCACTGAACATGCTCTGATACTCTCCACTCTGTAACCCACCACTGAACACACTCTGATACTCTCCACTATGTAACCCACCACTGAACACACTCTGATACTCTCCACTCTGTAACCCACCACTGAACACGCTCTGATACTCTCCACTCTGTAACAGACCACTGAACACACTCTGATACTCTCCACTCTGTAACACACCACTGAACATGCTCTGATACTCTCCACTCATCACCTGTGGATCAAAATTTAAATGAGAACCACTGTTTCAGGTTTGCTTAGTAACTGATCTGTATGTAGTAGTTTCCATAGTAACATAACATCATTCAATTTTACTATTAGACGAATTGACCAGATTATAAAAGATACAATCTTAATAGTCGTTGATAACACATGGTGATTGCAACACTTTCATATCCACTTATCATATGAAATTGCAAGAAAAACATTTTCTTTTTTCAAAGTCTGATTTGATTGGCTGTAAAATGGAAATGGGTCAGAACTAATTCAAATGACTCATAAATAATACATGATTACGAGGATTTGTCTTTCAGTTGATGTGCTGGTGATGAGATGAGAGTATCAGAGCATGATCAGCCGTGGGTTACGGATGATGCTTTATCTGCAGATGATAACCAAAATTTTACATATGTGTCATATCCCAGAGGTCAATCTACAAATGTACATTGTAATTCTGTACATTCATTTAAAAAAACAAACTGAAACGAATTCAACATTACATGAAAAGAATCAAATTATGCTGTCAATTGGATACATGTACATATATATTCAAAATACATTTTTGCTTCACCTGCACAGTAAGATTAACAAATAGGAATTATTAGGCCATCATAACATAACTTTATCAATAGTGATCTCAAATAAGTGAAATATGGTATATGACAACACTTAACTTGTGGCATAGCATTTTTTTCAAGGGGAATTTTTGTTTTTGATGTCCAGTAGTCCCCCTCTTATAAGACCAACCTTCCTGCAATGGAAAAGTGGCCTTATAAGATGAGTGGCCTCTCTTGATGGCGGACAATTTAGTAATAAAGGACGAAGTCCTTATAACGGTAGGCTGTCCGATTTTTCCTTCTATATTGATAGCCAAATATCTGTTCACCGAAAGTTTAAAAAATAGATCAATTGATAATTTAGAAACGCAAAAGAAATATATTTCAATGAAAAATTCCCAATTCTTTAATTATTTACTCTATGCAAAATCGAAATAAACTTGAAATAAAATTCTAATAAAAAAATCTCTTTCTACGAAACTCCCGACGGAAGAGCGGCGTACAGTAGGTAAAATGAATGGAACAGCTGTAACAAATCGGCTACAAAATTCATTCAAAATAACTTGCACAGATCATCGTATTATTGAAATCTTAGGACTTCGTCCTTCAAACAGGTTGCCTGTCTCATATTATTTTACTATCACACTTCATCTGAAATTTGGCCTAATAAGAGGGATGGCCTTAAACGGGAGTGCTCCTATAAAAGAGAGACTATTGTGTATTAATTTATCCTCAATAAAAGGAATAACCAAATATTTTGAAGTAAAATCACTTTTCCCATCTACTTGAACACAACAAGCTTCAATAATTCATCCTTGCATGTTAAAAATACTGCAGTGTTTTGATACATGATACAAATAATTTGTCCCCCTCTTGTAAGGCCAACTTCTTCTACAATGGACAAATGGCTTTATAAGAGGGTGGCAACTTAAAGGTACATTGTATTTTAGTATCTTAGTGCATCTGAAATCTTGCCTGAAAAGAGGTGTGGTCTTTAATGGGAAGGGTATTATAAGAGGGGAACTATATTATCTACATTTATGTACCTTCTAAGCAGGCTATTGTTGACTTGACTAAACTCTAAACACATAAATCTACCTCCAGGTTTCAACACTCTGTATGCTTCATCTACTACCTAAAACACACCATCAAACTACTGTTTAAATATAAAATGTCTATTAATTAGTTTTTTTGCATTCCAAAATCTGTTGAATGCCAAGGATAACAGTCAGGCACCATAAAATGAAGGCCATGTTTGATTTTATACTTGATCACTTTTCCTATTATGGAGTTATTCCTCATGGATTTGACGAAAAATACAAATTTTGGTTTCTACTCAAAACCTTAATTTTCCTTTATTAAATAAATAATCTAAATTAAATTTATCCACAAGGTCGAGGACCATAAAAAGGCCAAGTTTTTTCCGTTTTTGAAATTATATATCCCTAGTTTGTTGAAAAAATACTGATTACTCTGGTTTGTATTCAATAACTCAAATTTCCATTCAGTAAACATTTGAATTTTATTTCACAATGTTTTTTTTACCAAAATACATGGGTCAAGTTCGAATTTGCTTTATATGCTTCTTTATTATTCTAGAGCTATGTCCCTGTTTACTTAGGCAGGGGCATTTGTGTCCTATTTACACATTTTTCCATTTTATTTGTATATCTAGTTAAATAAAACTTTCTGTTTTATGTGTTATTGTAATTATTCTTATATCTACAATGACTTAAAAATAATGTTGTAGCATAAATCATAATCATACTGAAGCTAAAAATAGATTTAAATACAGACTGAGGATAAAAATAGATATTAACACAGACTAAGGCTAAATATAGATATCAGGGTTCCAGATTAACTTTTTGTGCATAATAGCCAACTGGGCTACTGAAATTTTGAGACTGCTAGCCCTGATTAAAAAGCAGTAGCCCAGGTGAAAATGACGAGGGCTGCTAGGGGGGTTGGGGGGTTATTCCCCCTCCCCCCAAGAAAATTTTTAAGTCAAATCCTGCATTTTACACACATTTTTGAAAGAAATAAAACTGGTTGAAAAAGTGGATTTTCCCCAATATATAAACATTTGGTACATTTTTCTTGATTTAAAAAAAAAATCAACTACCAGAATAGTAGTATGGTCTTATTATCTTAATTTGTGTGAGTTGCAATTAGAAAATAAATAAATAAAACACATAAATTTAAAGGAATAATGAACTTTTTTTTATTGTTTTCAAAGCAGAATATCAAACATTTTCATGATCAGAACTGTCAACACAATAAATACTCAGTCTCTAGAAAAGTCAAAAAGTTTGCCAAACACTATATCTTCTTCCAGATCACTTTCAATTTCACTATCACTAAGGTCTTTCTCATTCTCCATTTCATACTGACTATCACTATCCACATCCTCATCAATTACCATACTCACTTGGGTCTCTTCAATATCTCCCTCATTTTCATTCTGTCCCTTCTTTTCAATGTCCTCCTCCTTTTCTTTCTCTTTTACAACATTTAAACTTAGAGACATCACTAACTGCTAACTTTAATTTTCGATAGACTTAACACGGATGTTGATAAAAGATTAAAGATAAAAAAACAATTCCGGAATTGTCTCGATTTAATTCTGTGTTTTGGTACATTTTAATATATTAACGACATAGTAATTACTATAATCTAAACAATAACAATTAATTAATTGCAAAATATAAAAAAAAAATCGCCTTTTCTCGAATCCTTCTGTAAGCTTTACGACCGTACTGGTATGTTTTGAACTTTGGAAATTGACCGAAATTTAGAGTGCTCCTTAGCCGGAGCATTATTCTATAAACTACGCATTCTGGATCCCTGTTAGTGTTTGAAAAACCATAACCGATGTTCCTTTGAGTTAGAAACATTTCAGTTGAACAGGTAACAGAAAAACGATCACGATACAAACGGACAAACGATAGTTTAGGGATACAGGACTACTGGAATTTTTAATAGCCAGCTGGGCTATCTTTCTACGTTTTCAAGTCGCCCAGGTGACATTTTGGTTGCCATGGGCGACCCCTAATTTGGACCCCTGGATGTAAATACAGACGAAGGCTAAAAATAGATGTAAACACAGACTAAGGCTAAAAATAGATGCAAATACACACTAAGGTTAAAAATAGATATAAATACACCCTGAGGATAAAAATAGAAGTAAATACCCTGTCAATATGTGTGCAGTTTCTAATGCCAAAGGCAATGGTGTAAGCATCAAAAACATTGTCTTCTAAAGGTAAACTCTCAGCATTCCCCTTTAACCAACTCATACCTGAAATTAAAAAATAATAATAATTTACCATATATTAAATAGCTGATCTCCTATGAGATATACATGTTCAATTGATTTTTCATCATCCAATCATATCTTTAATAATACAAATAAAGGGGTATAATAGTATTCATATTCTATACAAATAAACTCAATACAGCACCTGGCTTCACCCCACTTTTTTGGTGGGTCTATTTTGCTCATCTTTTAGTTTTCTTTGTGTGTTTGTTTTGTGTTCCCCGTGTTGCCTGTGTCTATGGATTGTTCATTCTTGTTTTCCCATGTTGCCTGTGTCTATGGATTGTCCATTCTTCCTCATTTTGCCTGTGTCTATGGATTGTCCATTCTTCCTTATGTTGCCTGTGTCTATGGATTGTCCATTCTTGTTTCACCATGTTGCCTGTGTCTATGGATTGTCCATTCTTGTTTCCCCATGTTGCCTGTGTCTATGGATTGTCCATTCTTCCCCATGCTGCCTGTGTCTATGGATTGTCCATTCTTGTTTCCCCATGTTGCCTGTGTCTATGGATTGTCCATTCTTGTTTTCCCATGTTGCCTGTGTCTATGGATTGTCCATTCTTGTTTTCCCATGTTGCCTGTGTCTATGGATTGTCCATTCTTGTTTCCCCATGTTGCCTGTGTCTATGGATTGTCCATTCTTGTTTCCCCATGTTGCCTGTGTCTATGGATTGTCCATTCTTGTTTTCCCATGTTGCCTGTGTCTATGGATTGTCCATTCTTGTTTACCCATGTTGCCTGTGTCTATGGATTGTCCATTCTTGTTTCCCCATGTTGCCTGTGTCTATGGATTGTCCATTCTTGTTTTCCCATGTTGCCAGTGTCTATGGATTGTCCATTCTTGTTTCCCCATGTTGCCTGTGTCTATGGATTGTCCATTCTTGTTTTCCCATGTTGCCTGTGTCTATGGATTGTCCATTCTTGTTTCCCCATGTTGCCTGTGTCTATGGATTGTCCATTCTTGTTTCCCCATGTTGCCTGTGTCTATGGATTGTCCATTCTTGTTTCCCCATGTTGCCTGTGTCTATGGATTGTCCATTCTTCCCCATGTTGCCTGTGTCTATGGATTGTCCATTCTTCCCCATGTTGCCTGTGTCTATGGATTGTCCATTCTTCCCCATGTTGCCTGTGTCTATGGATTGTCCATTCTTGTTTTCCCATGTTGTCTGTGTCTATGGATTGTCCATTCTTCCCCATGTTGCCTGTGTCTATGGATTGTCCATTCTTCCCCATGTTGCCTGTGTCTATGGATTGTCCATTCTTCCCCATGTTGCCTGTGTCTATGGATTGTCCATTCTTGTTTCCCCATGTTGCCTGTGTCTACGGATTGTCCATTCTTGTTTCCCCATGTTGCCTGTGTCTATGGATTGTCCATTCTTCCCCATGTTGCCTGTGTCTATGGATTGTCCATTCTTGTTTCCCCATGTTGCCTGTGTCTATGGATTGTCCATTCTTCCCCATGTTGCCTGTGTCTATGGATTGTCCATTCTTCCCCATGTTGCCTGTGTTTATGGATTGTCCATTCTTCCCCATGTTGCCTGTGTCTATGGATTGTCCATTCTTGTTTCCCCATGTTGCCTGTGTCTATGGATTGTCCATTCTTGTTTCCCCATGTTGCCTGTGTCTATGGATTGTCCATTCTTGTTTCCCCATGTTGCCTGTGTCTATGGATTGTCCATTCTTGTTTTCCCATGTTGCCTGTGTCTATGGATTGTCCATTCTTCCCCATGTTGCCTGTGTCTATGGATTGTCCATTCTTCCCCATGTTGCCTGTGTCTATGGATTGTCCATTCTTCCCCATGTTGCCTGTGTCTATGGATTGTCCATTCTTCCCCATGTTGCCTGTGTCTATGGATTGTCCATTCTTGTTTCCCCATGTTGCCTGTGTCTATGGATTGTCCATTCTTGTTTCCCCATGTTGCCTGTGTCTATGGATTGTCCATTCTTGTTTCCCCATGTTGCCTGTGTCTATGGATTGTCCATTCTTGTTTCCCCATGTTGCCTGTGTCTATGGATTGTCCATTCTTGTTTCCCCATGTTGCCTGTGTCTATGGATTGTCCATTCTTCCCCATGTTGCCTGTGTCTATGGATTGTCCATTCTTCCCCATGTTGCCTGTGTCTATGGATTGTCCATTCTTCCCCATGTTGCCTGTGTCTATGGATTGTCCATTCTTGTTTCCCCATGTTGCCTGTGTCTATGGATTGTCCATTCTTGTTTTCCCATGTTGCCTGTGTCTATGGATTGTCCATTCTTGTTTCCCCATGTTGCCTGTGTCTATGGATTGTCCATTCTTGTTTCCCCATGTTGCCTGTGTCTATGGATTGTCCATTCTTCCCCATGTTGCCTGTGTCTATGGATTGTCCATTCTTCCCCATGTTGCCTGTGTCTATGGATTGTCCATTCTTCCCCATGTTGCCTGTGTCTATGGATTGTCCATTCTTCCCCATGTTGCCTGTGTCTATGGATTGTCCATTCTTGTTTCCCCATGTTGCCTGTGTCTATGGATTGTCCATTCTTGTTTCCCCATGTTGCCTGTGTCTATGGATTGTCCATTCTTCCACATGTTGCCTGTGTCTATGGATTGTCCATTCTTCCTCATGTTGCCTGTGTCTATGGATTGTCCATTCTTCCCCATGTTGCCTGTGTCTATGGATTGTCCATTCTTCCCCATGTTGCCTGTGTCTATGGATTGTCCATTCTTGTTTCCCCATGTTGCCTGTGTCTATGGATTGTCCATTCTTCCTCATGTTGCCTGTGTCTATGGATTGTCCATTCTTGTTTCCCCATGTTGCCTGTGTCTATGGATTGTCCATTCTTGTTTTCCCATGTTGCCTGTGTCTATGGATTGTCCATTCTTCCCCATGTTGCCTGTGTCTATGGATTGTCCATTCTTGTTTCCCCATGTTGCCTGTGTCTATGGATTGTCCATTCTTGTTTCCCCATGTTGCCTGTGTCTGTGGATTGTCCATTCTTCCCCATGTTGCCTGTGTCTATGGATTGTCCATTCTTCCCCATGTCGCCTGTGTCTATGGATTGTCCATTCTTCCCCATGTTGCCTGTGTCTATGGATTGTCCATTCTTGTTTCCCCATGTTGCCTGTGTCTATGGATTGTCCATTCTTGTTTCCCCATGTTGCCTGTGTCTATGGATTGTCCATTCTTGTTTCCCCATGTTGCCTGTGTCTATGGATTGTCCATTCTTGTTTTCCCATGTTGCCTGTGTCTATGGATTGTCCATTCTTCCCCATGTTGCCTGTGTCTATGGATTGTCCATTCTTGTTTCCCCATGTTGCCTCTCCTGTGTCTATGGATTGTCCATTCTTGTTTCCCCATGTTGCCTGTGTCTATGGATTGTCCATTCTTGTTTCCCCATGTTGCCTGTGTCTATGGATTGTCCATTCTTGTTTCCCCATGTTGCCTGTGTCTATGGATTGTCCATTCTTGTTTCCCCATGTTGCCTGTGTCTGTGGATTGTCCATTCTTCCCCATGTTGCCTGTGTCTATGGATTGTCCATTCTTCCCAATGTTGCCTGTGTCTATGGATTGTCCATTCTTCCCCATGTTGCCTGTGTCTATGGATTGTCCATTCTTGTTTCCCCATGTTGCCTGTGTCTATGGATTGTCCATTCTTGTTTCCCCATGTTGCCTGTGTCTATGGATTGTCCATTCTTCCCCATGTTGCCTGTGTCTATGGATTGTCCATTCTTGTTTCCCCATGTTGCCTGTGTCTATGGATTGTCCATTCTTGTTTTCCCATGTTGCCTGTGTCTATGGATTGTCCATTCTTCCCCATGTTGCCTGTGTCTATGGATTGTCCATTCTTGTTTCCCCATGTTGCCTCTCCTGTGTCTATGGATTGTCCATTCTTGTTTCCCCATGTTGCCTGTGTCTATGGATTGTCCATTCTTGTTTTCCCATGTTGCCTGTGTCTATGGATTGTCCATTCTTCCCCATGTTGCCTGTGTCTATGGATTGTCCATTCTTCCCCATGTTGCCTGTGTCTATGGATTGTCCATTCTTCCCCATGTTGCCTGTGTCTATGGATTGTCCATTCTTCCCCATGTTGCCTGTGTCTATAGATTGTCCATTCTTCCCCATGTTGCCTATGTCTATAGATTGTCCATTCTTGTTTCCCTTTTTCAGTTTTCTCTAATGTTTACTATAATGGCATATTGTAATTATGAAAAGAAAGCTTAAACCGTGATCGTCAACAAAATCAATATTTGAATAAAACAAAAACTACCTCTCACCTCATATATAATTGAAGACAAAAGAGACAACAACATATGTTGATGAAACTCTTTGTCCTAGCATGGGACAGGCACACAAACATGGGAGGGTTAAACCAGTTAATGGTTTCAAAACTCTCCCATACCATAAGACCACAAAATTTTGCAGCCATATAATAATTTTGTACTCTTACTGCAAAATAGTATTTTTTCCAAGGGTTGCCTTCTATTAAAATACAAACCGGAATAAATGCCATAGCTTTCTGCTTTCTGTTTGCCAACATCCAACATTTCTTGGTTAATATCACAAACTGTCACATGATGTGTCATGTGACTTGCCTCCTCGTCATCTGATGATGAAGACGATGATGATATATCGGCTTCATCTTGTGGGACTTGGTAACCTTCAATACTTATATTTCTGGGTATAGTAATATTTCCAAAATCGTCTTTGTCTTTTAAATTGTCAATATATTTCAAAAATCTGAATGCAATATCACCTATAAATAGAAAACATATAAAAAAAAGATTTAGTCTAGTGTTGATATAACAATAATTTACAGTCAAATGTTCTTGTTCTATTAGACCAATTATCACTATTTACACTGTATTTTAAAATAAAAACAAACAAAAAAACATAGATATAAAATATATATTACTACATGTATCTGGAATAACCTTCAACAATTACACTCAAAATGAAAAGATTGGAAAGCTAAATAACCTAAAAGTTTTTGGGAGCAAGAAAACCAAAGTGCCAACACAGCATAGCCAAAATCATCTAGACTAATAATTATTGTCCAGTGTAATATTTGTTCTAACTTTTGAACCTTCCACACACTTTTATAATCACTGACTATGTACACAAATGGCTGGCGAGCAATGTCTTAAATCTTTCTGTAGTACCGATAGTAAATAGCAATATAAAATGTAAATTTTTTTTTATAAAGAACAATAATTATACCACTAGGAGAGAGACCAGGTGCTCCAGAAAATTAGCATCTAATGTCCTATAAATTACATCCATAGTGAAGTTCTAATCCAATTAACAGAAGTTAGATTGACAAGTTTACATTAGTACTAACTGTAAATCTTCTATTTGAATTATCCAGAACTTACAGTCCTCTAAATTCATTGCATGAAATAGAATCTGAACACTCTCCTATAACCCCTGATGACTGACCCTGACTAGTCGCATGCAATAGAATCTGAACACTCTCCTATACCCCCTGACGACTGACACTGATTACCACAGTATTCCCATGTAATAAGGTCACTCTTAGTACAAAGGCCATCCCTAAAATCAGGCCAGATTTTAGATGCAATGAAGTAATAAAATGCTACTAAATTGTCCCCTTCAAGAGATATCACTCATCTTTTATAAGGCATTTTTTTCATTGCAGAAGGGGTGGCCTTATAAGAGGGGCACTATTGATAGATCCTTTCCACCCCGTCACAACGAGATTGGACTAATTGGTACATGTACATCTGAAGCCAGTGAAATTAAAAACTTATTGCATAAAATAGAAGTTCAGTGATTGAGTGATTGTTGTTAACCGCCAATTCAGCAATTTTTCAGCTATATCATGGCGAGAACAAGTTATCTTTCAATGAGATGATGATGAGGTCCGCTTTGTGCTAGACCAACATGCTAAGTTGGATTCTTATAGTGTTAGCTCACTGAAACAACAGTCCACGGATAGATATGTCGCTCCACTAGGATGCATTATCCTGATTCCGAGCCAACCAGTCTTTGCTCTTTCTCCTTAATGCTGTGAGCTTAGCGGAGAAGCAACAAATACCAATTTTATAGTCTTTGGTTTGACACGATCAGGGCTCGAACCCACGATCTATCACACTCTAGGCGAGGACGCTAACTATTACACCACCGATGCAGATAAATAGAAGTTCAAATGTTTCCACATATCCCAACACTTACCTGTACCACCTGCAACATCTAATAATTTGGCCCCTGGTGTTGGGCCTAATCTTCTGATAAAGTGGTCTTTCCATAGTCTGTGGACCCCAGCACTCATTGCATCATTCATCAAGTCATAACTACTGGCCACATTCTTGAAAACTTCATAGACTGAAAAAATATTAAGAATAGCAGTATGTACATATCCTGCAATTTAAGTAAAAAAGGATATAGATGTCAACGAACACAAGAGACTGTCCAACATTACATTGAGACACAAATTAAAGTAAAGAATAGGCTAAAGCAAGAAAGGATATATATTTGTAAATGTCAACGAACATAAGAGACTGTCCAACATTACACTGAGACTCAAATTAATATAAAGGAACAGCTTGTAGTAAGGAAGGATACATTGATGTCAACAAGCTATTTCATGGTGAGAACAAGTTAATTTTCAATGGGATGATGATGAGATCTGCTCTATACTAGACCAACATGCAGATTTTTGATTTTTATAGTGCTAGCTCACTGAAACAACAGTCTGTGTGTAGACACGTCGCTCCACTCTGACACATTATTCTGATTCCGAGCCAACCAGTCTTTGCTCTTTCTACTTAATGCTGCATGCTACGCGGAGAAGCAAAAAATACCAATTTTATAGTCTTTGGCTTGATCCGATAGAAGCCAGAACCCGAGATCTATCACACTCGAGGTGAGCATGCAAACCATTACGCCACCGATGTGGTTGATGATGTCAACGAAAACAAATGACTGTCCAACATTACACTGAGGTACAAATTCAAGTAAAGGAACAGTGCTATTATTGCTGTTCTACATTTCATAGTCACATAAATGTACGTTATACATGTGTATAAGGAAAATTCATTTGCATGTTTATTGAAGTATGGTACACCTTATATTTGCATATTTTCTAGATCATAAGTCTTAGACTAGGTGGGCTATTACATTTTACATATTGATGTAGGTACTGGGCAGTTGATTAAAAAGAATGACAGACAGATGTAAAGATTATTTACATTTTTTTTTCATCCCACCACTTTTTGTGCCTGTCTAAAGAGAGGACCTGGATTTTCAAAGACAAATGTGATGTTCTTTTCTGTATCAATCATGTGATTTGAGGTGGTTGTTTGTTTAGTTGAAATTGGTGGAATGGTTGAGTATCATTGTTTAAACTTTTCATATTGTATAAATGAAAGATCATATCTTTTATAATATTATTATCCTTGATGTTGGCAGTTTTCTTTTAGATTTTCCTAGATTACAGTTCTAAATTAAAAAAACGAGAACCCACCTAGTCTCTTATTCGATGTTAACCAAAGGATCAAATTCTTAGTCTAAGGTTGTGCTTAATATGGTGGTTGGATAAACATCAGTCTATTCAATCAGTTCCCAGGGAAAGGTCGTGGTACTCATTATAATCCTGTGTGATCAAAGTTATCAACGACTTGTGGATAGTCAGTAGTTTTCTTCATAAACCAGAGGCTCTCAAGAGCCTGTATCGTTCACCTGGTAATAAAAAAAAACAATTGGTCCTATGTAAAAACTATGTCCTGCAGTGGTAGTCATCTTGGAATTACGATCAACATAAAAAACACAAAGTTTGTAAAGGACCTTCCAATGATTGATGCATAGTTTAGGTTCAATCAGTGCAATAGCTTCAGAGAAGAAGATATTTCTGTATTTTCCCGATATGGTCCTGTGTTAATACTATGACCTGTGGTGGTGGCCATCTTGGATTTCCGATCGGCATAAAAAACAGAGGACCTTCCAATGATCATTCCTGGGCAGTTTGGTTTCAGAGAAGAAGCGTTTTGAAACATTTTTCCCATAGGGTCCTATGTTAAACAAGTCCTGCCGTAGCCGCCATTTTGAATTTCATATCAGAACAAAAAACGTAAAGTTTGTAGAGGACCATCCAATGAACATTCATGTACAGTTTGGCTTTAATCATATTTGTAGTTTCTGAGAAGAAGGCATTTGAACATTTTCCCATAGGGTCCAATGTTAATCTATGTATTGCAGTGGTGGCCATCTTGGATTTCCGGTCGACATAAAAAACATAAACTTTGTAGAGGACCTTCCAATGATCATTCCTGGGCAGTTTGGTTTCAATTGTCCATGTGGTTTCAGAGAAGAAGCGTTTTGAAACATTTTTCCCATAGGGTCCTATGTTAAACTAAGTCCTGCCGTAGCCGCCATTTTGAATTTCATATCGGAACAAAAAACGTAAAGTTTGTAGAGGACCATCCAATGAACATTCATGTACAGTTTGGCTTTAATAATATTTGTAGTTTCTGAGAAGAAGGCATTTGAACATTTTCCAGTAGGGTCCAATGTTAATCTATGTATTACGGTGGCGGCCATCTTGGATTTCCGATCGGCATAAAAAACAAAAAATTTGTAGAGAACCTTCCAATGATCATTCCTGGGCAGTTTGGTTTCAACTGTCCTAGTGGTTTCAGAGAAGAAGCATTTTGAAACATTTTCCCCATAGGGTCCAATGTTAAACTAAGTCCTGCCGTAGCTGCCATTTTGAATTTCATATCGGAACAAAAAACGTAAAGTTTGTAGAGGACCATCCAATGAACATTCATGTACAGTTTGGCTTTAATAATATTTGTAGTTTCTGAGAAGAAGGCATTTGAACATTTTCCCATAGGGTCCAATGTTAATCTATGTATTGCGGTGGCGGCCATCTTGGATTTCCGATCGGCATAAAAAACAGAAACTTTGTAGAGGACCTTCCAATGATCATTCCTGGGCAGTTTGGTTTCAACTGTCCTAGTGGTTTCAGAGAAGAAGCGTTTTGAAACATTTTTCCCATAGGGTCCAATGTTAAACTAAGTCCTGCCGTAGCCGCCATTTTGAATTTCATACCGGAACAAAAAACGTAAAGTTTGTAGAGGACCATCTAATGAACATTCATGTACAGTTTGGCTTTAATCATATTTGTAGTTTCTGAGAAGAAGGCATTTGAATATTTTCCCAAAGGGTCCAATATTAATCTATGTATTGCGGTGGCGGCCATCTTGGATTTCCGATCGACATAAAAAAAACATAAACTTTGTAGAGGACCTTCCAATGACTATTCCTGGGCAGTTTGGTTTCAATTGTCCAAGTGGTTTCAGAGAAGAAGCGTTTTGAAACATTTTTCCCATAGGGTCCAATGTTAAACTAAGTCCTGCCGTAGCCGTCATTTTGAATTTCATACCGGAACAAAAAACGTAAAGTTTGTAGAGGACCATCTAATGAACATTCATGTACAGTTTGGCTTTAATAATATTTGTAGTTTCTGAGAAGAAGGCATTTGAACATTTTCCCATAGGGTCCAATGTTAATCTATGTATTGCGGTGGTGGCCATCTTGGATTTCCGATCGACTTAAAAAACATAAACTTTGTAGAGAACCTTCCAATGATCATTCCTGGGCAGTTTGGTTTCAATTGTCCATGTGGTTTCAGAGAAGAAGCGTTTTGAAACATTTTTCCCATAGGGTCCAATGTTAAACTAAGTCCTGCCGTAGCCGCCATTTTGAATTTCATATCGGAACAAAAAACATTGAGATTGTAGAAGACCGTCCAATGAACATTCATGTACAGTTTGGCTTTAATAATATTTGTAGTTTCTGAGAAGAAGGCATTTGAACATTTTCCCATAGGGTCCAATGTTAATCTATGTCCTGCGATGGCGGCCATCTTGGATTTCCGATCGGCATAAAAAACAGAAACTTTGTAGAGGACCTTCCAATGATCATTCCTGGGCAGTTTGGTTTCAACTGTCCAAGTGGTTTCAGAGAAGAAGCATTTTGAAACATTTTTCCCATAGGGTCCAATGTTAAACTAAGTCCTGCCGTAGCCGCCATTTTGAATTTCATACCGGAACAAAAAACCTTGAGATTGTAGAAGACCGTCCAATGAACATTCATGTACAGTTTGGCTTTAATCATATTTGTAGTTTCTGAAAAGAAGGCATTTGAACATTTTCCCATAGGGTCCAATGTTAATCTATGTCCTGCGATGGCGGCCATCTTGGATTTCCGATCGGCATAAAAAACAGAAACTTGGTAAAGGACATTCCAATGATCATTCATTTACAGTTTGGGTTCAGTCAGTTCATTAGTTTCAGAGAAGAAGATCTTTGAAATTTCAGCCAATCAGAGCATATTATTGGCCCTGGCAGCCATATTGAATATCCGACTGGAACGAAAAACAGTAACTTTGTAGAGGACCATCCAAGGAACATTCCTGCTAAGTTTGGTTCCAATCGGCCAAGTGGTTTCGGAGAAGAAGCTTGAAATGTGAAAAGTTTACAGACGACGGACGACGGACGCCAAGTGATGGCAATAGTTCACCTGGACCTTTGGTCCAGGTGAACTAATAACAACTGGCTATCATGATGCATAAAACATTGTTGAATGTGGTTTTCAAAATTTTAATTAAATTGTAATCCTGAACATTTTTTAAGGTAAATATTTCATAGATTATTTTAAAGATATAGTATGTGGCTGTTAACACCATGATAATAAAGGTCATAATATGGAACGCTACCCTCAAATACAAATTAAAAGGTGATAGCTTTATATGAATGGTATTATCGTGGGTTCTAGGATTTTTGGGATAATTTTTTTTTATCTGTTATTTTTATGTCTTTAGAATATTTTAAGTGAAATTTTACAGCTAAAACTTATTAATTGGTATGTTGTCTTATGTTGTGATTTTCCCCTTGTCTCAAAGTTGACTGTTGAAAACAAGTTTGACTGTGTGTATATCAAGAATTTATATAAATCTTGGGAGATTTAACATAGATTGTATGTAAGTATGTTGCATGGCGAGATTACTCATAGTGCAATTCGTTGACGATGCGCGTGCCTTGATTAATGGTGGAAATTTTCATCGCTTCAACATTTTAAACCAGTATTTGTAAGTATATAAAACCATAATTACAGGTATAAAGTAAAAATATCTGTCCTAAATACCAATCATTAATAAAGTATCGATTTTTTGTAGATGTTACCGTATCACCCATATTTCATCAATAATTGACATTAATCGATTTGCCCTTTTGACCTTCATAATCCCGCCTATTATGGGTGGTCAAGACTCAAATTTAAATTTCAAACTCCTCTCTTCTCTCATCATACTGAATATTGAAGCGGAGCCATCATTTTTGTGATAATATAAATATTTTTCAATGCATAGAAGGAGTTTATTGAAAACGGTGCTCCCGATTTGCATTTATTAAGGATTGTTTACCATCATTTGTCAAAATGGCGGCGTTCTGGGCGGAAATGGGGGTGGCCTATTTAGAAATCAATAAACTTCTTGTTTACATGAAATCAACATGATACCAAAGTGTATAAATGTGTATTCGATATATAGAACAAAACTTGGCATGATTGGTTTCTTTGTTTTATCATTTTTAATATGTTTTTAGATGTATGAAACTCTACTGTACTTTTTTTTTAAATTTTACATGTATGAGGGGTGATACAGAAAAAATCAAAAAAACTTTTCCATTGAATCTATATTGGCAAATCCAAGGAATGTTTTGTGTAGTGTAATATATAGACGATGTATAACACGAACTTTGGTGTAATTGGTTGATTTTCCTACGAATTCTCAAGGCATTTCAAAATGAATGAATGAATTTTTGCTCTGTTGTAGCATAAAACCTCGCCATGCGAGAAAATACAAGATTCGAATCCTTTCTACTATATAAATCCTTGGTGTATATGTATTCTTGTATGACAATAAGTCGGTCAGTCATTGGATAATGTTTGATTTTTTTTTCATGTTTGAAAAGTAAACATTTTTTTCTTTTTAATTATGTTCCTCATCTATTCTTGCTCACATGTGTAAAGTTCCATAGCAAAAAGATCAATAATAATGACACACTGACCCATATTTGTTTACTACCCTTTTTCCAAATGGCGTCCTATTACGTCACATAAAGCCGGTCAAAGGTCAATAAAGCACATGATTTTGTCATAGGCCAACCAAACTTAAAAAGTAAACCAGATTAAGAAAGTACAGTATTTTAGCTTTTTCAGTGTGATTGTTTTGTCTGAAAAATTTCAAAGGATGTTTTTTTTACATAGTTTGAAATTGAAGTATTAAAAATTAATTATTTGATGCAAATATTAAACTTGCTTACCCATATAATGAAGTATTTAATCCAGTGAATTTGGTGTTTTTGCTTTTGTCAATACAATCTATTAGACTGACTACATTCTGCCATATTTTTGCAAAACAATTAATGACTGATTTCAATTTATTTCAATCACATTTATTATCACAGAGTGGTAACAATACAGTTTTATTGATGCTATTTGTAATAATGACAGGTTTTTTTTACCCAGATAATCTCATTTTCCTGTCTGGTTTAATTTAATTCTCTGTTCAATTTATGCTATAAATTTTGATTATTGCTGTTAAATTAAATCTTTTTCTATCTTCTCTGTGAATTTCATTTCATTACCCCAAGAAGTAAGCACAGGGGCTAGGTGCATCCGAAAAAAAAATCACTATATAATACAACAAGGGGAAGAACTCACTTACTTGCTTTTTTTTAAGTGGTTGTGTTAAATTGATCATAACTTCGGAATGCCTTAATATTTACAAAAAATGTTTCCACCAGTCGAAAGCCAAGTAATTTTCCTTTCCAAAGAGACCCCAATTGTTAGTGTAGGCCTCCGAACTGCTGAGGTAAACTACACGAACCAAAACAAAACGGCGTGAAAATCGGAGGTCGTACAAATGCTGAGTTAACTTTTTCGGAACATCTCTAGACTCTACATGACATTTGATGAAAAGGGAAAGGTCGTCAAATCTGTTCAGCCAATCAAAACACCTGTTAGAACTCGCTCATATTTTCATGTCTGTGGTGTTTGGGAAGGATGGAAAGGGGATTTCTTTCAAAAACAGACTTAAAGGGCATATAAATTGGCAAAAGGTAAGAAATTTGAACGTAATTTGAATGGATGAAAGTATTTAGCTAGTCAAAATGACTCGTTTACCCCAGGGAAAGTCTGTATAGATGTGAAGTGATTAACCCATCATTTGTCCTACTTCGATTTTCACGCCGTTTTGTTTTGATTCGTGTAGGGTACCTCAGCAGTTCGGAGGCCTACACTAACAATTGGGGTCTCTTTGGAAAGGAAAATTACTTGGCTTTCGACTGGTGAAAACATTTTTTTAAATATTAAGGCGTTCCGAAGTTACGATCAATTTAACACGGCCACTTAAAAAAATGCAAGCAAGTGAGTTCTTCCCCTTGTTGTATTATATAGTAAAAAAAAAATTGGACGCACCTAGCCCCTGTGGAAGTAAGGGGTATATTTGTTATTAAAGCAGCTGTGGAAATGCAAAATAATCTGCCATTTTGTGACTAATGGAGAGCACTTGTATGTATTTTCCCGGTAAAATCGGCCATTTTCTAGAAAATGGTGGAATCTGAATGATCAATCATCATATTTTCAAAGTATTTTAAAATACAATTTGCTTGGCCTACATTATGTCAACAAACCGGAAAGATAAAAATGCTTGGGGAATACCATCGATGGAAACATACTTAACAAGGAAAAAAAGACATTAGTAAAAAGGATCTTTTTTACTTGCATGGAATTTATTCAATTCAAACATCTTGTAATTTTGGGGTCGTCTCATTACTCCGACAGTTATTTATCCGACACTCATAACTCCGACAGTCATTACTCCGACGCTCATGAATACTCCGCCGGACCATGCATCCCGGACTGTATCATCATATCCTATCTAATCGCAACTCCAAACAACTATAGGATAATTGCACGAAGTGGATATTGAAAATATGATCATGAGTGCCGCAAAACGCATCAGATTAAACGAGTGTGCGGAACTTGCTACGCGCACGAGTGATCATATATTCAATATTCACGACGTGCAATTGATTATTATATTTATTTCATTGACGAAAATAAAAGATATAGTCGAAAATTTAGATGAACTACCCAACAGAATACTTCCAAACTTGGCACATTTGTTAATGTTATGTGTGTTTACAAGTGTCCTGTGCAGAGTCAATAAAGAAGTGAAGGAAAATAACAACAACAACAAACAACCAAATCCAATCTTGGCCTTTTATATACAAACCTGGGGAGCACAGACAACAATCTAAAGGGAAAAAAAACACACAAAATTACGAGCCCAATGAGTTCGACCGAATGCGAGTGGAGCAATTTCTGTCTGAAACTGTTGCAATGCACCCGCAGTATTGGTCGTGGGTAGTACGGGTCTCTTCAACAAACCCAATTCCGTACGCATCTGATGCAATGGTAGGTAGGTGTCGCTCAACTATGAGACGACTTGATAACTTGAAAAGGTAGGCCATGTATTTTTGCTATCCTGAATTTTGATGGAAATATGACGGGAATCGAAGAAACAAACTAATCAGAGAAAGCATTTATATTAGATCTACATGAAATAATATTTTCTTTTGTAAAAAATAGCACTTCATACGAAAATAACTTCCGACTCTGGGATAAAAACCATGCGCCCCTTTCAAGTTAAATGGGCAGTTCCGTACTGTATTTGGATTGCTAAAAGCGCCAGAATTGCAAAGACTATCGGTCACTGTCGAAGTATTAAGAGTCGGAGTAATGATTGTCGGAGTAATAAGTGTCGGAGTATTGAGTGTCGGAGTAATGACATTATCCCGTAATTTTGACGTTGAAAAGAATTCCCTCTGTGTTTATGTATACTATGAATATACAGAATGACATCATTGGTCTCGTGCTGAGCCAGAATTGTAAATCAAAACAAGTGACTGACTTTATTGCATGAACGAGCAGATGTCACGTCACGATATATATTAATATTATAATTTATAAAAATTAGAATCTAATTCTAAAAGAAAAAGATGATACACCTTAACCGGCTCATCCCGTTTCAAATGGTTTGTCAGTACAAGTAATTTGATACTATTGAAGAATTTTAGTCTGAACAATAGAAAATATTAGAAACTGCATTAGCAAGTACTGTCCATGTATGTCGATCATAATGTAACATTACAAATACAATGTCATATTCATTTCATCAGCTGTTCACAATATAAACAATCTATGAAACCTTTCTCCTCCTTTTGATCTTCTGGTATATGTTGAAAGCCAAAATGAGTCTCTTTCTGTTGTGTTTCACTGTCATGTTTCTTAGAGTACAGAAATCTGCAAAACGTGTTAAATTTTCTGGAACCGAATGCACGGCGAAATTTCATGGGCGCAGCCATCTTTGGGACCTCTCTATTCCTTTTTCGCTTTCGGTTTATACATTTGCTGTTAAATCATGTTTAAAGAAGTTTTTTTTATTTCATAGATAGTTAGTGTTTGTAAATTTATACTAAAAAATATGGGTGCGATCTTAATTACAAACTTCGAAACTTGTCATAAATTTAATAATGAATTCTCCCCCAAATTGCATTCGATGTTCTCTAGAATTTACTTACCGCTTGTAAGAAAAAGTCCGTTCTCTGCTGTAACCACCAAGCGTCAACAAATATTTGAGATGGCAGATGAGTCTGGGTTTGTTGCAGTGGAAAGAGAGAGATTTGAACAATGTTACAACAGATTTATGAACTTCATCAGCACAGGAGACGACATATCGAGAACAAATCTTAATCTTTTGTTCGATGAAATTAATTCCATTGATTATTCCTCCAAAATTGTTAGAGAAGAGGTGAAATAACTGAATATTAATGAGTCATCAGTTTTAAATTTAAATAAATAAATATAAATAAATAAGCTTTATTTAGAGTCGGCATGGTTAAAACAACATACAACATAAGCTCTGTTGAGCTTTTAACCGACATACACAGACACAAAATAAATAACAAATAACAAGCATGCAACCTGTTAGTGTTACCTGTTACCTATCTTGATCTTCTAAAATACAAGACTAAGTAAGCACTACATGTAAAATACTAACAGTTACAAGATAAGCAAAAAAGCAGATTAAAAGCTGATGTTATAAGCTAAGCATACCAAGAGCTAATGTAGCAAACTATGAACAACTAAAAGCTGATATTCTGAGCAAAGCATAAAAATTTTATAAGCACAATAAATAAAAACTGGATATGACCTAGATGGTAGAAATTTAAACAAATTTAAAAGTCAGCACAAACTGAACATTTACGTACATTTCCATTCCAAGATTTTAAAATATTCTTAAACTGATTAAAATTGGAAATTTTTCTAAAATCATCAGGTAGGTCATTCCATAAAACAGCTGCTGCATATTTAAAACTATTCTTACCATAGGTAGATGTTCGCACCCTAGGTATATCTACAATATTGGAATATCTAAAATTATATTTACAATCTTTAAAAACAACTAAATCATGTAAACAAGATGGTGAAAGTTTGTTTAAAATCTTAAAACATTCAATAGCCATGGTACGCATTCTTCTAACTTTCAGAGATGGAACTTTAGCTTTTTCTAATAACTCATCATATGTGCTCTCATAGTCCTCGTATATAAATCGTAAAGCCCTCGCCTGGATTTTTTCTAATTTAGAGGTATTACTTTTATTGCAAAAATGCCACGCCAAAGGACAAAAATTAAAATTAGACAAAATGAAAGTATGAAAAATTGTTAATTTATTTAATTTTGAAAGAAAACAACCAATGCGCTTTAAAACATTCAACTGTTGAGAAGCTTTACGACATATATTTTTAATATGATAAATGATATTAAGATGGTAATCAATATCTATTCCTAGTAATTTTACCACTTCATCACAAGTAATTTCAGCTGAATCTATTTTAAATACTGGTGTCTTGGCATGTGTCTTATTGCCAACTGCAATGGCTTGAAACTTATCTGGATTAGCCTGCATACAATTGAATTTGAACCAGTCTATCAATACTGAGCTTTCTTTTTCAAGTATATCAATTAATTTCTCATAATTATCATTTACATAAGACAAGGTGTTATCGTCAGCATAATTATACAATGTACCATATTCAATAAAATAAAAGATGTCGTTAATAAAAATATTAAATAACAAGGGGCCAAGTATAGAGCCTTGAGGTACCCCTTTTTGTATATCGGCCCAACTGCTGAGATCTCCCTGAAGTTTGATTTGTTGTTTACGACCTGTTAAATAATTTCTAAGTAATTCCACAGATTTTGGAGATAGGCCGTATGCAGACAGCTTACAAAGGAGAATGTCATGTGGCAGACAGTCAAAAGCCTTCGAAAGATCCATAAGAATTGCTGCCACATACTGATTTTTATCTAGAGCTGTTTTCCAATCTTCAAGGAGTCTCAGCAAAGTTGGCTGACAACCATGACCCTTTCTAAAAGCGCATAAAAAAGTATGAAAAATATTTTCAAATAAATCAGTTAGTTGGTCAGATAAAACCATTTCATAAACTTTAGAAATTGTGGGTAAAATGCTAACTGGCCGGTAGTTCTTTTTGTCTAAAGGGTAATTTTTTTATGTAGTGGAACAACCTGAGCTTCTTTTAACCTGGTTGGAGAAACACTGGTTTTGATAGTGTTATTTAACAAGTGTTGTTATATGCTTGTTAAGTACAGGTGCACCAGCACGTAAAAGTTTAGATGAGATCTGATCTACACCAGTAGCTTTCTTGATGTTTATTTTGCTAACCAGTTTGTTTACAGTGTCAACATCTGTAGGTTTAAAATCAAACAGTGTATTACATTTATGTTGTGTATTGTTCTTAATTTTCAATATACTAGTGTGTCTATTTCCATCAAAAATAACATCTTTGCCAATGTCATTTGCAACATTTACAAAAAAGGTGTTAAAGGTATCACATATATCTTTAGTGTTGTTCACAATCTTATCATTTTCTACTAGTACAATTTTCTGTTGACTACCTGTAGATTTTTTTGATAGAAATGGTTTGACTGTGGTGTAAAAATGTTTAGATTTTTGTCCACCAGTACATCTTTCTTGAAAATGATAAGACCTTCTACAGTAAATTAAGTTGTTGTTTGATTGTCATGAACACAATAATTTCTTAAATATATTTAAGTGGCATACTGATGTAGCCTTAGATACGATAACGTAACCCTCAGTCCGCTTTTGCTCCCAGCGAGGGTTACGAATCGGTCCCATTCAACGAATGGGAGCAGCGCCCGGAGTGATTCACACGGGGCGGGTTTTTGTCCTAATTCCGTTGTAAGTGGTTGGAACAATTAACAGGGGTGAAAGATAAATATATTTAGGTAAACCTTGAGGTGTTAAGTAAACGCTGCATCAATCCATGGTAGACTTATATCCATCTGAAAATTTGAATGCATGAAATCTTCTTTCTGTCCGACATTTTGTTTACAAGTTGCTATTTCACGTGCACTTGCCTCGTTTTTGGAGATATCCTTATTTGGATCGATTGCCGTAAAATCGTAGTAAAAGTTTTCCATATTTGGCATTGAGATCCATATATGGATAGGCTCCGCCCATCGCAAGAGTCGACGTAAGTAATTTTCAATTACGAAATCGACCGTGAAGGTAGAAACAGGTATTGTAACACTTATTTCGTATCACCATTACTTAAAAATTGTAGGGAATAATAAGTTATGACCAGATATGCAAAAAGAAAGTTGAAATATTCATGGAACGAAAATTTTAATTTGCTCCCATACGTTGAATGGGACCGATTCGTAACCCTAACTGGAGCACAAGTGGAATGAGGGTTACGTTATTGTATCTAATGTAGCCTTTGAAATTTAATGCAAGAGCTTTCAGTAGGAAGATATCAATTTCACTTGTCTATAATAGACCCTTTCATGATAACTGAGGTCCTGCATTCATCCGGGACATTTGTGAGTGGTAATAATACCCTTTCCCGTAAAATGACATTGAAGAACAAGTAAATGTGCTTATGACGTCATGATTTTTGGGAAATCATCATTTTTCAACTCACAAATGTCCCGGATGAATGTAGGATTGCAATTATCATGAAAGGGTCAATTTATAAATAAATTCAGGAGTTTTTATTAACTTTATCATAACTTATTGTGATGTTAACCTATTGTGGTTGCTTGTTTTTGTAGTGCTATTGGAAATATATGAAAGACAAAAAAATCTAATGATTCCAAGGATTGGAATGCCATTTACCATCCAGCGTCAAACGCCGTTATTCACCACCGTTGACGTCTTATGGACCAGGATTTTTTATCATGATTCATTAAACCTGGTTTTTCGAGCTACTGTTGGAGTCAAATTTAAAAAAAAATTGTACCATTAAGTTGCTATGAATTGTTTTACATGATAACATATTTCCATCCTCTTGTAATGTCCTCAGCCATGCTAACTTTATAAATTACATTTAATTAATAGGAAATGATTAAATTAGGAATTTGCTTAATTTTTTTCAAAGTTAGAATGTATTATATGATAATCACTAATCATTATGTAAAGTTCTTTTTTCTTAGGAAGCAAACTCGCTGATCCAGTACAAACTTTGTCGCTTGGTTCCTCTTCATGATGAAAGGCTTTTGGTCAAAGTGTGTCAGACTATTTTCAACTTTACAGCAAGACAACAGGTAAAATAGATTAAATTAAAGAGAAAAAAGTTAAAAAAAAAATATATCTCATAATTAGGTCAGAGTTCTCAAACCTTTTTTAATATATATATATATATATATATATATACGTCTGAAAATTAAACCAAACAGTGTTAGAATTAGATTTTAGAGCTGTCAAATTTTTGTTCTTCCCTCGACGGGATTTGAACCCACACCATTGTTACACTGCAGCACCATCGCTTAGCCTTACGTCCAGCGCCCTAGACCACTCGACTACATCCACTCCCTAGTGGATGTAGTCGAGTGGTCTAGGGCGCTGGACGTAGGAGTGGATGTAGTCGAGTGGTCTAGGGCGCTGGACGTAAGGCTAAGCGATGGTGCTGCAGTGTAACAATGGTGTGGGTTCAAATCCCGTCGAGGGAAGAACAAAAATTTGACAGCTCTAAAATCTAATTCTAACACTGTTTGGTTTAATTTTCAGACGTATATAATATTTAGTATTAACCTAGTATCCTTTAAAGTAACTTTGAGATCCAGTGGGACAGATATATTGTATGGTTGTCACTTGCTTCTAGACGTTTGTATATATATATATATATATATATACGTCTGAAAATTAAACCAAACAGTGTTAGAATTAGATTTTAGAGCTGTCAAATTTTTGTTCTTCCCTCGACGGGATTTGAACCCACACCATTGTTACACTGCAGCACCATTCGCTTAGCCTTACGTCCAGCGCCCTAGACCACTCGACTACATTCTGTCAGAGATCCTATATGGCAAGAGGAATTTTATTTTCTTTATATGAGCTGGTATTGATCTACAACAACCCTAGATTTCAAACTGTTTTTGACACTCAAGATGCTTGCTTAGGAGCCTGCTGGCATCTATAATGAAAATGTCCCTTGAATTTAGTGAATTGCAAACTTATGACAAAAGAGATTATTTCAATTTTCCCATTGTGAAATTTCCATTCAGATGAAACAATGCACATATCCTGCCTATGGAGTACATACATATCTCTCAGTCGATACGATATTCTGGAGCTATCAGGATATCCTTGATAGATCTAGTTGCTGCTAACAAGGAAACTCCTGAATGGAGTGTTCTTAGTGGTAAAATTTAAGTCAACCTATCGAAAGTTTTACGCTTGGTTAACAACTACAGAATGTCTGTTGCACAGACGACCGTGGATATTTTCTGTTTGTCGTTATCACACATCCTTTCATTGTTCAAGTCTTATTACAGAATATGATTTAATACTGGATTTATACCATGAGTAACACGATGGCACCATTGATTGTCTTTTTGTTCCTTTTTCCTTTGACCATTGTATTGCCTGTCAATCTTCGGTTTATGACTTCTTATAACCTCTATGGAATCTTTCTGTTCATTTAATATTGACCAGTGTCAAAACTTCAAGGATCATACTTATCAAAATTAAGGTTCTCCTTCCTCAGGTATAGTTGACCTGATTTTGGCTATCTTGTTTAGGCCCGTTGTTTTATTGTTCCCTAACACTTTTAAATTATTTGACTTTCTAATATTTTTATATTGAGCGTACACGATGAAGGTTATTTCAGAAACGTGTCGTGCGCAGTAAATTTGATATCTACGTTTTTATTTCAAACTGATGATAATTCTTTCTGGAATATAAGATTACTGTAATAATTGTATTTGCTTATTTTTTTATAGTTGATCCTGACAGATTCTACACTGAATGTTGTAACAGAATATTTGATTAGTGGAGCTCAAAGATGTCAGCCCTGGGCTTTGTCAATGATCCTGCAGGCATTAGGTGCTGTTGTGTACGAGAATATCGGACTCCTAGGGAAGGTACAGCCATATTAAAAGTAGAAATTCTGTGGAAAGAGATTTAAAATATAAAAAAAAAAAAATTGTACGTAACAGTGCCTGCGTGAAATACAATTAATACTTCTAGGTACACTTGTAGATAAGATAACCAGAGGCACACTTATGTAGTCTTGGTATAAACATATTTTATTTGGTATAACTGACATATCTAAACAGAACAACAGCAATAGTACAATAGGATTCAGAAACAAGTGAATGCTTTTTTTAAATCTGTGGTCTTATACACAGTAATAATGTACATTTCCTCGTGATAGTATGTGCATTAAAGCCCCCAGTCTAATATTGAATTCTCAAGATGATTCCAAGACTGGTGTGGATAATGTAATGTAATAATCTATAATCTAAAAAGTGTGTCAGTCAGTAGAAATAAAGCAAAACTAGACTTCTTTTAATAAACATTATGTTTATGTCATCAAGGGGTGAGGGTAGGGTTATGGTGTTTAACTCCACTTTCAACAATATTTCAGTTGTATAGTGGCAGTCAGTTTTATTAGTGGAGGAAACCAGAGTACCCAGAGAAAACCACACACCTGTCGCAATTCACTGTCAAACTTTATCACATAATGTTTTATCGAGTATGCCTCGCCTGAACATGGTTCGAACTCACAACTGTAGTGGTGATAGGCATTTATTGCACAGATAGTTATAAATCCAGTCTGATGTTGACAATGTCATGTAATAATCTGTAAATATTACAGAACATAGCTAGGCATGTTAATCAGTAGAAACAAAGCAAAACAAGACTTCATTTAATAAACATTATTGTCACATTATCTTTATGTCATCGATTAATCTTTTCATTTCACATACGTTGTGTATCACAGGGCAGTCGTGGTCATGATCATATGGTAGTTGGATTTACAACTACCTGTGCAATCAGTGCCTATCACCACTAAAGTTGTGAGTTCGAATCCTGCTTATGTGTACTCAATACAACATTATGTGATAATGTTTGTCAGTGACATCCAACAGGTCGGTGGTTTCTCTCGGTATTCCGGTTTCCTCCATCAATAAAATTGATCGCCACGATATAAATTAAATATTGTTGAAAGTGGCATTAAACACCATAAACCAAGCCATTTTGTCATCAATTAATCTTTTCATTTCAAATACATTGTGTATCACATTTATTAAGAGTCTTACAAATCAATTCTTTATCTATTTTACATGTAGTTCCATGATATACTGCTAAGTAGGAGGGGCATTTTAATTCCTTTGATAGAAGGAGGAGCTACAGAAGAGAATGTACTAAGACAAGCTGTCCAGACATTAGAAAATCTAACCATTAAGTAAGTAGGAGGGGCATTTTAATTCCTTTGATAGGAGGAGCTACAGAAGAGGATGTACTAAGACAAGCTGTCCAGACATTAGAAAATCTAACCATTAAGTAAGTAGGAGGGGCATTTTAATTCCTTTGATAGAAGGAGGAGCTACAGAAGAGAATGTATTAAGACAAGCTGTCCAAACATTAGAAAATCTAACCATTAAGTAAGTAGGAGGGGCATTTTGATTCCTTTGATAGGAGGAGCTACAGAAGAGGATGTACTAAGACAAGCTGTCCAGACATTAGAAAATCTAACCATTAAGTAAGTAGGAGGGGCATTTTAATTCCTTTGATAGAAGGAGGAGCTACAGAAGAGGATGTATTAAGACAAGCTGTCCAGACATTAGAAAATCCAACCATTAAGTAAGTAGGAGGGGCATTTTGATTCTCTTGTTGGGAGGGGGAGGTACAGAGGAAGTAAGTAGGACAGGCATGATCGATTTGGAAGCAGCATTGCAGGGAATCTAAATAGAATTTGATGAGGATTTTGTTCTGTTCATCTACAAACACTTGACAACATCCAATATCATGTCATATCAGAAGTCACATTTTAAAAGACCAATCAACAAAAGGCCTACAAATCTATTGGTATGAACAGCTTTGAGCAGTGAAAAAACGATTACTGTAAGCAGTGCTCCAAATAAGAGAAGTATTTAAGTATTTTGGCGAAATTCCCTATCATATTAAATTCAGAGAGTACAAAGCACTCTACCATATAGTCAATTATCCCCTGTTCTAAAATTTTAAGGGGGTAAATATTAATTGGATTAACTGAAAGTTTAATAAACCTTAATGAATACTCTCTGAGAAAATATAAATACTGCTGTGAAATAGATGATAAATACCCCACTAACCTAAAAATTATCTGGTCCAGAAACGATTATGAAAGATATGTGTATTACACATCAATGCACATGTATACTTTACACAAGCTATTATTATAATTATTTCAGAGTATCAAGCCAGTCATATATGGAAGATAAATATGCTACCCTTTGTTTTGAGATTTTTATGAAGCTGTTACATAAAATACCAACTACAAGACTTGATCCTACCATACAGTGCAAGGTAAATGTTTTAATGTAATGGCAACAAATTGTAAGAGGGGGCCGTCATGATCGTGATTGTATGGTAGTTATACCCCCCGCAACGAAGTTGTAGGGGGGTATACTGGTTTCACCATCTCTGTCCGTCCGTCTGTAGACAAATCATATGTTGTACGATAACTTGAGTTGTGTTTCTTAGAATCTTTTAAAATTTTATCAGCTGTTTACTGGTGAAGAGAGGAGGATCCCTTTCATTTTGTTGATTTTCACATTTGCCATTCCAGAGTTATTGGACTTGATATGACGGAAAATAGGATTTTTACCCTATGTTGTATGATAACTTGAGTATTGTTTCTCAGAATGTTTTGAAATTTTATCAGCAGCTTACCGGTGAAGAGAGGAGGATCCCTTTCATTTTTGACGATTTTCACTTTTGCCGTTCCAGAGTTATTGGACTTGATATGACGGAAAATAGGATTTTTACCCTATGTCTTATGATAACTTGAGTAGTGTTTCTCAGAATGTTTTGAAATTTTATCAGCAGCTTACCGGTGAAGATCCCTTTCATTTTTGGTCGGAACAATCAGTAATGTTTTGGTTATGGAAATAGGTTGGACAGATGTGGGGAGCGAGGGGTATATCTTAGTGAGCTGTGCTGACAATAATACTAGTTGGATTTACAACTACCTATGCAATCAGTGTCTGTCACCACTAACTTTGTGATTTCGAGTCCCGTTCATAGCGAGGTTTACTCAATACAACATTATGTGATAAAGTTTGGTAGTGACTTGTGACAGGTTGGTGGTTTTCTCCGGGTACTCCGGTTTCCTCCACCAATAAAACTGACTAACATGATATAACTGAAATATTGTTGAAAGTGGCGTTAAACAGCATAAACTTTAAAAAAAAATTTGTAAGAATAGGGATGGGGTTATTTGAATTTATCAGTGATTTGTAAATTTTCCTGTAAATCTTGACACAAGACAATAACTGTTTTTCAAGCAACAAGTGTGATACAAGCAGATTATTGTTGATTTCTAGCATAAGGAAATATTGATGTCACTGAAGTCACCTTGACAAATCCTCGATAAACATACTATCCTTGATATGTTTTGCACGAAATTGACTTCTCATAGTATCTCACAGCTTCACCTTCAATGTGATATTGCTTTGAAAAAATCCATTCTCGTAAAAGAAATCTACGATGGTATATTCAGGGTCCCAGATTAACTTTTTGTGCATAATAGCCAACTGGGCTACTGAAATTTTGAGACTGCTAGCCCAGATTAAAAAGCAGTAGCCCAGGTGAAAATGACGAGGGCTGCTAGGGGGGTTATTCCCCTCCCCCCCCTCCAAGAAAATTTGTATTTTTTAAGCCAAATCCTGCATTTTACACACATTTTTGAAAGAAAAAAAACTAGTTGAAAAAGTGGATTTTCCCCAATATATAAACATTTGGTACATTTTTCTTGATTTAAAAAAAAATCAACTACCAGAATAGTAGTATGGTCTTATTATCTTAATTTGTGTGAGTTGCAAATACACACTGTACATATCATCCCCTTGTCATCCACATACTTCAACCTTTTCCCACTATGGTAAATATTTCCTTGTATGCTTATCTTTATCATACCCCTTGTAGTAGTACTCTTTGGTACTTTCAAACTTCTTTTTTTTCTTTTCAAATTCACTGGGAGGCTTGACCCCCGATAAATAATTCCACATCACTAACTTTATAATTTTCGATAGACATGGATGTTGATAAAAAATTAAAGATAAAAAACAATTCCGGAATTGCCTCGATTTAATTCTTTGTTTTGGTATATTTTAATATATTAACGACATACTATAATCTAAACAATAACAATTAATTAATTACAAAATATTTTAAAAAATCACCTTTTCTCGAATCCTTCCGTAAGCTTTACAACCGCACTGGTATGTTTTGAACTTTGAAAATTTACCGAAATTTAGAGTGCTCCTTAGCCGGAGGATTATTCTATAAACTACACATTCTGGTTCCCTGTTTGAAAAGCCGTAACTGATGTTCCTTTGAGTTAGAAACATTTCAGTTGAACAGGTAGCAAAAAAACGATCACGATACAAACGGACAAACGATAGTTTAGGGATACAGGGCTACTGGAATTTTTAATAGCCAGCTGGGCTATCTTTCTACGTTTTCAAGTCGCCCAGGTGACATTTTGGTTGCCATGGGCGACTGGGCAACCACATTTTTCCTATGATATTACAGAGTGATATTGTAAGTATCACCGACAGTCAATTTACTGACTGATACTAAAAATTATCAGTCAATGTGACATCAAACACATTATGACATTACTGATAAAACAATAATGTCAGGTATGAATGTCTCGACCTTCAAAACTGCTATTATTCTATATTTATTTAGTAATTTTCTTAAATCATTTAACTCATCTGAACCATAGTCTGCTGGTAAACACATTATATTGTCAATTTTCTTTGCCAAAAGCACTGGATAAAATTGAAATAAACTTGGCAGAAATAATTCTTGTATGTTTCTTTACAATGTTTTTTCATGTTGATAAGAAAAATGAGATTTCTGCCACCCTATATGAAAAATGTTTAAAAAACTCCTTTTTATAAATAAACTGCTGAACTGGATTCATTGGATGGTCCTTTAAAATCTGTTTTTCTTTTTTTTTTGTCTATTGGAAAATGTAGATGGACACCATCACTGCACATACTTAATATAAAAATCTGTGAAAAACAAGATAAACATGAATGATCATTGAATGGTCCGTCACAAAGTTTACGATTTATTTTTTAGATTAAAAAAAAACTAAGATAGCTTTAGTAAAAATTATATTACTTAAGCTTAAGCTGGTTTGCTCAGTAGTTTTAGGTTTATGGTGTTTAACACCACTTTCAACAATATTACAGTTATATCATGGTGGTCTGTTTATTGGTGGAGAAAACCACAGACCTGTCGCAAGTCGCTGACAAACTTTATCACATAATATTGTATTGAGTACACCTCGCCATGAACGGGGTTCGAACTGACAACTTTAGTGGTGATAGGCACTGATTACATAGGTAGTTGTAAATTCAACTACCATACAATCATGACCACAACTGCCCCAGTTTGCTCAGTAAAAAACTCAGATTTTAGTTTTTGCTTTGTTTGGTGCCAGGTAAGCTTCTAGTCATGTTTTAATTTTAATTTCATACAGTAATGTCTGAACATGTAAACAAAAATAACTTACCTGTTTGTTGTATTTTTTTTTTGCAGGTATTAATATGCACACTAAGAGGTTTACAGAACCTGCTAGCTGCTACCAAGATAATGCCCTCTGATCAACTAGGACCCCTTCTAGCAGGAGTTAGGGTAAGCCATAATTAAACAGTCTGCACCAATGACCACTAGCCCTATGCCCCTGTCAAGTAAAAATTGGTTCGGGCTAGTAAAAATTGCATAAAATTTACTAAATCAAATAGAACAAATTCTTCTAAAATACTGTTCAGGCTAGTTTGTCAAAATGTTTTTGGCACAGACTGGTTAAAGTTATAGAGATTAATACAGTAGAAACTGTTTAGCGTAAATTAAGTATTGTTTAGCTTCACTCCAATAGAAATTGTACAAAGTCAAACTCATGATTGAGTGAGAAAGTAGAAATTATTTAAGGCCAATTTAGTATTCCTTTTTTTTTGCCTCCAATACAAGTTATAGTGGGTTATTTATTTGGTATTTTGAAATATATAATATCTCTTCCTGAACAGGAGAAAGACACTATTCTTCTTGATTTTTCTGTGTCTTTGAAAGTAAATAATAAATTTGAGAATGTTTGAAATCGTTGAAGCTATTCTTCATGATATTTGAAAATAAATTTATATTGTCCGTCAATCCTTCAAATTTTCCTCCATAGTGGTCAGTTTTAAAACATTTCATTAATAAATCTTGTTATGCCCCTGCGACAAAGAGTTGGGGGGCATATTAATTTACCCCTGTTCGTTCGTCCGTCTGCCCGTCCGGATATAGATACATGGTTTGTCCGGCTATCTCCTCCTACAGTTTTGGAGCTACAGCTTTAATATTTTCTAGGATTTTTATACACATAATGAAGGTGTGCATGTCCACAGGATTTTAATTTTCATCAAATATTCTCAAAATGACAGGTAGTTGGACTTTGTCATTTTGTTCGTCCGTCTGGATATAGATACATGGTTTGTCCGGCTGTCTCCTCCTACAGTTTTGGAGCTACAGCTCTAATATTTTGTATGATGTTTATACACATAATGGAGGTGTGCATGTCCACAGGATTTTGATTTTCATCAAATATTCGATAATGACAGGTAGTTGCCGTTGGACTTGGTAATTTTTTTATGCCCCGCAACTAAGCTGATTCTAGATAGAATTATACCCATTTCACCACAGGTAATACCTTTATATTTACATATCAGGAATGAAAAATTAAAGGTACTATCTGTATACAAGTTGAGTATGATAGAACATCATACATAGTGTTAAAATACTTTTGACTTGTTTATAATTTCTTATGGTCAGGTGGGGGCATCATTTGTGTCTTACAGACTCCTAACAAAACCACTTTGTCCATATTTATCAAGTGCGGGCGCATACTTCTTTTCTAGTTTTTGTTAACTTGTTCAATAAGTTTCAAACATAATATTTTGAAGACCAGCGTAGCTAGAATTCTCATTTAGCTCCATTACAAAGGAATCTACCATCATTTGCACATTTTCGACATTGATTCTAAGTTATATACATTTTACAGGAGTTATTTCACATTAAGGTGAGTGTTAGAGAAATAACTCGTATATAAAAAGGTATAAAAAATATACTGTATTTAGGGTTGTATAATGCACATTGGTGCATAATGCGCACCCCCTCTTGGCCTTGAAAATCTCCAGAAAAAAACTAGTTCGTGTCTATAATGCGCATGGACTTTTAAAAAAATCACCGTCGGAAATGTAAGAATTAAATATCAATCGTATATATTTTTCAGTCCTTTGAGCATGTTTCATTTGCTGGGAGAATTTAAGAACCATTTATCTCTTTTCATCTTCAATAAAGTTGCAAAATATTAAATGTGTTGGGTTTTATTTGCAGACATGTGATTTCCCAGTCTGGGAAAGAGTGAAACACATTGTTCCTGTTTATAATGCGCACCCCTCCTACAAATTAAAGAATCTGGGCAAAATCCTGCACATTATATAACCCTAAATACGGTAATTTTAGAATCAAATCCTGAATGTACAAAAGGTCTATAGATTTCTGTTAATTTTTTGTTCAGCATATGAATGGAGATGAACACAATGTATTTCTCCACTTGTTATTTATCCTTTTCACACTTTTACCATTTGTTTTTCAATAGAAGGATATATTTTGTTTCCGTTGCAGACGTCAATGTTCCATGGAATTTCAAGTGTTCCTGTGTCTGTACCAGAAACACTTCACCCAACACCTCTCAGTAATATAGAGTCATCCCATGGAGATAAAACCCCAACATCACCAAAGAAATCTCAAACAGACGATAACAATAAAGGACAGGGGAACAAGAAATCTAAAAAAAGAAAACCCAGAAAAGGAAAGGAGATGGATGGAGACCAAGGTCAGGGTCAAGAGGAAGCCACCTTGTCACAGGCCGTGAGTGGTCTATCAGTTGAAAGTAAAGCAGAAAAAGAAGGATTTAGACCTGCATGGGCCAGGATAAGTAGTTCAGAATCTGATTATTCTGATACTGAAGGAGTTCAAAGTTCAAGATATAGGTCAACCTGTGCAAAGGTCAGACAGTGTGCTCTAGCATGTCTTCATACTGTGATTAAGGTAAGTATTCTGTTTAGATAATAAAATTAGAAATTACCCATAGGTCGTCTAGAAAATTGTTCAGACAGAAGAACTGTTTAAGCAGATCCCTTTATTAACTAAAAAAAAACTTTAGAAGTCCCAGTTTTCTATTCCTCTTTTGAATTTAACCTGTCTAATCCAAATATATGTCAATCTGAACAACAACAGGTACTTTGCCTACATTTTTTAAGTGTTAATAAAAATTAAAGGATTTCCTTCATTCAATCAACGTATATGAAAGAGAAATATTACAGTGTATGATACTTTATCAATAAATTTTCTGAATGAAAATGAAGTTAATAAGAAATTTCTTTATTACTAATACAAGGAAAAAGTAACTGATCAGGCTAATTTGTGTCAGATAAAAAAATATATATCCCCACAGAGATTAAAACAAATTAGCAGAATAAAAGGCATAATAAAAACCTTTTTTTTTGTGATTTTTTTTGTACAGGGCATTTGTGGCATATTGTTAATGCTGCCATTACTATTTGTAGCCAAAATGAATAGCCTCTTAAAACTCGTAAAATGTTTTTAACACTTAAATTGGATAGCATCACAAAAATATACATCTGAAATCAGATTTAAAATTCATTGAAATCCCTTATAAATTTTTCAAGATATACATATATAATTTGTATTTAATTTTTAAAATTTGTGAAAGATAATAAAAATTCTCTTGATATTTTACGAAATTACACAGTGACAGAAATACCTAATTCAGTTAACGAAATATACATGTATATATATATATTTTTAGAATAATGATAAGAAGCTGATGTTTGGTTACTGGTCTTCCTTCATTCCTGATTCTGTTACATCAGGGAACAGTTCACATATACAGACATTATTTACCATAATCCTGAAAGACCCATCACCAAAGGTTTGTATGCGTACATATATACCATAATCCTGAAGGACTGTTCAAGGACACACCTTTTAAGATTTTTAAAATATTTCTTACTGCTCCAGTCCTATTCATTATCTACCCTGTTATTTATTGCAATTAATCTGCATTGTATCTGTCCATAAGCCACTCCGAGTGACAACTTTTTAAATACATGATTGTACAGTAGATGAAATACTGCTCAATTGACCTAAAACCTTAACAATAAAATAACAGCTGACAAAACGTGAATCCATTTTTACCTGCCACCTATTTTTTTTATAAAATTATTTTAACGAACCAGTTGAATTACTATCATGATTTTTTATTTCTATTTCAGTGTCGTATGGGTGCATTGGCAACATTAACTGCTTTGTTGGATGGAACAAAAACATACTTGGCAGCTGCTGAGGATAGGTAAGATTACGCTAGATAGAAAATACTGAAAAATAATTAAGATTCAATTTTGGCTAAAAGACCAAACCTGTTCATGTCTCTAGTTGTTTGAGTGTATTAAGTATCCACCATCATTACATTAAGTATCCACCATCATTGCATTAAGTATCCACCATCATTACATTAAGTATCCACCATCAATACATTAAGTATCCACCATCATTACATTAAGTATCCACCATCATTACATTAAGTATCCACCATCAATACATTAAGTATCCACCATCATTGCATTAAGTATCAACCATCAATACATTAAGTATCCACCATCATTGCATTAAGTATCCACCATCATTACATTAAGTATCCACCATCATTACATTAAGTATCCACCATCAATACATTGAGTATCCACCATCATTACATTAAGTATCCACCATCATTACATTGAGTATCCACCATCAATACATTAAGTATCCACCATCATTACATTAAGTATCCACCATCATTACATTAAGTATCCACCATCATTACATTCAGTATCCACCATCAATACATTGAGTATCCACCATCATTACATTGAGTATCCACCATCATTACATTAAGTATCCACCATCATTACATTAAGTATCCACCATCATTACATTAAGTATCCACCATCATTGCATTAAGTATCCACCATCATTACATTAAGTGTCCACCATCATTGCGTTAAGTATCCACCATCATTACATTAAGTATCCACCATCAATACATTAAGTATCCACCATCATTACATTAAGTATCCACCATCATTACATTAAGTATCCACCATCAATACATTAAGTATCCACCATCATTGCATTAAGTATCCACCATCAATACATTAAGTATCCACCATCATTGCATTAAGTATCCACCATCATTACATTAAGTATCCACCATCATTACATTAAGTATCCACCATCAATACATTGAGTATCCACCATCATTACATTAAGTATCCACCATCATTACATTAAGTATCCACCATCAATACATTAAGTATCCACCATCATTACATTAAGTATCCACCATCATTACATTGAGTATCCACCATCATTACATTAAGTATCCACCATCATTACATTAAGTATCCACCATCATTACATTGAGTATTCACCATCATTACATTAAGTATCCACCATCATTACATTAAGTATCCACCATCAATACATTGAGTATCCACCATCATTACATTAAGTATCCACCATCATTACATTAAGTATCCACCATCAATACATTGAGTATCCACCATCATTACATTGAGTATCCACCATCATTACATTAAGTATCCATCATCAATACATTGAGTATCCACCATCAATACATTAAGTATCCACCATCATTACATTAAGTATCCACCATCATTACATTAAGTATCCACCATCAATACATTGAGTATCCACCATCATTACATTGAGTATCCACCATCATTACATTAAGTATCCACCATCAATACATTGAGTATCCACCATCAATACATTGAGTATCCACCATCAATACATTAAGTATTCACCATCATTACATTAAGTATCCACCATCATTACATTAAGTATCCACCATCATTACATTAAGTATCCACCATCATTACATTAAGTATCCACCATCATTACATTAAGTATCCACCATCAATACATTAAGTATCCACCATCATTACATTAAGTATCCACCATCATTACATTAAGTATCCACCATCAATACATTGAGTATCCACCATCATTACATTAAGTATCCACCATCAATACATTAAGTATCCACCATCAATACATTAAGTATCCACCATCATTACATTAAGTATTCACCATCATTACATTAAGTATCCACCATCATTACATTGAGTATCCACCATCAATACATTAAGTATCCACCATCATTACATTAAGTATCCACCATCATTACATTAAGTATCCACCATCATTACATTAAGTATTCACCATCATTACATTAAGTATCCACCATCATTACATTAAGTATCCACCATCATTACATTAAGTATCCACTATCATTACATTAAGTATCCACCATCATTACATTAAGTATCCACCATCATTACATTAAGTATCCACCATCAATACATTGAGTATCCACCATCATTACATTGAGTATCCACCATCATTACATTAAGTATCCACCATCATTACATTGAGTATCCACCATCATTACATTAAGTATCCACCATCATTACATTAAGTGTCCACCATCATTACATTAAGTATCCACCATCATTACATTAAGTATCCACCATCATTATAGTAGGCTCTTGTAAGAAAGGTTTGAAGACATCAAAGGTTAATCAGATGCCATAAATTGAAGAAGGACAAACAATATAATGGCTAAAAGAAAAAGGACAAACAATGGTCGACATAATACTACACAGAAAACTAGATCGTGCAACATGAATACCACTTCAAATCAGGGGTGAACTCACCTTTAAATATAAAAGTGAGAATAGTCACACATTGTCTATACTAATACACAATGAATGAATAGTGTGGGTTTGGTTTTGGTTAATGGTGTTTAACGCCACTTTTAGCAATATTTCAGTCATTTCGTGGCAGTCAGTTTTATTGGTGGAGGAAAACGGAGTACCTGGAGAAAACCATCGACCTGTCGCAAGTTACTGACAAACTTTATCACATAATGTTGTATCAAGTACACCTCACCATGAACAGGTTCGAACTCACAACTTTCGTGGTGATAGGCTCTTATTGCACAGGTAGTTGTAAATCCAACTACCATACGATCACGACCATGACGGCCCGCCCCTAAGCAATATAAATAAAAATATATTATTTCAAAAACTCTCAAGTGCAACTTTGGTGCTATTGTCTTAATTCCAGTGTTTTCCAATTTGGTTTCAGAGTATGACTACTGATAAAAGTTTTTATGATTTCAAGACCTAGCCTTACTATATTTTAAAAACATTTGAAAAAAACAGACAGTCAGAGCTCTTTATCAAATAATCATTTTTTTCTTCTAATCTGACTATTTTGGAGTACTGTCAAATATAAGGTGGTAATTTTTCAGTGAAGTAGTATGACCAGACATTAACATCATTTTCTACAGTTTTATTAACTAATAATCATGAATTTCACACTATTTTTGTTGGATTTATTTTCAGTGAACAAGTACGGACAGCGTTTACTGCATTTTCTACAGTGTTAGGAAGTACTATAAATGAATTACATCGTTGTTTATTGTTAGCCTTGGTATCAGAAAATTTTCCATTAACCCTCACACAGCTTATCAAGGTAAGTCCACCATTAGGAGAAAACATTTCATGACCTCTCACACAATATATTTTATTTTAAGCCTAGGTACTAAGTAACTTCAACAAAACATGTACTTTTGTGATTTTATGTACAATTATTGCCTCCAATGGCAGGGTTGTGGTCCAGTTCATCTACCATAAAACATACATATCTATTAACCTTTTTGGTATTCATTGCATAAAGAATACAGCTGTTTTAAAGGTTGAGACAGACATTATCACTAGTATGACAGTGAGTATGATAGGACGAGCTATGATACTAATGATAATGTATGTTGAGACCTCCAAAACTCACATTATTGTTTTTATCTGTAACATCATAATGTGTTTGACATCACACTGACTGATAGTTTTCAGTATAAGAGTCAGTCTATTGATACTGACAATATCACTCGGTGAGATCAAAGGAAATGTGTCCAAACACTTGGTGAGATCAAAGGAAATGTGTCCAAACACTTGGTGAGATCAAAGGAAATGTGTCCAAACACTTGGTGAGATCAAAGGAAATGTGTCCAAACAATTGGTGAGATCAAAGGAAATGTGTCCAAACACTTGGTGAGATCAAAGGAAATGTTTCCAAACACTTGGTGAGATCAAAGGAAATGTGTCCAAACACTCGGTGAGATCAAAGGAAATGTGTCCAAACACTCTGTGAGATCAAAGGAAATGTGTCCAAACACTTGGTGAGATCAAAGGAAATGTGTCCAAACACTTGGTGAGATCAAAGGAAATGTGTCCAAACACTCGGTGAGATCAAAGGAAATGTGTCCAAGCACTCGGTGAGATCAAATGAAATGTGTCCAAACACTCGGTGAGATCAAAGGAAATGTGTCCAAACACTCGGTGAGATCAAATGAAATGTGTCCAAACACTCGGTGAGATCAAAGGAAATGTGTCCAAGCACTCGGTGAGATCAAAAGAAATGTGTCCAAGCACTCCGTGAGATCAAAGGAAATGTGTCCAAACACTCGGTGAGATCAAAGGAAATGTGTCCAAACACTCGGTGAGATCAAAGGAAATGTGTCCAAACACTCGATGAGATCAAAGGAAATGTGTCCAAACACTCGGTGAGATCAAAAGAAATGTGTCCAAGCACTCCGTGAGATCAAAGGAAATGTGTCCAAACACTTGGTGAGATCAAAGGAAATGTGTCCAAACACTCGGTGAGATCAAAGGAAATGTGTCCAAACACTCGGTGAGATCAAAGGAAATGTGTCCAAGCACTCGGTGAGATCAAAGGAAATGTGTCCAAACACTCGGTGAGATCAAAGGAAATGTGTCCAAACACTCGGTGAGATCAAAGGAAATGTGTCCAAACACTCGATGAGATCAAAGGAAATGTGTCCAAACACTTGGTGAGATCAAAGGAAATGTGTCCAAATTACTGATAAATATCATTTTTTGGTTTGATTATCACAAGCAACAAGCTAAAAACTAGAGGAGATAAGTAATGCTTCATTAAAAAAGCAATAAAAACAGTGTTATTGGTCTCATGTTCATCCTTAATGTACAGACAAGCAAGATATCTTTTTTTTATTCATACTTTGTTTTGTTTTTGTTGATGTTGGTAGAATTGTTGACCATTACTGTTTAAACTTTCTTTAGGTGAGAGGTGGTTGTTAGTTTTGTTGATGTTGGTAGAATTGTTGACCATTACTGTTTAAACTTTCTTTAGGTGAGAGGTGGTTGTTAGTTTTGTTGATGTTGGTAGAATTGTTGACCATTACTGTTTAAACTTTCTTTAGGTGAGAGGTGGTTGTTGGTTTTGTTGATGTTGGTAGAATTGTTGACCATTACTGTTTAAACTTTCTTTAGGTGAGAGGTGGTTGTTGGTTTTGTTGATGTTGGTAGAATTGTTGACCATTACTGTTTAAACTTTCTTTAGGTGAGAGGTGGTTGTTGGTTTTGTTGATGTTGGTAGAATTGTTGACCATTACTGTTTAAACTTTCTTTAGGTGAGAGGTGGTTGTTGGTTTTGTTGATGTTGGTAGAATTGTTGACCATTACTGTTTAAACTTTCTTTAGGTGAGAGGTGGTTGTTGGTTTTGTTGATGTTGGTAGAATTGTTGACCATCACTGTTTAAACTTTCTTTAGGTGAGAGGTGGTTGTTAGTTTTGTTGATGTTGGTAGAATTGTTGACCATTACTGTTTAAACTTTCTTTAGGTGAGAGGTGGTTGTTGGTTTTGTTGATGTTGGTAGAATTGTTGACCATTACTGTTTAAACTTTCTTTAGGTGAGAGGTGGTTGTTGGTTTTGTTGATGTTGGTAGAATTGTTGACCATTACTGTTTAAACTTTCTTTAGGTGAGAGGTGGTTGTTGGTTTTGTTGATGTTGGTAGAATTGTTGACCATTACTGTTTAAACTTTCTTTAGGTGAGAGGTGGTTGTTGGTTTTGTTGATGTTGGTAGAATTGTTGACCATTACTGTTTAAACTTTCTTTAGGTGAGAGGTGGTTGTTGGTTTTGTTGATGTTGGTAGAATTGTTGACCATCACTGTTTAAACTTTCTTTAGGTGAGAGGTGGTTGTTGGTTTTGTTGATGTTGGTAGAATTGTTGACCATTACTGTTTAAACTTTCTTTAGGTGAGAGGTGGTTGTTGGTTTTGTTGATGTTGGTAGAATTGTTGACCATCACTGTTTAAACTTTCTTTAGGTGAGAGGTGGTTGTTGGTTTTGTTGATGTTGGTAGAATTGTTGACCATTACTGTTTAAACTTTCTTTAGGTGAGAGGTGGTTGTTGGTTTTGTTGATATTGGTAGAATTGTTGACCATCACTGTTTAAACTTTCTTTAGGTGAGAGGTGGTTGTTGGTTTTGTTGATGTTGGTAGAATTGTTGACCATTACTGTTTAAACTTTCTTTAGGTGAGAGGTGGTTGTTGGTTTTGTTGATGTTGGTAGAATTGTTGACCATCACTGTTTAAACTTTCTTTAGGTGAGAGGTGGTTGTTGGTTTTGTTGATGTTGGTAGAATTGTTGACCATTACTGTTTAAACTTTCTTTAGGTGAGAGGTGGTTGTTGGTTTTGTTGATGTTGGTAGAATTGTTGACCATCACTGTTTAAACTTTCTTTAGGTGAGAGGTGGTTGTTAGTTTTGTTGATATTGGTAGAATTGTTGACCATCACTGTTTAAACTTTCTTTAGGTGAGAGGTGGTTGTTAGTTTTGTTGATATTGGTAGAATTGTTGACCATTACTGTTTAAACTTTCTTTAGGTGAGAGGTGGTTGTTGGTTTTGTTGATATTGGTAGAATTGTTGACCATCACTGTTTAAACTTTCTTTAGGTGAGAGGTGGTTGTTGGTTTTGTTGATGTTGGTAGAATTGTTGACCATTACTGTTTAAACTTTCTTTAGGTGAGAGGTGGTTGTTGGTTTTGTTGATGTTGGTAGAATTGTTGACCATCACTGTTTAAACTTTCTTTAGGTGAGAGGTGGTTGTTGGTTTTGTTGATGTTGGTAGAATTGTTGACCATTACTGTTTAAACTTTCTTTAGGTGAGAGGTGGTTGTTGGTTTTGTTGATGTTGGTAGAATTGTTGACCATCACTGTTTAAACTTTCTTTAGGTGAGAGGTGGTTGTTAGTTTTGTTGATATTGGTAGAATTGTTGACCATCACTGTTTAAACTTTCTTTAGGTGAGAGGTGGTTGTTAGTTTTGTTGATATTGGTAGAATTGTTGACCATCACTGTTTAAACTTTCTTTAGATGAGAGGTGGTTGTTGGATTTGTTGATGTTGGTAGAATTGTTGACCATCACTGTTTAAACTTTCTTTAGGTGAGAGGTGGTTGTTGGTTTTGTTGATATTGGTAGAATTGTTGACCATCACTGTTTAAACTTTCTTTAGGTGAGAGGTGGTTGTTAGTTTTGTTGATATTGGTAGAATTGTTGACCATCACTGTTTAAACTTTCTTTAGGTGAGAGGTGGTTGTTAGTTTTGTTGATATTGGTAGAATTGTTGACCATCACTGTTTAAACTTTCTTTAGGTGAGAGGTGGTTGTTGGTTTTGTTGATGTTGGTAGAATTGTTGACCATCACTGTTTAAACTTTCTTTAGGTGAGAGGTGGTTGTTAGTTTTGTTGATATTGGTAGAATTGTTGACCATCACTGTTTAAACTTTCATTTCATAATTTGTTTATTGAAACTATGATATTTTATCCATTCATGTAATGAATTTATTTTTCATTTTAGTGTTTATCCATTTTGATTTCTAATGTGCCATACCATAGAATGAGACCAGGACTGTTGTCAAGGGTAACAAAGCAAGTCAGGAACTTCCTGGGTCATAGAGGTCAGTATTTATTATTTATTTTAATTTGTCAGAATAAGACCAGGAAAATTTTGATTTGTTTCTGGGAAATTAACCTGATTATTTCTCAAGACCACAAAAATCTAAGAAACACTTAATTAACTTTACACATCCTTTTACCTGATACATCTTTTACATGTATTACCTCATATTTTTTTTTAAAGTTTCCACTAAGTGTTGGCCACATTTTTTTTTTGGGCAAAATCTAACATGCGTTGTTTTAAATAAAGTAGTAAGCAAAATGTGATGAATGCTTAGCAACATACATGTACATTTTATCAGAACACTTTTTGAAAATTAATTTTAATTAATATCCCTGTCAGGTTGTTTTATATTGTCAGTTAGAGTGAAACCTGTCTAAACCGAACCTCCTAAGGACCAGCTTTTGTATTTGGAATAGACAGGTGTTCAGTTTATACAGGTTATTTTTACAAAGAATTTCTATATTGGGATTTTATTTAAAATGTTATTTATACAGGATTCTGGTTTATTCAGGGTTTGGCTTAGACAGGTTTCACTGTATAATACATATATCCTAATGAGGGACATGTGATTGTTTCATTGGTGTTTTGTATAATACATATATCATGAGGGACATGTGATTGTTTCATTGGTGTTATTAAGTGCTATTATGTAGTGATTTCTGGCATTCTGAAGACATTATTGTAAGATTATGTAAATGTATTGAATAATCTTTGTTATAATCCAGTGTATGTGAACAAACAATGTTAAATGTTTAGAATGTCACTCCTTTTCTTGATAAAGGCCATCACTCTATTTTGAGGTAGGAGTCCATTGAAAATCACATCCTCATTCTTTGTTGTTGTTGTTAAAATATGCTACTTGTCTCTCTACTTCTTCTCATGAGTGAGTGATTAGGTGATACATTGTTCAGTTCTAACATAATTAAAATATGCTACTTGTCTCTCTACTTCTTCTCACGAGTGAGTGATTAGGTGATACATTGTTCAGTTCTAACATAATTAAAATATACTACTTGTCTCTCTACTTCTTCTCATGAGTGAGTGATTAGGTGATACATTGTTCAGTTCTAACATAATTAAAATATGCTACTTGTCTCTCTACTTCTTCTCATGAGTGAGTGATTAGGTGATACATTGTTCAGTTCTAACATAATTAAAATATGCTACTTGTCTCTCTACTTCTTCTCATGAGTGAGTGATTAGGTGATACATTGTTCAGTTCTAACATAATTAAAATATACTACTTGTCTCTCTACTTCTTCTCATGAGTGAGTGATTAGGTGATACATTGTTCAGTTCTAACATAATTAAAATATACTACTTGTCTCTCTACTTCTTCTCATGACTGAGTGATTAGGTGATACATTGTTCAGTTCTAACATAATTAAAATATACTACTTGTCTCTCTACTTCTTCTCATGAGTGAGTGATTAGGTGATACATTGTTCAGTTCTAACATAATTAAAATATGCTACTTGTCTCTCTACTTCTTCTCATGAGTGAGTGATTAGGTGATACATTGTTCAGTTCTAACATAATTAAAATATGCTACTTGTCTCTCTACTTCTTCTCATGAGTGAGTGATTAGGTGATACATTGTTCAGTTCTAACATAATTAAAATATACTACTTGTCTCTCTACTTCTTCTCATGAGTGAGTGATTAGGTGATACATTGTTCAGTTCTAACATAATTAAAATATACTACTTGTCTCTCTACTTCTTCTCATGAGTGAGTGATTAGGTGATACATTGTTCAGTTCTAACATAATTAAAATATACTACTTGTCTCTCTACTTCTTCTCATGAGTGAGTGATTAGGTGATACATTGTTCAGTTCTAACATAATTAAAATATACTACTTGTCTCTCTACTTCTTCTCATGAGTGAGTGATTAGGTGATACATTGTTCAGTTCTAACATAATTAAAATATACTACTTGTCTCTCTACTTCTTCTCATGAGTGAGTGATTAGGTGATACATTGTTCAGTTCTAACATAATTAAAATATGCTACTTGTCTCTCTACTTCTTCTCATGAGTGAGTGATTAGGTGATACATTGTTCAGTTCTAACATAATTAAAATATGCTACTTGTCTCTCTACTTCTTCTCATGAGTGAGTGATTAGGTGATACATTGTTCAGTTCTAACATAATTAAAATATGCTACTTGTCTCTCTACTTCTTCTCATGAGTGAGTGATTAGGTGATACATTGTTCAGTTCTAACATAATTAAAATATGCTACTTGTCTCTCTACTTCTTCTCATGAGTGAGTGATTAGGTGATACATTGTTCAGTTCTAACATAATTAAAATATGCTACTTGTCTCTCTACTTCTTCTCATGAGTGAGTGATTAGGTGATACATTGTTCAGTTCTAACATAATTAAAATATGCTACTTGTCTCTCTACTTCTTCTCATGAGTGAGTGATTAGGTGATACATTGTTCAGTTCTAACATAATTAAAATATACTACTTGTCTCTCTACTTCTTCTCATGAGTGAGTGATTAGGTGATACATTGTTCAGTTCTAACATAATTAAAATATACTACTTGTCTCTCTACTTCTTCTCATGAGTGAGTGATTAGGTGATACATTGTTCAGTTCTAACATAATTAAAATATACTACTTGTCTCTCTACTTCTTCTCATGAGTGAGTGATTAGGTGATACATTGTTCAGTTCTAACATAATTAAAATATACTACTTGTCTCTCTACTTCTTCTCATGAGTGAGTGATTAGGTGATACATTGTTCAGTTCTAACATAATTAAAATATGCTACTTGTCTCTCTACTTCTTCTCATGAGTGAGTGATTAGGTGATACATTGTTCAGTTCTAACATAATTAAAATATGCTACTTGTCTCTCTACTTCTTCTCATGAGTGAGTGATTAGGTGATACATTGTTCAGTTCTAACATAATTAAAATATACTACTTGTCTCTCTACTTCTTCTCATCAGTGAGTGATTAGGTCATACATTGTTCAGTTCTAACATAATTAAAATATGCTACTTGTCTCTCTACTTCTTCTCATCAGTGAGTGATTAGGTCATACATTGTTCAGTTCTAACATAATTAAAATATGCTACTTGTCTCTCTACTTCTTCTCATGAGTGAGTGATTAGGTGATACATTGTTCAGTTCTAACATAATTAAAATATGCTACTTGTCTCTCTACTTCTTCTCATGAGTGAGTGATTAGGTGATACATTGTTCAGTTCTAACATAATTAAAATATACTACTTGTCTCTCTACTTCTTCTCATGAGTGAGTGATTAGGTGATACATTGTTCAGTTCTAACATAATTAAAATATGCTACTTGTCTCTCTACTTCTTCTCATGAGTGAGTGATTAGGTGATACATTGTTCAGTTCTAACATAATTAAAATATGCTACTTGTCTCTCTACTTCTTCTCATGAGTGAGTGATTAGGTGATACATTGTTCAGTTCTAACATAATTAAAATATGCTACTTGTCTCTCTACTTCTTCTCATGAGTGAGTGATTAGGTGATACATTGTTCAGTTCTAACATAATTAAAATATGCTACTTGTCTCTCTACTTCTTCTCATGAGTGAGTGATTAGGTGATACATTGTTCAGTTCTAACATAATTAAAATATGCTACTTGTCTCTCTACTTCTTCTCATGAGTGAGTGATTAGGTGATACATTGTTCAGTTCTAACATAATTAAAATATGCTACTTGTCTCTCTACTTCTTCTCATGAGTGAGTGATTAGGTGATACATTGTTCAGTTCTAACATAATTAAAATATGCTACTTGTCTTCTACTTCTTCTCATGAAGTGAGTGATTAGGTGATACATTGTTCAGTTCTAACATAATTAAAATATGCTACTTGTCTCTCTACTTCTTCTCATGAGTGAGTGATTAGGTGATACATTGTTCAGTTCTAACATAATTAAAATATGCTACTTGTCTCTCTACTTCTTCTCATGAGTGAGTGATTAGGTGATACATTGTTCAGTTCTAACATAATTAAAATATGCTACTTGTCTCTCTACTTCTTCTCATGAGTGAGTGATTAGGTGATACATTGTTCAGTTCTAACATAATTAAAATATACTACTTGTCTCTCTACTTCTTCTCATGAGTGAGTGATTAGGTGATACATTGTTCAGTTCTAACATAATTAAAATATGCTACTTGTCTCTCTACTTCTTCTCATGAGTGAGTGATTAGGTGATACAATGTTCAGTTCTAACATAATTAAAATATACTACTTGTCTCTCTACTTCTTCTCATGAGTGAGTGATTAGGTGATACATTGTTCAGTTCTAACATAATTAAAATATACTACTTGTCTCTCTACTTCTTCTCATGAGTGAGTGATTAGGTGATACATTGTTCAGTTCTAACATAATTAAAATATGCTACTTGTCTCTCTACTTCTTCTCATGAGTGAGTGATTAGGTGATACATTGTTCAGTTCTAACATAATTAAAATATACTACTTGTCTCTCTACTTCTTCTCATGAGTGAGTGATTAGGTGATACATTGTTCAGTTCTAACATAATTAAAATATGCTACTTGTCTCTCTACTTCTTCTCATGAGTGAGTGATTAGGTGATACATTGTTCAGTTCTAACATAATTAAAATATACTACTTGTCTCTCTACTTCTTCTCATGAGTGAGTGATTAGGTGATACAATGTTCAGTTCTAACATAATTAAAATATACTACTTGTCTCTCTACTTCTTCTCATGAGTGAGTGATTAGGTGATACATTGTTCAGTTCTAACATAATTAAAATATGCTACTTGTCTCTCTACTTCTTCTCATGAGTGAGTGATTAGGTGATACATTGTTCAGTTCTAACATAATTAAAATATGCTACTTGTCTCTCTACTTCTTCTCATGAGTGAGTGATTAGGTGATACATTGTTCAGTTCTAACATAATTAAAATATGCTACTTGTCTCTCTACTTCTTCTCATGAGTGAGTGATTAGGTGATACATTGTTCAGTTCTAACATAATTAAAATATACTACTTGTCTCTCTACTTCTTCTCATGAGTGAGTGATTAGGTGATACATTGTTCAGTTCTAACATAATTAAAATATGCTACTTGTCTCTCTACTTCTTCTCATGAGTGAGTGATTAGGTGATACATTGTTCAGTTCTAACATAATTAAAATATGCTACTTGTCTCTCTACTTCTTCTCATGAGTGAGTGATTAGGTGATACATTGTTCAGTTCTAACACAATTAAAATATGCTACTTGTCTCTCTACTTCTTCTCATGAGTGAGTGATTAGGTGATACATTGTTCAGTTCTAACATAATTAAAATATGCTACTTGTCTCTCTACTTCTTCTCATGAGTGAGTGATTAGGTGATACATTGTTCAGTTCTAACATAATTAAAATATGCTACTTGTCTCTCTACTTCTTCTCATGAGTGAGTGATTAGGTGATACATTGTTCAGTTCTAACATAATTAAAATATGCTACTTGTCTCTCTACTTCTTCTCATGAGTGAGTGATTAGGTGATACATTGTTCAGTTCTAACATAATTAAAATATGCTACTTGTCTCTCTACTTCTTCTCATGAGTGAGTGATTAGGTGATACATTGTTCAGTTCTAACATAATTAAAATATGCTACTTGTCTCTCTACTTCTTCTCATGAGTGAGTGATTAGGTGATACATTGTTCAGTTCTAACATAATTAAAATATGCTACTTGTCTCTCTACTTCTTCTCATGAGTGAGTGATTAGGTGATACATTGTTCAGTTCTAACATAATTAAAATATGCTACTTGTCTCTCTACTTCTTCTCATGAGTGAGTGATTAGGTGATACATTGTTCAGTTCTAACATAATTAAAATATGCTACTTGTCTCTCTACTTCTTCTCATGAGTGAGTGATTAGGTGATACATTGTTCAGTTCTAACATAATTAAAATATGCTACTTGTCTCTCTACTTCTTCTCATGAGTGAGTGATTAGGTGATACATTGTTCAGTTCTAACATAATTAAAATATGCTACTTGTCTCTCTACTTCTTCTCATGAGTGAGTGATTAGGTGATACATTGTTCAGTTCTAACATAATTAAAATATGCTACTTGTCTCTCTACTTCTTTTCATGAGTGAGTGATTAGGTGATACATTGTTCAGTTCTAACATAATTAAAATATGCTACTTGTCTCTCTACTTCTTCTCATGAGTGAGTGATTAGGTGATACAATGTTCAGTTCTAACATAATTAAAATATGCTACTTGTCTCTCTACTTCTTCTCATGAGTGAGTGATTAGGTGATACATTGTTCAGTTCTAACATAATTAAAATATGCTACTTGTCTCTCTACTTCTTCTCATGAGTGAGTGATTAGGTGATACATTGTTCAGTTCTAACATAATTAAAATATGCTACTTGTCTCTCTACTTCTTCTCATGAGTGAGTGATTAGGTGATACATTGTTCAGTTCTAACATAATTAAAATATACTACTTGTCTCTCTACTTCTTCTCATGAGTGAGTGATTAGGTGATACATTGTTCAGTTCTAACATAATTAAAATATGCTACTTGTCTCTCTACTTCTTCTCATGAGTGAGTGATTAGGTGATACATTGTTCAGTTCTAACATAATTAAAATATGCTACTTGTCTCTCTACTTCTTCTCATGAATGAGTGATTAGGTGATACATTGTTCAGTTCTAACATAATTAAAATATGCTACTTGTCTCTCTACTTCTTCTCATGAGTGAGTGATTAGGTGATACATTGTTCAGTTCTAACATAATTAAAATAAGTTACTTGTCTCTCTACTTCTTCTCATGAGTGAGTGATTAGGTGATACATTGTTCAGTTCTAACATAATTAAAATATACTACTTGTCTCTCTACTTCTTCTCATGAGTGAGTGATTAGGTGATACATTGTTCAGTTCTAACATAATTAAAATATGCTACTTGTCTCTCTACTTCTTCTCATGAGTGAGTGATTAGATGATACATTGTTCAGTTCTAACATAATTAAAATATGCTACTTGTCTCTCTACTTCTTCTCATGAGTGAGTGATTAGGTGATACATTGTTCAGTTCTAACATAATTAAAATATACTACTTGTCTCTCTACTTCTTCTCATGAGTGAGTGATTAGGTGATACATTGTTCAGTTCTAACATAATTAAAATATGCTACTTGTCTCTCTACTTCTTCTCATGAGTGAGTGATTAGGTGATACATTGTTCAGTTCTAACATAATTAAAATATGCTACTTGTCTCTCTACTTCTTCTCATGAGTGAGTGATTAGGTGATACATTGTTCAGTTCTAGCATAATTAAAATATGCTACTTGTCTCTCTACTTCTTCTCATGAGTGAGTGATTAGGTGATACATTGTTCAGTTCTAACATAATTAAAATAAGTTACTTCTCATGAGATGATAATAATAACTCCCCCGATTAAACCAACATGCTGCACTGAACTTTTATAGTGCTAGCCTACTGAAACAACACCCTGTACATAGACTTTTACACTTAATGTAATGGCAGAGGCAGTCTCTTTTCTTTGAAGATACTTTTTTTTATACTACAGTGGAACTTGTGCAATCCGACACCTGAGTTTTCCGACATCCTGTGACATCTGACAATAATTTATAGTCCCAAAGTATTTCTGTTAACTAAAATAAACCCTGAGTATTCTGACATCTTGTATAATCCGACACATTTTCCTGGTCCCTTGGTGTGTCGGGTTAGACAGGTTCCACTGTATTAATCTCAGTAATAGACCTTATTGTTTTGCTTTCATATATGTATAAATCAAAAAGTTTAAATTTACATTTCAAACTAAATCTTCAGAATTATTTACTTTCAGACCCCAATGTCAGAGTGGCCTGTTTAACATGTTTTGGTGCCGTGTCAGCGATACAACCCCCATTAATGGAGGTCTGTCATATCATTCAACCAAGTTGGACCTTATCACTATCACTCTCCACATCTGCCAGAGATTTACCTACTTCAAAATTCAACAATAACACTGATCTTAATGAAAGTGAGGCTAGAGACTCTGGTTTCCATAGCAACCAGTCACCAGAATCTGGAAATGCTGAAGCAGGAAATGTCTCTCCAGGAATGTCTACCCCGTCCCCGGGGACTCAGACACCTGTGTATACTGACCAGAATTTACAGGCCCAGGCATCACAGACTTCATGGTTGATTAAACTTTGCGTGAGGAATGTGACGCCCCAGCCAAGAGGGTTCGGTGAAAATGGAGAATTCTACACAGAACCACTTCCTGTCAGACTGGAATCTCTACAAGTACTGGCACACCTCACCAGAGGATATTTTCCTATCATAAGGTTAAGTAACATCTTTGTTTAAAATTAATTTATGTGACATTGATTGGTTAGTGAGTGAGTGATTGTTCTTTAATGAGCAATTTTTCATCTATATCATGGTGAAAACAATTTATTTTTGATGAGATGTTGATGTTCTCTTTGTACCATACCAACATGCATAGTTAAATTTTATAGTGACTGACTGAAGCAACCAACCATAGATAGACATGTTGCTCCACTCAGACTGAAACAACCAACTGTGGATAGACATGTTGCTCCACTCAGACTGAAACAACCAACCATAGATAGACATGTTGCTCCACTCAGACTGAAACAATCAACCGTGGATAGACATGTTGCTCCACTCAGACTGAAACAACCAACCATAGATAGACATGTTGCTCCACTCAGACTGAAACAACCAACCATAGATTGACATGTTGCTCCTCTCAGACTGAAACAACCAACCATAGATAGACATGTTGCTCCACTCAGACTGAAACAACCAACTGTGGATAGACATGTTGCTCCACTCAGACTGAAACAACCAACCATAGATAGACATGTTGCTCCACTCAGACTGAAACAATCAACCGTGGATAGACATGTTGCTCCACTCAGACTGAAACAACCAACCATAGATAGACATGTTGCTCCACTCAGACTGAAACAACCAACCATAGATTGACATGTTGCTCCTCTCAGACTGAAACAACCAACCATAGATAGACATGTTGCTCCACTCAGACTGAAACAACCAACTGTGGATAGACATGTTGCTCCACTCAGACTGAAACAACCAACCATCGATAGACATGTTGCTCCACTCAGACTGAAACAACCAACCATAGATAGACATGTTGCTCCACTCAGACTGAAACAACCAACCATAGATAGACATGTTGCTCCTCTCAGACTGAAACAACCAACCATAGATAGACATGTTGCTCCACTCAGACTGAAACAACCAACTGTGGATAGACATGTTGCTCCACTCAGACTGAAACAACCAACCATAGATAGACATGTTGCTCCTCTCAGACTGAAACAACCAACCATAGATAGACATGTTGCTCCACTCAGACTAGTACTGAAACAATCAACCTTGGATAGACATGTTGCTCCACTCAGACTGAAACAACCAACCGTGGATAGACATGTTGCTCCACTCAGACTGAAACAACCAACTGTGGATAGACATGTTGCTCCACTCAGACTGAAACAACCAACCATAGATAGACATGTTGCTCCTCTCAGACTGAAACAACCAACCATCGATAGACATGTTGCTCCACTCAGACTGAAACAACCAACCATAGATAGACATGTTGCTCCTCTCAGACTGAAACAACCAACCATAGATAGACATGTTGCTCCACTCAGACTGAAACAACCAACTGTGGATAGACATGTTGCTCCACTCAGACTGAAACAACCAACCATAGATAGACATGTTGCTCCACTCAGACTGAAACAACCAACCATAGATTGACATGTTGCTCCTCTCAGACTGAAACAACCAACCATAGATAGACATGTTGCTCCACTCAGACTGAAACAACCAACTGTGGATAGACATGTTGCTCCACTCAGACTGAAACAACCAACCATAGATAGACATGTTGCTCCACTCAGACTGAAACAATCAACCGTGGATAGACATGTTGCTCCACTCAGACTGAAACAACCAACCATAGATAGACATGTTGCTCCACTCAGACTGAAACAACCAACCATAGATTGACATGTTGCTCCTCTCAGACTGAAACAACCAACCATAGATAGACATGTTGCTCCACTCAGACTGAAACAACCAACTGTGGATAGACATGTTGCTCCACTCAGACTGAAACAACCAACCATCGATAGACATGTTGCTCCACTCAGACTGAAACAACCAACCATAGATAGACATGTTGCTCCACTCAGACTGAAACAACCAACCATAGATAGACATGTTGCTCCTCTCAGACTGAAACAACCAACCATAGATAGACATGTTGCTCCACTCAGACTGAAACAACCAACTGTGGATAGACATGTTGCTCCACTCAGACTGAAACAACCAACCATAGATAGACATGTTGCTCCTCTCAGACTGAAACAACCAACCATAGATAGACATGTTGCTCCACTCAGACTAGTACTGAAACAATCAACCTTGGATAGACATGTTGCTCCACTCAGACTGAAACAACCAACCGTGGATAGACATGTTGCTCCACTCAGACTGAAACAACCAACTGTGGATAGACATGTTGCTCCACTCAGACTGAAACAACCAACCATAGATAGACATGTTGCTCCTCTCAGACTGAAACAACCAACCATCGATAGACATGTTGCTCCACTCAGACTGAAACAACCAACCATAGATAGACATGTTGCTCCTCTCAGACTGAAACAACCAACCATAGATAGACATGTTGCTCCACTCAGACTGAAACAACCAACTGTGGATAGACATGTTGCTCCACTCAGACTGAAACAACCAACCATAGATAGACATGTTGCTCCTCTCAGACTGAAACAACCAACCATAGATAGACATGTTGCTCCACTCAGACTAGTACTGAAACAATCAACCTTGGATAGACATGTTGCTCCACTCAGACTGAAACAACCAACCATAGATAGACATGTTGCTCCACTCAGACTGAAACAACCAACCATCGATAGACATGTTGCTCCACTCAGACTGAAACAATCAACCGTGGATAGACATGTTGCTCCACTCAGACTGAAACAACCAACCATAGATAGACATGTTGCTCCACTCAGACTGAAACAACCAACCATCGATAGACATGTTGCTCCACTCAGACTGAAACAACCAACCATAGATAGACATGTTGCTCCACTCAGACATATTCCAGTGTCTGTTCTTACTCCTCAATGCTGCATGTTAAGAGGAGAAGCAACTAATACTAGTTTCATAGTCTTTGATTTGACCTGAACGGGGCTCAAACCCATCATCTACCACACTCAAGTTAATTAATAGAAATAGTTTACCTGTGTTAAAGGAACCTGACATGTATTGTTATTACTTTTTATGGAAACAATTTACCTGTGCGATCTGACCTGAAATGTAATGTTTATTTTTTTCTATTTATAGAAACAGTTTACCTATATTAAGAGACCTGACATGTAAATGTTTTGATGACAATGACAGTGTTATTAGACTTCACACATCAAAGGTCAGTATTTTTATTTGTTTTGTTATTAGGTTGATCTACAATATATTTTATTGTCTAACATACTCACCACTTATACAACCATACAATATTGTACAAATTAAATCAAACTTACCATAATCTGTTTAACCTTTCAAAAAAAATTCGGCAAATGTTTAATGAAATGGAAACTATTTGCCATGCTGTGTGAAACTTAGAGTGAGTGAGGTATTGTTGTGTAACACCAAGGGAAAAAAATTTCAATTCTAATATGACGTCCTTCAAACGCTTTGAGTCCAAACCAGTGGTAAAAATAATATTAATCTATGACCGATTAAATTTATGACGTCATCGAGAATTTATAACGATATTTTACCAATTTTTACATATTAGAATCAAAATAATTCATGGAAGCCATATGTATATATTGTTTTTACCACGGGTAGGTCTTTATGTCAGCTTTTTACCCCTCGCTAACGCTCGGGGTAAAACTTCGTGACATAAAGGCCTACCCGTGGTAAAAACAATATATACATATGGCTTCCATGAATTATTTCTTAATTATATCATGGTAATAACAAGTTTTTGTTGAGATGATAATAAAGCATGCTTTGTACTTGACCAAAGTATTGATCTTTGATTTTATAGTGCTACTTTCACTCGAACACAATATCTTGACTGCGAGCTAGTCTTTACTCTTTCTCCTTAATGCTAAATGCTTAGCTGAGAAGCTGCAAATATGAATGTTGTGTTGTTTGACCATAGCAGTGATAGAACCAACAATCTTCTACACTTGAAGTGAGCAGGTTAACCTTTACACTTACAATAGTAGTATAACCTTATAGAGTGACCTGTATTTCTTACAATATAATTAATGATTAGAAAACATTGTTTTGAGTTCAAGACAAAATAATTTGTATAATTATTTTTCTATAAGAAATAGTTATATCAGTTGTATTAAGCTACAAGAATTTTTTTTTCTTTGTCAGTTGTTAGATGAGCTAACTCAAGCTTTGCAAAAAGACATTCAAGTTGTAGACCAATCAGATGGATCTCAAAGACTATCTATACCAGAGGTAAATACTATTGTTAAATAACTTTTTATTGTGTGTACCAATTTTTTCATGGTTTGGGGGGAAAAAATGTGTATGTTAATGGATTGGTAAATTGGTGGATGTCCATTTGTGACTTAACTATTCTGTTAGGTACATGTGTATTTAAAATTTGTTGTAGTTTTGTATACCTTTCTTTGCAAAATTGTGAAATGTTATATCTATCAAAATAACCAGCTGTATGGTTACTTCACGAAGGGATAAAATATGTTGCAATAATTCTAATTTTCATTTTTACAGTTTACACCTATAAATAATAAAAAAAGTAATCAACATGTTTTAACATTAAAATTCAGTTGTTTATTTTTGCTATCAAAATACATGTACTGGTTTAACCCTGCCACTTTTGTGTGCCTATCCCAAGCCAGGACCTGAATTTCTAACACCATATGTCATGGTTCAATTGTTTGAGGTAAGAAGTGGTTGTTTATTTGATTGATGTTGGTAGAATTCTTGAACATCACTGTTTAAACTTTCTTCTCATAATGTACAGGTATATATACTAAAATGCTTTTGTTTACGATTATGAGCCAATTTATTTTTAGGTACATCAATTTTGGGAATTGATATTAAATGGACCTATACCAAAGATACTACAGATGGAGAGCCACAACCCAGTGAAGGCCGTGACCTGTGATTGTCTGTCTAACATTGGAGCTGATGTCTTCAGTATAATACCTGTAAGTTAGAGAAACCTTGTTCGGAACCTTATTAACTAGATAATATATTACCTTTATAAAGTCAGCTGATGTCTTCAGTATACTACCTGTAAGTAAAGGATCATTGTACAGAACCTTATTAACTAGATAATATATTACCTTTATAAAGTCAGCTGATGTCTTCAGTATAATACCTGTAAGTAAAGGATCATTGTACAGAACCTTATTAACTAGATAATATATTACCTTTATAAAGTCAGCTGATGTCTTCAGTATAATACCTGTAAGTAAAGGATCATTGTACAGAACCTTATTAACTAGATAATATATTACCTTTATAAAGTCAGCTGATGTCTTCAGTATAATACCTGTAAGTAAAGGATCATTGTACAGAACCTTATTAACTAGATAATATATTACCTTTATAAAGTCAGCTGATGTCTTCAGTATAATACCTGTAAGTAAAGGATCATTGTACAGAACCTTATTAACTAGATAATATATTACCTTTATAAAGTCAGCTGATGTCTTCAGTATAATACCTGTAAGTAAAGGATCATTGTACAGAACCTTATTAACTAGATAATATATTACCTTTATAAAGTCAGCTGATGTCTTCAGTATAATACCTGTAAGTAAAGGATCATTGTACAGAACCTTATTAACTAGATAATATATTACCTTTATAAAGTCAGCTGATGTCTTCAGTATAATACCTGTAAGTAAAGGATCATTGTACAGAACCTTATTAACTAGATAATATATTACCTTTATAAAGTCAGCTGATGTCTTCAGTATAATACCTGTAAGTAAAGGATCATTGTACAGAACCTTATTAACTAGATAATATATTACCTTTATAAAGTCAGCTGATGTCTTCAGTATAATACCTGTAAGTAAAGGATCATTGTACAGAACCTTATTAACTAGATAATATATTACCTTTATAAAGTCAGCTGATGTCTTCAGTATAATACCTGTAAGTAAAGGATCATTGTACAGAACCTTATTAACTAGATAATATATTACCTTTATAAAGTCAGCTGATGTCTTCAGTATACTACCTGTAAGTAAAGGATCATTGTACAGAACCTTATTAACTAGATAATATATTACCTTTATAAAGTCAGCTGATGTCTTCAGTATAATACCTGTAAGTAAAGGATCATTGTACAGAACCTTATTAACTAGATAATATATTACCTTTATAAAGTCAGCTGATGTCTTCAGTATAATACCTGTAAGTAAAGGATCATTGTACAGAACCTTATTAACTAGATAATATATTACCTTTATAAAGTCAGCTGATGTCTTCAGTATAATACCTGTAAGTAAAGGATCATTGTACAGAACCTTATTAACTAGATAATATATTACCTTTATAAAGTCAGCTGATGTCTTCAGTATAATACCTGTAAGTAAAGGATCATTGTACAGAACCTTATTAACTAGATAATATATTACCTTTATAAAGTCAGCTGATGTCTTCAGTATAATACCTGTAAGTAAAGGATCATTGTACAGAACCTTATTAACTAGATAATATATTACCTTTATAAAGTCAGCTGATGTCTTCAGTATAATACCTGTAAGTAAAGGATCATTGTACAGAACCTTATTAACTAGATAATATATTACCTTTATAAAGTCAGCTGGTGTCTTCAGTATAATACCTGTAAGTAAAGGATCATTGTACAGAACCTTATTAACTAGATAATATATTACCTTTATAAAGTCAGCTGATGTCTTCAGTATAATACCTGTAAGTAAAGGATCATTGTACAGAACCTTATTAACTAGATAATATATTACCTTTATAAAGTCAGCTGATGTCTTCAGTATAATACCTGTAAGTAAAGGATCATTGTACAGAACCTTATTAACTAGATAATATATTACCTTTATAAAGTCAGCTGATGTCTTCAGTATAATACCTGTAAGTAAAGGATCATTGTACAGAACCTTATTAACTAGATAATATATTACCTTTATAAAGTCAGCTGATGTCTTCAGTATAATACCTGTAAGTAAAGGATCATTGTACAGAACCTTATTAACTAGATAATATATTACCTTTATAAAGTCAGCTGATGTCTTCAGTATAATACCTGTAAGTAAAGGATCATTGTACAGAACCTTATTAACTAGATAATATATTACCTTTATAAAGTCAGCTGATGTCTTCAGTATAATACCTGTAAGTAAAGGATCATTGTACAGAACCTTATTAACTAGATAATATATTACCTTTATAAAGTCAGCTGATGTCTTCAGTATAATACCTGTAAGTAAAGGATCATTGTACAGAACCTTATTAACTAGATAATATATTACCTTTATAAAGTCAGCTGATGTCTTCAGTATAATACCTGTAAGTAAAGGATCATTGTACAGAACCTTATTAACTAGATAATATATTACCTTTATAAAGTCAGCTGATGTCTTCAGTATACTACCTGTAAGTAAAGGATCATTGTACAGAACCTTATTAACTAGATAATATATTACCTTTATAAAGTCAGCTGATGTCTTCAGTATAATACCTGTAAGTAAAGGATCATTGTACAGAACCTTATTAACTAGATAATATATTACCTTTATAAAGTCAGCTGATGTCTTCAGTATAATACCTGTAAGTAAAGGATCATTGTACAGAACCTTATTAACTAGATAATATATTACCTTTATAAAGTCAGCTGATGTCTTCAGTATAATACCTGTAAGTAAAGGATCATTGTACAGAACCTTATTAACTAGATAATATATTACCTTTATAAAGTCAGCTGATGTCTTCAGTATAATACCTGTAAGTAAAGGATCATTGTACAGAACCTTATTAACTAGATAATATATTACCTTTATAAAGTCAGCTGATGTCTTCAGTATACTACCTGTAAGTAAAGGATCATTGTACAGAACCTTATTAACTAGATAATATATTACCTTTATAAAGTCAGCTGATGTCTTCAGTATAATACCTGTAAGTAAAGGATCATTGTACAGAACCTTATTAACTAGATAATATATTACCTTTATAAAGTCAGCTGATGTCTTCAGTATACTACCTGTAAGTAAAGGATCATTGTACAGAACCTTATTAACTAGATAATATATTACCTTTATAAAGTCAGCTGATGTCTTCAGTATAATACCTGTAAGTAAAGGATCATTGTACAGAACCTTATTAACTAGATAATATATTACCTTTATAAAGTCAGCTGATGTCTTCAGTATACTACCTGTAAGTAAAGGATCATTGTACAGAACCTTATTAACTAGATAATATATTACCTTTATAAAGTCAGCTGATGTCTTCAGTATATTACCTGTAAGTAAAGGATCATTGTACAGAACCTTATTAACTAGATAATATATTACCTTTATAAAGTCAGCTGATGTCTTCAGTATACTACCTGTAAGTAAAGGATCATTGTACAGAACCTTATTAACTAGATAATATATTACCTTTATAAAGTCAGCTGATGTCTTCAGTATACTACCTGTAAGTAAAGGATCATTGTACAGAACCTTATTAACTAGATAATATATTACCTTTATAAAGTCAGCTGATGTCTTCAGTATACTACCTGTAAGTAAAGGATCATTGTACAGAACCTTATTAACTAGATAATATATTACCTTTATAAAGTCAGCTGATGTCTTCAGTATACTACCTGTAAGTAAAGGATCATTGTACAGAACCTTATTAACTAGATAATATATTACCTTTATAAAGTCAGCTGATGTCTTCAGTATACTACCTGTAAGTAAAGGATCATTGTACAGAACCTTATTAACTAGATAATATATTACCTTTATAAAGTCAGCTGATGTCTTCAGTATACTACCTGTAAGTAAAGGATCATTGTACAGAACCTTATTAACTAGATAATATATTACCTTTATAAAGTCACCTGATGTCTTCAGTATACTACCTGTAAGTAAAGGATCATTGTACAGAACCTTATTAACTAGATAATATATTACCTTTATAAAGTCAGCTGATGTCTTCAGTATAATACCTGTAAGTAAAGGATCATTGTACAGAACCTTATTAACTAGATAATATATTACCTTTATAAAGTCAGCTGATGTCTTCAGTATATTACCTGTAAGTAAAGGATCATTGTACAGAACCTTATTAACTAGATAATATATTACCTTTATAAAGTCAGCTGGTGTCTTCAGTATACTACCTGTAAGTAAAGGATCATTGTACAGAACCTTATTAACTAGATAATATATTACCTTTATAAAGTCAGCTGATGTCTTCAGTATACTACCTGTAAGTAAAGGATCATTGTACAGAACCTTATTAACTAGATAATATATTACCTTTATAAAGTCAGCTGATGACTTCAGTATAATACCTGTAAGTAAAGGATCATTGTACAGAACCTTATTAACTAGATAATATATTACCTTTATAAAGTCAGCTGATGTCTTCAGTATACTACCTGTAAGTAAAGGATCATTGTACAGAACCTTATTAACTAGATAATATATTACCTTTATAAAGTCAGCTGATGTCTTCAGTATAATACCTGTAAGTAAAGGATCATTGTACAGAACCTTATTAACTAGATAATATATTACCTTTATAAAGTCAGCTGATGTCTTCAGTATAATACCTGTAAGTAAAGGATCATTGTACAGAACCTTATTAACTAGATAATATATTACCTTTATAAAGTCAGCTGATGTCTTCAGTATATTACCTGTAAGTAAAGGATCATTGTACAGAACCTTATTAACTAGATAATATATTACCTTTATAAAGTCAGCTGATGTCTTCAGTATAATACCTGTAAGTAAAGGATCATTGTACAGAACCTTATTAACTAGATAATATATTACCTTTATAAAGTCAGCTGATGTCTTCAGTATAATACCTGTAAGTAAAGGATCATTGTACAGAACCTTATTAACTAGATAATATATTACCTTTATAAAGTCAGCTGATGTCTTCAGTATAATACCTGTAAGTAAAGGATCATTGTACAGAACCTTATTAACTAGATAATATATTACCTTTATAAAGTCAGCTGATGTCTTCAGTATAATACCTGTAAGTAAAGGATCATTGTACAGAACCTTATTAACTAGATAATATATTACCTTTATAAAGTCAGCTGATGTCTTCAGTATACTACCTGTAAGTAAAGGATCATTGTACAGAACCTTATTAACTAGATAATATATTACCTTTATAAAGTCAGCTGATGTCTTCAGTATACTACCTGTAAGTAAAGGATCATTGTACAGAACCTTATTAACTAGATAATATATTACCTTTATAAAGTCAGCTGATGTCTTCAGTATAATACCTGTAAGTAAAGGATCATTGTACAGAACCTTATTAACTAGATAATATATTACCTTTATAAAGTCAGCTGATGTCTTCAGTATAATACCTGTAAGTAAAGGATCATTGTACAGAACCTTATTAACTAGATAATATATTACCTTTATAAAGTCAGCTGATGTCTTCAGTATAATACCTGTAAGTAAAGGATCATTGTACAGAACCTTATTAACTAGATAATATATTACCTTTATAAAGTCAGCTGATGTCTTCAGTATACTACCTGTAAGTAAAGGATCATTGTACAGAACCTTATTAACTAGATAATATATTACCTTTATAAAGTCAGCTGATGTCTTCAGTATAATACCTGTAAGTAAAGGATCATTGTACAGAACCTTATTAACTAGATAATATATTACCTTTATAAAGTCAGCTGATGTCTTCAGTATACTACCTGTAAGTAAAGGATCATTGTACAGAACCTTATTAACTAGATAATATATTACCTTTATAAAGTCAGCTGATGTCTTCAGTATAATACCTGTAAGTAAAGGATCATTGTACAGAACCTTATTAACTAGATAATATATTACCTTTATAAAGTCAGCTGATGTCTTCAGTATACTACCTGTAACTAAAGGATCATTGTACAGAACCTTATTAACTAGATAATATATTACCTTTATAAAGTCAGCTGATGTCTTCAGTATAATACCTGTAAGTAAAGGATCATTGTACAGAACCTTATTAACTAGATAATATATTACCTTTATAAAGTCAGCTGATGTCTTCAGTATACTACCTGTAAGTAAAGGATCATTGTACAGAACCTTATTAACTAGATAATATATTACCTTTATAAAGTCAGCTGATGTCTTCAGTATATTACCTGTAAGTAAAGGATCATTGTACAGAACCTTATTAACTAGATAATATATTACCTTTATAAAGTCAGCTGATGTCTTCAGTATACTACCTGTAAGTAAAGGATCATTGTACAGAACCTTATTAACTAGATAATATATTACCTTTATAAAGTCACCTGATGTCTTCAGTATACTACCTGTAAGTAAAGGATCATTGTACAGAACCTTATTAACTAGATAATATATTACCTTTATAAAGTCAGCTGATGTCTTCAGTATACTACCTGTAAGTAAAGGATCATTGTACAGAACCTTATTAACTAGATAATATATTACCTTTATATAGTCAGCTGATGTCTTCAGTATACTACCTGTAAGTAAAGGATCATTGTACAGAACCTTATTAACTAGATAATATATTACCTTTATATAGTCAGCTGATGTCTTCAGTATACTACCTGTAAGTAAAGGATCATTGTACAGAACCTTATTAACTAGATAATATATTACCTTTATAAAGTCACCTGATGTCTTCAGTATACTACCTGTAAGTAAAGGATCATTGTACAGAACCTTATTAACTAGATAATATATTACCTTTATAAAGTCACCTGATGTCTTCAGTATACTACCTGTAAGTAAAGGATCATTGTACAGAACCTTATTAACTAGATAATATATTACCTTTATAAAGTCAGCTGATGTCTTCAGTATAATACCTGTAAGTAAAGGATCATTGTACAGAACCTTATTAACTAGATAATATATTACCTTTATAAAGTCAGCTGATGTCTTCAGTATATTACCTGTAAGTAAAGGATCATTGTACAGAACCTTATTAACTAGATAATATATTACCTTTATAAAGTCAGCTGGTGTCTTCAGTATACTACCTGTAAGTAAAGGATCATTGTACAGAACCTTATTAACTAGATAATATATTACCTTTATAAAGTCAGCTGATGTCTTCAGTATACTACCTGTAAGTAAAGGATCATTGTACAGAACCTTATTAACTAGATAATATATTACCTTTATAAAGTCAGCTGGTGTCTTCAGTATAATACCTGTAAGTAAAGGATCATTGTACAGAACCTTATTAACTAGATAATATATTACCTTTATAAAGTCAGCTGATGACTTCAGTATACTACCTGTAAGTAAAGGATCATTGTACAGAACCTTATTAACTAGATAATATATTACCTTTATAAAGTCAGCTGATGTCTTCAGTATACTACCTGTAAGTAAAGGATCATTGTACAGAACCTTATTAACTAGATTATATATTACCTTTATAAAGTCAGCTGATGTCTTCAGTATAATACCTGTAAGTAAAGGATCATTGTACAGAACCTTATTAACTAGATAATATATTACCTTTATAAAGTCAGCTGATGTCTTCAGTATAATACCTGTAAGTAAAGGATCATTGTACAGAACCTTATTAACTAGATAATATATTACCTTTATAAAGTCAGCTGATGTCTTCAGTATACTACCTGTAAGTAAAGGATCATTGTACAGAACCTTATTAACTAGATAATATATTACCTTTATAAAGTCAGCTGATGTCTTCAGTATAATACCTGTAAGTAAAGGATCATTGTACAGAACCTTATTAACTAGATAATATATTACCTTTATAAAGTCAGCTGATGTCTTCAGTATAATACCTGTAAGTAAAGGATCATTGTACAGAACCTTATTAACTAGATAATATATTACCTTTATATAGTCAGCTGATGTCTTCAGTATAATACCTGTAAGTAAAGGATCATTGTACAGAACCTTATTAACTAGATAATATATTACCTTTATAAAGTCAGCTGATGTCTTCAGTATAATACCTGTAAGTAAAGGATCATTGTACAGAACCTTATTAACTAGATAATATATTACCTTTATAAAGTCAGCTGATGTCTTCAGTATACTACCTGTAAGTAAAGGATCATTGTACAGAACCTTATTAACTAGATAATATATTACCTTTATAAAGTCAGCTGATGTCTTCAGTATACTACCTGTAAGTAAAGGATCATTGTACAGAACCTTATTAACTAGATAATATATTACCTTTATAAAGTCAGCTGATGTCTTCAGTATAATACCTGTAAGTAAAGGATCATTGTACAGAACCTTATTAACTAGATAATATATTACCTTTATATAGTCAGCTGATGTCTTCAGTATAATACCTGTAAGTAAAGGATCATTGTACAGAACCTTATTAACTAGATAATATATTACCTTTATAAAGTCAGCTGATGTCTTCAGTATAATACCTGTAAGTAAAGGATCATTGTACAGAACCTTATTAACTAGATAATATATTACCTTTATAAAGTCAGCTGATGTCTTCAGTATACTACCTGTAAGTAAAGGATCATTGTACAGAACCTTATTAACTAGATAATATATTACCTTTATAAAGTCAGCTGATGTCTTCAGTATACTACCTGTAAGTAAAGGATCATTGTACAGAACCTTATTAACTAGATAATATATTACCTTTATAAAGTCAGCTGATGTCTTCAGTATAATACCTGTAAGTAAAGGATCATTGTACAGAACCTTATTAACTAGATAATATATTACCTTTATAAAGTCAGCTGATGTCTTCAGTATAATACCTGTAAGTAAAGGATCATTGTACAGAACCTTATTAACTAGATAATATATTACCTTTATAAAGTCAGCTGGTGTCTTCAGTATACTACCTGTAAGTAAAGGATCATTGTACAGAACCTTATTAACTAGATAATATATTACCTTTATAAAGTCAGCTGATGTCTTCAGTATACTACCTGTAAGTAAAGGATCATTGTACAGAACCTTATTAACTAGATAATATATTACCTTTATAAAGTCAGCTGATGTCTTCAGTATACTACCTGTAAGTAAAGGATCATTGTACAGAACCTTATTAACTAGATAATATATTACCTTTATAAAGTCAGCTGGTGTCTTCAGTATACTACCTGTAAGTAAAGGATCATTGTACAGAACCTTATTAACTAGATAATATATTACCTTTATAAAGTCAGCTCATGTCTTCAGTATAATACCTGTAAGTAAAGGATCATTATACAGAACCTTATTAACTAGATAATATATTACCTTTATAAAGTCAGCTGATGTCTTCAGTATAATACCTGTAAGTAAAGGATCATTGTACAGAACCTTATTAACTAGATAATATATTACCTTTATAAAGTCACCTGATGTCTTCAGTATACTACCTGTAAGTAAAGGATCATTGTACAGAACCTTATTAACTAGATAATATATTACCTTTATAAAGTCAGCTGATGTCTTCAGTATAATACCTGTAAGTAAAGGATCATTGTACAGAACCTTATTAACTAGATAATATATTACCTTTATAAAGTCAGCTGATGACTTCAGTATAATACCTGTAAGTAAAGGATCATTGTACAGAACCTTATTAACTAGATAATATATTACCTTTATAAAGTCAGCTGATGTCTTCAGTATAATACCTGTAAGTAAAGGATCATTGTACAGAACCTTATTAACTAGATAATATATTACCTTTATAAAGTCAGCTGATGTCTTCAGTATAATACCTGTAAGTAAAGGATCATTGTACAGAACCTTATTAACTAGATAATATATTACAATTATGAAGTCAAACTGTGAGTAACATTCCCTGCAAAGTTATTGATAAAGAAAGTCGTTAAAGCTTAATTTACCTAAGATGACTCAATTGCTTGGTTAACAGTATTTTATTTAAACTTTACTTAAAAGTTGGGTGTTGTTGGAGGGGGGACTGTGGTTGATTTAGATTTTTTTTTAATCTACCAAACGAATATAAGAGAATGTCAAATTGCACTGCCTATAATAGGTTTCTATTTTTACATAAAAAAAAGAACAACAAAAATAATATTTTAATTCATTTTTCAGATGGACAAAAGAATTTTATGTATAACCCTGGTACTAGGATTGACGTCTGATGAAGATAGGGTGGTGAGATCTTCAGCTGTAAGGACCCTTGGAGTATATGTTTTGTACACCTGTCTTAGAGAAGTATGTACATATGATGAGGTTTGTCAGTGGTGAAAGTTACAAAGTTTTTATTTCATTGATTGATTGTTGTTTAATATCAGGTAAGCAATTTTTCAGCTATATTCATAATAAGAAAAAGTTTGCAAACAATGCATGATAAAGGGAAAATGGTGCCACTTGGATGGACAAATGGGCAAATGTTTAAAATGAGTACAGGAAAAAGTTAATATAATGGATAGGGTTTTTAATTTTTTGCCTCGATACAGATCATCAATGATGACTCCTAACAAGCTGCTGCCTATTATGTGTAGAAGCTTTCTTCATTGTCAACATGCAGGGAGAATGTCATTCTCCATTCACCAGGCACTAATGTGTGTCCAGGTCTGAAGGGCAAGTTGTGTATTAGATTCATCACATACAACTACTACTGAACTAGCCTACATCAAGCCTACATCACCACGTAGAAACTAAATCCTACTTCTATACCCGATGGGTTCCCTCTGGGATTATTCCTTTTACACATATATATGTGGCGTATATTAAAGAAATGAATAACAGCATAAACATTGACAGGATGATGTGAATTCTCGTAGTTAACTGACTAGCTTAGAAGATAAGCCTATGTTGGTTAAAGACCATTATATGTTTACTTTCTGTTGACAGGATGTTAATTTCGTAGCTGATGCAGCTAATGCTATTTTAACCTGTATGGCTGACAGTAGTCTTAATGTGCGTCTAAAGACAGCTTGGTCATTGGCTAATCTCTGTGATGCTCTCGTATTAAATAAGTAAGTATGCTGACACTCTTTCTGTGTTTCTGTTTTAATTGTGTAATCCATACATGTAAAGGTCAAGTTTGTGTTTGAAACAGGTTCACAGGTCAAGTTTGTGTTTGAAACAGGTTCACAGGTCAAGTTTGTGTTTGAAACAGGTTCACAGGTCAAGTTTGTGTTTGAAACAGGTTCACAGGTCAAGTTTGTGTTTGAAACAGGTTCACAGGTCAAGTTTGTGTTTGAAACAGGTTCACAGGTCAAGTTTGTGTTTGAAACAGGTTCACAGGTCAAGTTTGTGTTTGAAACAGGTTCACAGGTCAAGTTTGTGTTTGAAACAGGTTCACAGGTCAAGTTTGTGTTTGAAACAGGTTCACAGGTCAAATTTGTGTTTGAAACAGGTTCACAGGTCAAGTTTGAAGTGAATTTGAAGGAACAATTTGACCCTTTAAACACACCTGTAGACAAGATTTTCCAAATTTATAATTAGATCAAGCTTAAACTGAATCAGCATGATATTTACCTAATTTAATCCTGAGAACCCTCACAGCAATAAAATCGTTACATTCTCCTGGGATTCTCTGGTCTTTCTAAAAAAGTGGCCGTCGAGATGGTATGGTAGTTGGATTTACAACTACCTATGCAATCAGTGCCTATCACCACTCAAGTTGTGATTTTGAACCCTGTGCATGGCGAGGTGTACTTGATGCAACAATATGTGATAAAGTTTGTCAGTGACTTGTGGCAGGTCGGTGGTTTTCTCCGGGTACTTCGCTTTCCTCCACCGATAAAACTGACCGCCACGATATAACTGAAATATTGTTGAAAGTGGCGTTAAACACCATAAACCAAACCAACCAATCTTTCTAAAAAAAAAATTGAATAAAACAGACTTTTTAAAAAGTTCACTATTAGACCCATATGAAAATATATTTTTCACATGAAAGACATAGATATATCTTACTATTGCACCTTCCCATGTAGCTGCGGAACCGTAGCCCTTTATGGTCCTTTTTAATTTTAATTTTTTTTTGCGGACCATAGGGCTACGGTTTTCACTCTATCAAAAACTTTCGAAATTGCGCCAAAAAAATCTTGCACTGCTTTTTTGCCAATTTTTGTCATGAAATCGGGTGCCAGAACGATCAAACATATATATTTCGTTTCGTTGGATATTTATCTACATTCTTCTATACTTACTTACCTATTAATATTCATTTCCAGTTCATTATCATAACAAATATCTCATTTGTGACAAATCCTGCCTACTTCGTCCGCTATCTTGCTTCTCCGGTAGTCTCGTTCTGAGGTCATGAGATTTTTCCAAATATAACCCTATTTATTTATAAACCGCAAACACGTGTTTGGTTTGTTTACACTGGTCAATTATAAGGCTCTTCAGTGGTGAAATTACCAAACCAATATGCTTTCCACCGTAAATTGCATCGTGAATCAAAGGCACCATTTGGAAACATACACTTTTCCCATCGTATCCAGTAGGAAAAATACCAACTGAGTTTTTTCTTTCCATTATATTGGTTATCAAACACTTTTGTTTTTCTTTCAGATCAAACATAAACTTATATTTTCCCTTCAACTTATCTTTGTATATTGTTTCCACATCCATTTTGGTTATGTATTATATATTAACTTGGCCCAAAATAGGGGGGTGGAAGATGTCAATAATCATTTTCAAAAATGTTCAATGAAAGTCACTTTCAGAAAAAGAAATTTAAAAAAAACATTTATTTATTCAGATTATTTATTGAAAAATATATGCCAAGAAGATCCAAACTCTCATTTCTCCTTATATAAAACCGCCGAAAACATCTTTGGTAAAACGTAAACAAACCAAACACGTGTTTGCGGTTTATAAATAAATAGGGTTATATTAGAACGAGACTACCGGAGAAGCAAGATGGCGGACGAAGTAGGTGGGATTTGTCACAAATGAGATATCTGTTATGATAGTGAACTGGAAATGAATATTAATAGGTAAGTAAGTATAGAAGAATGTAGATAAATATCCAACGAAACGAAATATATATGTTTGATCGTTCTCGCACCCGATTTCATGACAACAATTGGCAAAAAAGCGGCGCAAGATTTTTTTTGCACAGTTTCAAAAGTTTTTGATAGAGTGAAAACCGTAGCCCTATGGTCCGCAAAAAAAATAAATAAATAAAAAGGACATAAAGGGCTACGGTTCCGCAGCTATTTCCCATGCAGATAAGATCACATTGTTTGTTTATTGAACATTGCTATCGTTTCAACTTTGTTGATATTTGTTAAAAGTCTTGTTTATTTATAAACTTTCAGAGATGATGGTGACACAGAATTTATGGAGGATTTTTCTGATTTGTTGCTACAGAAATTGTTTACCACGGCAACACATGCCTGTCAAGATAATGACAAGGTTAAATCTAATGCTGTTAGAGCCCTGGGGAATATTATGAGATACTTGCCTACTAGAAGCTTAGGTAAAAGTTTGTAATAATTAATTAACTCTATTTCCAATGAAAAAATAAGGTTTTGAATTTGATAGCTTAATTTGTAGGGTGTAATTGTTGCTTCAATATGGTGTCCAACCTAACAGGGTTATGGTGTTTAACAGCACTTTCAACAATGTTCGGTCGTATCATGGCTGTCAGTTTTATTGGTGGAGTACCTGGAGAAAACAACCGACCTGGCACAAGTCACATCGAGTACACCTTGCCATGAGCGGGATTCAAACTGACAACTTTAGTGGTGATAGGCACTGATTGCATAGGTAGTTGTAAATCCAACTACCATGCGATCACGATGTCCACTTAATTTATAGAGTTTAATTGTTGCTTCATTATGATGTCCAACCTAACACAATATATATAAACTATCATTGATTGGTTTTGTGAGAATGGATTTCTCATAGTAATATTACATCAAAGGCTTCTCATAGTAATATTACATCAAAGGCTTCTCATAGTAATATTGCATCAAAGGCTTCTCATAGTAATATTGCATCAAAGGCTTCTCATAGTAATATTGCATCAAAGGCTTCTCATAGTATTATTACATCAAAGGCTTCTCATAGTAATATTACATCAAAGACTTCTCATAGTAATATTACATCAAAGGCTTCTCATAGTAATATTGCATCAAAGGCTTCTCATAGTAATATTACATCAAAGACTTCTCATAGTAATATTACATCCAAGGCTTCTCATAGTAATATTACATCCAAGGCTTCTCATAATAATATTACATCAAAGGCTTCTCATAGTTATATTACATCCAAGGCTTCTCATAGTAATATTACATCCAAGGCTTCTCATTGTAATATTACATCAAAGGCTTCTCATAGTAATATTACATCAAAGGCTTCTCATAGTAATATTACATCAAACGCTTCTCATAGTAATATTACATCAAAGGCTTCTCATAGTAATATTGCATCAAAGGCTTCTCATAGTAATATTGCATCAAAGGCTTCTCATAGTAATATTACATCAAAGGCCTCTCATAGTAATATTACATCAAAGACTTCTCATAGTAATATTACATCCAAGGCTTCTCATAGTAATATTACATCGAAGACTTCTCATAGTAATATTACATCAAAGGCTTCTCATAGTAATATTGCATCAAAGGCTTCTCACAGTAATATTACATCAAAGACTTCTCATAGTAATATTACATCCAAGGCTTCTCATAGTAATATTACATCCAAGGCTTCTCATAGTAATATTACATCAAAGGCTTCTCATAGTTATATTACATCCAAGGCTTCTCATAGTAATATTACATCCAAGGCTTCTCATAGTAATATTACATCAAAGGCTTCTCATAGTAATATTACATCAAAGACTTCTCATAGTAATATTACATCCAAGGCTTCTCATAGTAATATTACATCCAAGGCTTCTCATAGTAATATTGCATCAAAGGCTTCTCATAGTAATATTACATCAAAGACTTCTCATAGTAATATTACATCCAAGGCTTCTCATAGTAATATTACATCCAAGGCTTCACATAGTAATAATACATCAAAGGCTTCTCATAGTTATATTACATCCAAGGCTTCTCATAGTAATATTACATCAAAGACTTCTCATATTAATATTACATCCAAGGCTTCTCGTAGTAATATTACATCAAAGGCTTCTCATAGTAATATTACATCAAAGGCTTCTCATAGTAATATTGCATCAAAGGCTTCTCATAGTAATATTGCATCAAAGGCTTCTCATAGTAATATTACATCAAAGACTTCTCATAGTAATATTACATCCAAGGCTTCTCATAGTAATATTACATCCAAGGCTTCTCATAGTAATATTACATCAAAGGCTTCTCATAGTTATATTACATCCAAGGCTTCTCATAGTAATATTACATCCAAGGCTTCTCATAGTAATATTACATCAAAGGCTTCTCATAGTAATATTACATCAAAGACTTCTCATAGTAATATTACATCCAAGGCTTCTCATAGTAATATTACATCCAAGGCTTCTCATAGTAATATTACATCAAAGGCTTCACATAGTAATAATACATCAAAGGCTTCTCATAGTTATATTACATCCAAGGCTTCTCATAGTAATATTACATCAACGACTTCTCATAGTAATATTACATCCAAGGCTTCTCATAGTAATATTACATCAAAGGCTTCTCATAGTAATATTACATCAAAGGCTTCTCATAGTAATATTGCATCAAAGGCTTCTCATAGTAATATTACATCAAAGGCTTCTCATAGTAATATTACACCAAAGGCTTCTCATAGTAATATTACATCAAAGGCTTCTCATAGTAATATTGCATCAAAGGAGAAACTTAGATCTCAGATGTGATGAGTCCACTTAGATCTCAGATGTGATGAGTCCATTTCGAGCAGAACATATCAATGATAGTAAGTTTATCAAGGATTTATTGTGCTGACGTCACATTAGAAATCAACAGTAATAGTTCACATCACGCATGATCTTAAATATTAATCTGTGTGAAGATCAAATCATCAATGAACATGTATATAGCGACTGTGTGTATAATTTCAAAATTTACAGGTAATTCTTTACATGTTGCAACTTTCTGTAGTTAAAGAACTGATTGTATTTTTCATTGACTTTTGTTAATAACTTGATTTCGTACTGGCAGTCATAGCTGTTTATTATTTGTATGTATTTTCAGCTAAGATTCCCTTCAGAACTGCTGTAGAAGATGGGGTTAAAGCTTTGGTTAAAAACATCAGTACAGGAGCTATGAAGGTAAAGATTTGTTAATGCAGGATAATGTCAAAAATATACAGAAAAATATTATATTTGTACTAATTTGAGATATTAGTACTTTCAGGAAATTATTTGTCATTACAGTTACAGAAATTTATAAATGTTGTCTCTAATCATATTGTGAGACATTATATGTGTAAGTCATATACAAAAATGTAGTAGCAGAATTCATGGGGGTATAAAAAAAAAAAATCACATTTGTGTACAACCAATGTGATAGTGTAAATCACACACAGAATTTGTATGTAGTTTTATTATAAACTGTCTATTTTGTTTATCTGGATTGTTTCTACTTGATTATTTAATGTATATAGGATATTATTTCAATGATGTTCTTGACACGAACGAGTTTACAATCAATGTATGTACTAGTATATTGTTTTTATCTTGCAACAGGGCTCACCAAACCAGGCGAAGTGGGCGACTTCTTCGCCTTGGTTTCAATGAAGTCGCCCAATTTGTGTCAAAAAGCGAAGTTTTAGTCGCCCTGTCAGTCTTTTCAAGTCCGTATTTTTTTCACCAATAATCATACTTTTTCTTCAATATTCACATAAAAGAAGCTCCCATGTTCCTCAAATGTAACCCATACAGGGTTTGATGTTCAATATTTTATTCCAAACTCGTTAATTGCATCCTTTTAAGATCATTGTTCGTTTTTGTGAAAGGTAGGGGAACATGCAGTAGCGGGGAACGAAACGTTAAAATTTGGATCGATTTTCGGAAGTCTCCCAGATTTTTCCCTCACTGGCGCCCTTAAGTCAAGAGAGAGAGAAGTCAAGTTGCCCTGTTGCAATAGAAAATTTTTCGAATCAACTGCCAAATTTTACTGAAAGAGCAGAAACAAGCACTGTTGCAATCGTTTTCAACATTGTTCTCCTCACTATACTATGGCCCTTTCTTACCATTCACTCCATCTGAATCAGATACCAGGAGACTGTTATTTGTATACTAGAAGAATAAAGGTAAAATTTATTTGTATACCTTTATTGTACAGCAAATGTTATGATTGCCTGATAAATCTCTATACATAATCAATTGCTATACTGTAATTTCGTGAAAACTAATATATACAAAATATTAAGAGTTATTCATCTTTTTATATTTTTACAGGTTAGATGGAATGCTTGTTATGCTGTTAGTAATCTGTTTAGGAACAATTTATTAAACCATGGAAACTCACCATGGATTGTAAGTTACTATTAATTCAAGTGGCTTGATTCCTTTTATTTTTGGGGGGGGGGGGAAGGGTTACATTTCTACATAGATAATTTAACTATTTCCCATTTTTTTCATAAATTTACACTTTTATGTAAACCTTGCACTAAAATGTGACAATATCTGTAGAGGAGAAATATTGTAATTTACTTGTATTAAAAAGAGAACCTATATATAGCTGGGATTATAATTATCTATATTTAGCACTATTTTCAGTTTAATATATCGTTGTGGTCATTTTTATTTGAAGGGAAAAACATACTGGTACTCTATTACATTTGATCTATGCTTTAATGTGTAATTAGAGATATGGAATGCATTATAAGTATTTGTTTATATATTAGTAATAAGTGTAAAAGAGAAGTATAATGTAATTCTATGCTTCATATTTACTGTGCTTTACACTCTAATAATAGGAAAAAAACATTAGTGTTTCTGTGAATCCTAATGATGGTAAATTTAGTGCCTAACCTTAAGTTTTTCATCCACTTTCAGGATAAACATTGTCAAAAGTCAGATTCTTGTCCTGTATAACATTGATAAAAATGTAAGAACAAGTATTGCCTACCTTCCTACCCTATTTTTTAAAGAATGTTAACGAAAACACAGGTATTTTGTCTTTGCCCTAGTACAAAGTAGAGCATTCAAATTTGAATATACTAAATAACTGTTTCACTAATTAAATCAAATGCATTTGAAATATTTGAATACAATAAACAAAACAAAAAAAATGTTGTTTATGTCAGTATTAGCTTTGTTGAAAGATTGGTGTATTAATTTGTTTTTTATTTTAAATTTGTGATTTTTTTTGACTTTGTAGAAAGACATTCTAGTAACCTTATGTTCAGTGGTAACAGACTGTAAAAATTTCAAAGTACGAATCAATGCTGCCTTGGCATTAGGTTCACCAGCAGAACGTTGTCACTATGGTAACCCAGATTTATACCTCCATATATGGGAGAGTCTGATAAAGGGACTTCAGACAGCAGAAGAGATCACAGACTTTGCTGAATATAGATATAGAGACAGTTTAAATGATCATGTATGTACTGATAATCAGCTGAGCGGAATATTTTTAACCAACATTAAGACCCGTTTACACGATCAAAGTTTTCCATCAAAAATTTTGACCAAGTTTTTGATGGAAAATTGGCACAAAGAAAACTTTGTCAAAGTTATCTTGTTTACACGATCAAAGTTTGGTCAAAGTTGGATCAAAGTTTCTATCTCATGTTACCTTTTGGCGGTAAATTCAAAGACAAACAATAGATCTTGATTCCGAAAAGATGTTTTGATTGGTCAATTCCCATCAAAGTCCGTCAAAGTTTTTAGAAAAATAGGATGGGTTTCTATTTAGTCAAGGTCAGACTGTTAAAGACACACAAAACAAAATTTACTTATCTACAGAAAGGGTCATAACTAACAATGAGAATAAAAAAAAAGGTTATATTTATAACCAAGTACATTTATTCAGAGCATCATAAACAGTTTTTTGTAGCACAAAATATTAAAGCTATCATTTATGCATGGCTTTTCTTTCCCTTAAATTTCAATAGTGAAATTTTCTCGGGAGGAACACTCATATAGAATTATTTTAAAATAAATCTGATCTTATTTGGAAATTTAGAAATACTTTGATGTCATAGGTATAAAGCACCTCTGTAAGAGGATTTTCTTTTAGTTTACATGTTAATAAATAGTGTGACCAAAACTTGTTCACATCCAAATAAAAAAATTGTGGTGGCCATTTTATCGTGTTGAAAAGTAAATTATATTTTTTTCAATTCATATTTATTTTCCAGATAATCAATGAAATTTCTATGTTATTATTGTTGGATGATTTTTTTCAGAGTTTATTTATGTGTAAGACGTGCACATACACTCATAAATTGAATATGATTTTTAAAAGAAGTTCAAACAGTTATGGTCAAGTTACAATTCTACCAATATCAACAAAACAAACAATCAACTCTCCCCTAAAAACATTGATCACAAATAAGAAAAGAAAACGACATGTATTGTTAAAAATTCAGGTTCTGGCTTGGGATAGGCACAAAAATGTGGCAGTGTTAAACCAGTAATGGAATCCCAACCCTTCACCTCTTGTCTCTCTAATGTTAAAACAGGTATAGACAAAATGTAAAAAAACCTGCACAGATTTACTTCAACTTAACAAGACCACACACTGTAACAAGAATGAATGACAATGTAAACATGGACAGTACAATAGCAGGGTCTACATCTGCAGTTTACACTTGAATAAGCTCTGAAAAAATATATGTGTTAAATCCTATAGTATGTTTTCATTAGTCTGTTACAATATTCATATTCAACTAAACAGCATCTATTGTATGATAGTTATCATGCTTGCCGAGAGTGTGGTAGATCATGGGTTCGAGCCACGGTCTAACTAAGACTATGACATTGGTGTTTGTTCCTTCTTCAGTAAGAGCAAAGAATAGTTGGTTGGAATTGAGATAATGTGTCCGGTTGGATGACATGTCTACCTGCAGACTATTGTTTCAGTGAGTTAGCAATATAAAAATGCAACTGAGAGTGTTGGTCGAGTACAAAGAGTGTTGGTCGAGTACAAAGAGTGTTGGTCGAATACAAAGAGTGTTGATCGAATACAAAGAGTGTTGGTCGAGTACTAAGAGTGTTGGTCGAGTACAAAGAGTGTTGATCGAGTACAAAGAGTGTTGGTCGAGTACTAAGAGTGCTGGTCGAGTACAAAGAGTGTTGATCGAGTACAAAGAGTGTTGGTCGAGTACTAAGAGTGTTGGTCGAGTACAAAGAGTCAGGGTCAAGTACAAAGAGTGTTGATCTAGTACAAAGAGTGTTGGTCGAGTACAAAGAGTGTTGGTCAAGTACAAAGAGTGTTGGTCGAGTACAAAGAGTGTTGATCTAGTACAAAGAGTGTTGGTCGAGTACAAAGAGTGTTGGTCGAGTACAAAGAGTGTAGGTCGAGTACAAAGAGTGTTGATCTAGTACAAAGAGTGTTGATCGAGTACAAAGAGTGTTGATCGAGTACAAAGAGTGTTGGTCGAGTACAAAGAGTGTTGGTCGAGTACAAAGAGCGTTGGTCGAGTACAAAGAGTTGATCTAGTACAAAGAGTGTTGGTCGAGTACAAAGTGGACATCATTATCATCTCATTGATATGTATCTTGTTCTCATCATGATATAGCTGAACAATTATTTATTTGGAGTTAAGCAACAATCGCTCATCCTGTATTTTATTTGACAGATATGTACTGCTATTCTTCATATAATCCTGTTAGCAACCAGAGAAGATCTACTCATACTGAAGGACTTGCTGAGCAGAAATAAAGATATTGTAGTGGTATACTTTGATAGGTTTAAAACCAACACTAAACATAAAGGTATGTACATCATAAATTAACAAACCTGGCATCTAACCATTGTGTCATTTTCTTGAAAGACCATCAAAATAAGATCAAAAGCCAGATTTGTTTCTGTATAATCTAAAATTTATATTTGTTTGTTTGTTTGATGGTGTTTAACGGCAGTTTCAACAATATTTAAGTTATATCGTGGCAGTCAGTGTTATTGGTGGAGAAAACCACTGACCTGTCGCAAGTCACTGACAAACTTTATCACATAATGTTGTACACCTCACCCTGATCGAGATTCAAACTCACAACATCAGTGGTGACAGTTATTGACTGCATACGATCACGATGGCCCCTATATATATAATTTGATAAATTTGATATAGTTTCATCACAAGTCTGATCCATTTATTGACCTATTATCACATTCAGTGAGTTGAGTTGTACATCATCACATGAGAAATCCTTTATTTTCACAGATTTACCTACAGGTGTAGAACTTATGACTACACTAGAGTCTGAAGGTTTAACGGATGCTGAGATGATGGTGTCATCCATTTTGAAAGACCTATGTTTTGTAGACCTGTTTGAAGGTAATATATCAAATAAAAATATTGAATTTGTGTTCGGTATTTTGATCGTTTATTTTTGTTTAGCTGCTGGAGATATAGGTATAGGAAGGGTTGGGTTCCCATTAAACACATTTTATGCTTCTCAGGTTTCTTATTGTCATTCTAAGTACTTTGAATTCTCATAGTCTTGTTAGTATCATGAAACCATTAAATTTAGTGAACCATGAAAGGTATATGTAACAAGAAAAGTGAATTCAAAAGCCAAGGAACATCTCACTCTCATCAACCATGAAAATTGATACCAATCAGTAATAATGTTGATAATGACGAGAAACAGACACAAAGACTCTTCAAAACAAGGTTAGGTATATGGGATTTAACACCACTTTCAACAATATTTCAGTTATATTGTGGCGGTCAGTTTTATTGGTGGAGGAAACCAGACTACATGGAGAAAACCACTGACCTGTCGCAAGCCACTGACAAACCTTATCACATAATGTTGTACACCTTGTCAGGAGCGGTATTCAAACTCACAACATTAGTGGTGATAGGCACTGATTGTATAGGTAGTTGTAAATCCAAGGACCACGACAGCCCCTTCTTTGCAACAAATAAAATGAAATAATCACAACCCCCATCATTGTTATCCTATGTCTGATCACGCTACGATTGCTTTCTAAATAAATGAATCAAGAAACGGAATTAACTTTAAATTGTCAACTTTTATCAAGATATGTTATGTAATTATCTCTATTAAGAAATATTTAGATAAAATTAAGCTGTTTTTAACCACAACTTATTTTTCTATTTTAGTCGACTTTGAAGACAAGAAACCAGAGAAGACATCTTTTGTACAGACATATGATTAATGTAATCTTAACAAGGGTGTTTTCATATGAACAGTTTCAATATTGAAGACAAGAAACCAGAGAAGACATCTTTTGTACAGACGTATGATTAATGTAATCTTAACAAAGGTGTTTTCATATGAACAGTTTCAATATTGAAGACAAGAAACCAGAGAAGACATCTTGTGTACAGACATATGATTAATGTAATCTTAACAAGGGTGTTTTCATATGAACAGTTTCAATATTCAGACGCTAGGTGTATACATGTACTTGTAGTTAGAGTATAAAAATGTGAATCACTAATAGTTGATTATAGGTCACAGTGTAAAGATCTAAATGTTTGGGTTTTTTTTTAAATATTTTTGAAACCAATGACTTAAAACTGGTTTGAATTGGCAGTTTCTAATTAAAATATATAAAAAGTCTTTGAAATTTAAATTCGAATTTGACACAAGTCTTTCACAGAAGTCGCAGACATTAATTTTTTTTATAACAAATATGAAATTATTGTAAGATACATAGATTTACCATGTACTTATAATCTAGTGAAACAGAAAATTATTGTAAGATACATAGATTTACCATGTACTTATAATCTAGTGAAACAGAAAATTATTGTAAGATACATAGATTTACCATGTACTTATAATCTAGTGAAACAGAAAATTCGAACAAAAACTATGTTAAGATACATTAAGATGTATTGTCAAAGAAATTTTATGAGCCAAAAAGTTCAAATAACAAGAAATTAATTTCATGTGGTTGTAATAATTAATGATTGTTTATTGTTATTTTGTGCAATTCTACAAATTAACGTGTGCTAATTGTCAATTAACATGTTGTGTTTTCAAATATGTATAGTACTCTATTTACATTTTCTTCAATCCTAAAAAAATATTTTGTTGAAACTTTCTCTTTCCTTTTTTTCTTCATACAAGATTTTGTTAGAAGTTTCCAAAATTTGTTGTTACAAAATATTACAATGAATTCATTTAAAAAAAAAAGATTATTACACCGATTCCAAATTTGCCACTCGCAAAATTCTTTTTTCAGAAATTACCGCAAAAATATCTATTAACATTAAAGATCTATTATGGAAAAGTTAATTGATTGGCAGGTGAACAGACTGTTTTTATAATTGAAATCAAAATACTGTGATATCGTTTTATTGTTCAAGGTTATTAATTTGGGTTCCATGTTAAATTGATTTATTCTTTTTATGTTCACGTCACATGGTGTCTGGATGCATTAAATTTTAACAATGTCCGTTCGTACACCCCACATTTAGTTTTCGCTCAATTAATCAAATTCCCCATAAGCAAATAAGACATTTTTGGGCTTCATCCCTTTTTCTGTTCTGAAGTTATGCCCCTGTTTATATTAGCTGGAAGCGAGGGCATCTGTGTTGTGTGGGCACATTCTTCTGGATTTTTTAATAATAGCAACAACAAAATAGTGTTGTATTGTGTAAAGGTAGAATATCTATATGTGGATGTATATTTTTGTTTTATGCAAATTAAATTATTGAATTTGTTGTTATTTTATGTTGTCTGTTTTTCACCATGGTGGACACATGGATCACATTGTCCATTGTTATTGCATTCAACAATTTCTATATCACACTCCTTTAAATCTGAGGAGGCATTGCCAAGTTGGTTGACTGGATTTTTAATTCATGGAATTGTGGCTGTGGTCATATAGTAGTTAGATTTATGTCTGTGTAGCCATGACAACAGTGCCTATCACAATGAAAGTTTGTGTATTTGACTCCTCCCCTAGACGAAATGTACCAGCGAGTGAGCGATTGTTGTTTAAAAGTAGATGAGCAGTTTTTCAGTTACATGTATATCATGGTGAGAACACAATACTTTCAATGATATAATAATGATGACCGCTTTGTTCTAGACAACCAAGCTTAGTTGGATTTTAATAGTGCTAGCTCACTGAAACAACAGTCTGTGGATAGACATGTTGCTCCACTCAGACACATTATCCTGATTCAGAGTCCACCAGTCTTGGCTCTTCCTCTTTAATGCTACATGATTATCAGAGATGCAGTAAATAACAATTTTATAGTCTCTGATTTGACCCTTGAACCCACAAACTACTACTCACAGCAAGCATGGGCTTGAACCCACAATCTACTACTCACAGCAAGCATGCTAACCATTACATCACTGATGCTTTTGTTTTTATGTTTGGATTGTGACCTTTCTCTAAAATCTCTGGACATGGGTAATTGGCAATCATCTTCTCAAACAAATTTCTGTTGTCAGTAATGGTGGCCATTTTGGATAGAAAACAGGCTTTTATTTTTAATTTTATAATAAGGATCCCAAGTACAAAAACAGCCAAGTTAACTTTAAATAGGCATATAGGTTTCAGAGAATAAAAAAATACAAAAAGCTAATGAAGTAGTCAAACCTGTATTTAAAGGACACTAAAAATGTGTCCCTTAATAACAGGTCAGTTATATACAGGTTCAGATTACATGTACTAGTCATTAAATGGAGAAAACTGCCCTTTATAAATAGTTATTTGTTATATACAGGTTTAATGCCACCACCTTTCTGTGCCTGTCCCAAACCAGGACCTGGATTTCCAGCATCATATGTCTTGGTCTTTTTTATGCTCAGTGATTTGATATGAGATGTGATTGTTTTGTTGATATTGGTTGTATTGTTGACCATCATAGTTTAAACTTTCTTTTCATAAGGTGTCATTAAATGGAGAAATATAACTGTCCTTTAAGACTGTTTGTATTGACACATGGCAAGTTATTACCACCACAAAACTTTGGTGGCTTCATAAAAGTCTAACAAATTATTTAAACATTGACAACAAACAATTTAAATGTTGATTTTCTATATTTTATTTCACTTGTTTCCAGATATCAGCTGTACATTTAGTCAATAAATAAGTTTATACACCTAAATAATAGTTAACAAATAGCACACTACATTTTATCAAAGATCTTACTGCTCAATTTGAAACCCTGGTGCATTTCTATAATTGTATTTAATAACCTTTATTTTACTGGTATTGCATTTTTACAGTTGGGTAGAATAATTTGAGGAAACAACTCCTTCTCAGTTTCATCATTATGGATATTAACTTTTCGGAAGGGTTAGGATTAGGGTTACTGTGTGCAGGAAACTGGAAAAAACCACCGACCTGCCACAAGTCACTGACAAACTTTATCACATACTGATATATCGAGTACACCGTGCCGGAGGATTCAAACTCGCAACGTTAGTGGTGATAGGCACCGATTGGATAGGTAGTTGTAAATCCAACCAGCATACGATCACAACCACGTCGATCCCTTTTTCGGAAGGCCATAATTGTATAATGTACATGTATTTAATACAAGCTAGTGAAAAACTACTATGTAACATAGAGGCCATGTTGGATTTGGGATCGGAAAAATTATTAAACATTTTTTTTAAGATTAACAATAGATCATTTCTTAGAATTTGTACTCAAAACAGGAAAGATAAACAACTAGCCAGAGGCTTTTCTTCCTGTTTATAAAGTTTGTACAAGTAAATTTACATTTGCTGACAATGTATGTACATGTATGTATATTGTATATGTATTCGCCTAGATCGATATATAGAGATAATTTGAAATGCACAGGGATTTCAAACAGTGCAGTATATTGAAACAAACATGATGAACATCCATTTACGGATTGTCGTTAAAATAAGTGATCCTATTGAAATATGAGAGAATGATTTCAAGACTTCAAAGTCGACAAAACAAACAACTAGAATAAATTACTACACTTTCAAGGACTTCTTTTAAGTTCCACTTGTACCCATCATATAATAATATATTGATAGCCGATCCTACGTAAGAACATTCACCACATAAAATATAAATTGTTCACCATGCAAATCAAATAAAAAAAAAACATTTCTACGAAAATTCGCAAAAATCTATCGGATAATATGTTTATCTAAAAAAAAAAAAGAATTTAAAAATACATTTATACCATTTATATACATTACCCAATAAAATCTGAAAACAATAATCAATTATACAAATCAACATAAGATTAAATATGTAAATTATGAAAAGAAATGTATCTATATAATATATATATTATAAACGGTTCTAGTCTTGTGACTTTTGAAATAATAAATTAACAGATGGATGTTGTATTAATTGAAAAAAATATTCATTGATAGTTTCCATGTCAACTTCATTACTTTTCAATATTAAACTGGGAAATTCAGTTTTCTCTCACCTTTGGCAGATGGTTGTTCAAAGCAGTTTAATTTCATTCCAAAATAAAAATCTATCGCAGAAAAATCAGTTTAATAATGGCAGTAATAGTGGGTTTTACTATTAATAATTGCTGTTTGCCCAAAGGGATGTTGCATAAATGGTAATCTTATTTCTGAAAATGGTTTCATGATAGTAGATTTTATTTCCATGACAACTACATGTATATTGGACAGAAATCAAAATCATAATCTTATACAGGTAGATGTAAATACATGTATAACTGACAAAGGAACAATACATCTATTCTAGGTTGAAGTGAGCAGTAACGATTTGGGAATTCCAAGTTATTGAGGTGTGCAGTAACGATTTGGGAATTCAAATTTATTGAGGTGTGCAGTAACGATTTGGGAATTCAAATTTATTGAGGTGTGCAGTAACGATTAGGGAATTCCAATTTATTGAGGTGTGCAGTAACGATTAGGGAATTCCAATTTATTGAGGTGTGCAGTAACGATTAGGGAATTCCAATTTATTGAGGTGTGCAGTAATGATTTGGGAATTCCAATTTATTGAGGTGTGCAGTAACAATTTGGGAATTCCATTTTATTGAGGTGTGCAGTAACAATTTGGGAATTCCAATTTATTGAGGTGTGCAGTAACGATTTGGGAATTCCAATTTATTGAGGTGTGCAATAATGATATGGGAATTCCAATTTAGTTCAGGTGTGCAGTAATGATATGGGAATTCTAATTTATTGAGGTGTGCAGTAATGATATGGGAATTCCAATTTAGTTCAGGTGTGCAGTAATGATATGGGAATTCTAATTTAGTCAGGTGTGCAGTAATGATATGGGAATTCCAATTTAGTCAGGTGTGCAGTAATGATATGGGAATTCCAATTTAGTTGCAGTGTGCAGTAATTATTTGGTAGTTGCAGTATTCAGTAATGATTTCGGAATTCCAATTTATTTACTGTGTGCAGTAATGATTTAAAATCTCAATTACACTAAAGTGTGCAGTAATTATTTGGAAATTCCAATTTAGTTGGTGTGCAATAATTATTTTGGAATTCCAATTTAGTTGAAATTTGCAATCATGATTTGGGAATTCCAATTCAGTTGAGTTGTGCAGTCAGTATTTTTGGGATTCCAATTTAGTTGACATGTGCAGTAATGGTTTGGAAATTCCAATTTAGTTTACACACACAATAATCATTTGGGAATTCCCATTTAGTTGCGGTGTGCAGTAATAATTTGGGAATTCCACTTTAGCTGACATGTGCAGTAATGATTTGGAAATCCAATTTAGTTGAAATGTGCAGTGATGATTTGGAAATGCCAATTTAGTTGATGTGTTGTGTACCAACGATTAGCGAATTCCAATTTAGTTGATGTGTTTTGTACCAACGATTAGCGAATTCCAATTTAGCTGATGTGTTGTGTACCAACGATTAGCGAATTCCAATTTAGTTGATGTGTTGTGTACCAACGATTAGCGAATTCCAATTTAGTTGATGTGTTTTGTACCAACGATTAGCGAATTCCAATTTAGCTGATGTGTTGTGTACCAACGATTAGCGAATTCCAATTTAGTTGAGGTGTGCAGTAATGATTAGGGAATTCCAATTTAGTTGAGGTATGCAGTCACTTTAGGATTTCCAATTTAGTTCAGGTGTGCAGTCATGATTTGGGAATTCCAATTTAGCTGAGGTGTGTAGTCATGATTTGGGAATTCCAATTTAGCTGAGGTGTGTAGTCATGATTTGGGAAATCCAATTTAGTTGCATTGTGCAGCTATGATTGTGCAAACTCTAATTAAGTTGAGTTATACAACAATGATTTAGGAATTCCAATTCCAATTTAGTTGAGCTGTATAGTAATGATTTGGGATTTATATTTTTATTGTAGTGTGCAATTAAAAGTTAGAAATCAAATTCTGTTTAGATATCATGGGACAGTGGCTTAAATATAGCTTTTTATGTCCCCTTTAAATACATGTAGGAATAATGCTGTGTTCATCTGAAAACTGCTAACAAACCGTGACTCAGAAATATTTCTTAAACAAACAATACTATAACAGTTTTGACCATCCGTAGAAAATAAACTCAACAAATATTTAAACTCAAACATGTGCAATAATACTAGAAGTAAACCTGTGTGTAAAATGGCACACAGACAAATCATCTCAAGCATACACGTAATTTGAAAAACACTGCAGAATAGGATCTTTTACATTCATAAAACTATATATTATGAGAGTAATGCTTACACTCGAAAAAGTCCCAATTAGAACACTGTCCAGTCTAAATAAAATATTATGTTTTACATTTTTGGACTGAATATGAAATTCTTACTCAAAAGTTCTTTAGCCAAAGGCATCATCCTATAAAATCATTCTAAAGAAGAAAACTAAATTATACTAGTGGGAGTGCTTGTTATTTTTCACCCAGGATAGACATCATTTTGTGTCAAAATATATTTTCAGTCTGACCTCAAATACATATTAAAAGACAATAAAGCATCATTCTGTCGAAGTCAAACGGATGAATGGTTTTACTTTGAAATATCAAGATTCTTTGAGTTATCAGGCTGAAAGCTACTATCAACAGATTCAATCTTTTACTTTTAAGTTATTCAAGAAAACAACTTTTAATATTTCAAAATGATGAGAAAATAACTGAACCATTCAATATTACAGAAATTACAATATATTAGTTCCTCTGGTCTGGTCAGCAATTTTGACGTATGGAACTTTGAATTTTTTTTTGACAGAGAACAATATAACATTTTAGGAGAATATTTATAATATATGGCATCAACACATTTCATTTGACGACAATAAATTTGTTTTTCATAACAAAAATAAACAACAACAAAAAACAATTATAAAAGTGGAAGATAGTAATTATGGTCAATTCAGAGAATATATGAAAAAAACAAATGTTACAATACAATGTAAAATAACACAAATTTGACATAATTTTCCATGTCAAAAACACAAACATCATCAAAATTTCTAACACATGATGCAAATACAGTTTATTTGTCTTGTGCAACTACAGATGGCATTTCCAGTAATTCAAAATAATTACTCATGGATACACCCACTATATTTGAATATTTCTTAATGTCAATCTAAGATTTTACTGATATAAATTTCTAAAGTAAAATCATGGATTGATGACTGCAAAAATTAGATATCAGGATCATATATATCATTATCTTCTTTGCACTTTTTTTTTTTCAATCCAAGCATTTTATAGTAAACAAAAAACAGCAAATATCTTACTTAAACAATAAATGTTTTGACTAAAATAAACATTTTTGTTTGGGGGTGTCTGGGAATGAAGCACAGACAAGTTTTAAATGATTTCAATTTGATAGTAAACTATCATGATATAAATTATGTTAAAATGATGAATACTAAAGATAGTTATATGAGATTCAATTTTCATAGAAGTATTAAAAAAATTTCAATGTAAACAAGATATGATTATAATCTAACGATTATAAGATCCCAAACCGCCCACTGACAACAGGTTTAAATGAACACTTTGCATTGTAACAAATTCTGAGCAAGAAAATATAGGTAGACAGCAAACCAACAGCAGACAAAATGTTCATAAATAAATCAAAAGCTACCTTTGAAATCGAACAATGTTGAATTTGTGCGGTATTGTGGCGGCCATTTTGAAAATGGCGACCGGTAGAAATTTTTCGATGTCAGGAATCAATTCGGGACATCATGATCTACCTACATATGAAATGTCGTTGAAATCGGACAATGTTGAATTTGTGCGGTATTGTGGCGGTCATCAGGTACGTTCAGGAATAACCTTCATCAGGTATGTTCAGGAATAACCTTCATCGGGTACGTTCAGGAATAACCTTCATCAGGTACATTCATAATAACCTTCATCAGGTACGTTCATAATAACCTTCATCAGGTACACTCATAATAACCTTCATCAGGTACATTCATAATAACCTTCATCAGGTACATTCAGGAATAACCTTCATCAGGTACGTTCAGAATAACCTTCATCAGGTACGTTCAGAATAACCTTCATCAGGTACGTTCAATCAAGATATTGAAAAGCCAATTAAATTAAAGGTGTTTGGAAAGTTAGTATGAACAGAACTGGAAAACACTGTAGAGAATACAGGAATGCATTTGGCTATAATCATCGATCTTTGAAACGTTTCTACTCATCGGGTCATTACTGATTGGATAAAAGATTCTAATTAAACTTCAAAGTAAAGTGATAAAATTCGTAATTATCTTCATTGTTAAAAAAACGTTAGAGAATACCAAAGGGCCAATCAAAAATCTAGTTATCATATTTACTTGTCCTTATAAAGACAAATTGTCTGACTCTAAACATGGATGTCAATACACAAATGATGTGTTGTTTACCATTCTAGAACACACATATTTTTGTCCTTTTTATTGTTGTAGAAAATTTTGGAAGCTATGAATTAATAAACCCCAAAATATGTGTTTTTAAGTTCATTTACAGTGAAATGAAAACTGACTGAAGTGAATATCACAATGATCCAACTGTTTTGTTTGGAATAGACAGATGGTTGACCCACTTTAAAATTTCTACAGAGTACAATCATACATAATACATTTGATAATCTCTTTAGTGAGGGTTCAAGCTTATCAAAATTGACAAGATTTTTGAACTGTTCATACACAGTAAAACGTTGCAAAAATGAACACCTAAAGCTGTGTGGGGGTTACAGTAACCATGAACTGGGTACAACAAAAATCATACGATTGGCTGTATGGGGGTTACAGTTACCATAAACAGGGTACAACAAAAATCATACCATAAAATATTACACATAATTTAGCACTTGCATGATTTTTTTTTTGGGAGGGGGGGCTGTTGGAGAGAAGTTGGGTGTGGTCTGGGGAGCAATTATGTTCTACTTAAGAGGTAGAATTACAAACCTATTGTAATGCATTTTACAATGGAGGCAGTCATATTAACAATATACTGTTACTTATCACAATACATGTACAAATAAATATAACATGCAAATTAAAATAAAAACAATCTATAAAAATAATATCAACTGTTATGTGCAATAAAACATGATTATTATAATTGTCAAAATTTAACTAACAAATCTTTATTTAAGTCTACGATCATCATCAGTTCATAACCTAAGGCCAAAAAAAAAATATGTGTGTTTACGGTCACCCGACCCACCCTATTTTTCAGCCGCCGACCCCAACCTTTTTTATCAGCAATTATTTGACCCTAATTTTTGCTAGCGACCCTATCAATTTTTACACAGAATTCGGATAACCATTTTTGTTGTTAAATCAGCAGCAATGTTTTATTGATTCAACCGCTAGCTTTTTGTCGAAATTGAGGGCAAAGAAGGTAGAAAAACTGTGTAACTCGTCATAAAACAAATGACGGGCTACCGGAAATTTCGAAAATGAAATACCGGAATCGGATTCCGGAACCGGGAACGACTATTTCCAGTTTTGTAAAAAAAAAAAATTTAAAAAAAATTAATGCCGACCGACCCTAGATTTTTTTGACATGTGACAGTAAACACACATATATTTTTTTTTGGCCTAATAAAAGGAAAGAGATATTTTAACATTTTGTATTTATTTTGAAAAACAGGATTCTCATTGATGTTCTATAATGTCTAACATCATAAGGCATTAAGGGTTCTTAAATTTCATTCTCATTATTCTGTGAGATTTAATTTAGACTTTTAAGGATATTATTTTAAATGGTTGAATCTCCATTTTAAAGGTGATATTTCAAACAGTTTAATTTATCGTGAAAGGGCGTGGATACATATGAGCGAAAATCCATACTTGGGTCCAGAAAAGAACAATACTTATACATGTATGTATATCAATTGTCGATTTCCAACTGAAGGTAAGGAACAGAACTTATATCAATTGACAAATTCAAAAAATACCATTTCAAATGTTGAATGTAGACTTATAAAGGCTGAATATATATTATAATACATGTATATATGATACAGTTCTATAACAATAAATGACATGACAAAACAAAATATGATGTTGACATAAATTACATGGTCATACTCTTAACCAACATACAGTGCCAAACAACCATTCTTTTCAAAACATATTCACTTCAATACAAACATTTCATTTAAGACAATTTTTTTTTTTTAGAAAAAATGACAAAAGGCTAGGCCTCATTTAAAATTACAAATAGCTTAAATAAATCTTAGAAACAGAAAATGTTTATAGCATAAATTCTTAACAAAATAATATTTTCTCAGATTTCTGTGATAATCTTATTTTTGGTCAATTAATAATATTTGTTAAAATGCTTTTTCATATCCAGTGATCACAATTCAAAAATTTTCATTGAAAGAAAATTTCATATATGTTTCATTTAAATGTTCATTTTGTCATATTTAATCCTTGATATTGTAAATATATTTGATGTTATCCATATAATATTATGAAACATTATTTTTTTATACTTTTTTATACCTGTTCATTTCGTCATATTTCATGTTTTATATTGTATATTTACCTCATGTTACACACATGTGTCTGAGTGTTGTTTAATCAAATCTTGAAATCTATTAAAGTTATCCAAAGAGTTTTAATTTTGGTCTAAAAAATAACAAGAGAGAAAATTTAAATAATATAACAATAGTCTGGACTTTATGGGTCTATTAAGGATTGATCGCAATTTGTGTTCGGTTCATGAAGAAATAACCTCAATCAGGTTGTGCACACCGTGTAACCCACATAGCGGGCTATGCAAGGGTGTGCACAACCTGATTGAGGTTATTTCGAATGAACCGAACAAATAATTTCGATCAATCCTTATAAATTAATACAATTTTTTTTGCTATGATATTGAAAAATATATTTATTTTTTCAAAATAAGGCAAATAATCGGAAATAAATTTAAATAACCCCAAAGGTGCCTCATTTAAAGAAAATCGCCTGATGACAATGGCACATGACGCCTTAAGAACGACATCTATTTTCAGATTCAGTACATTTTTTGTTGGTTCAATCAATATATAAAATTTACAGTACAACGAAAGGCATAGATAAATAGAGAAGTCATTTACAAGTACATACATGTATCAAAACCATGAAATGTCAACCAACATCTTAGTTTCTGCCAATTCAAGAAGATTTGATACCAAACAAAATGAATGAAACCACAGCAAAGTGCACATCCGTAGGTTGTGAAAATGAAAATGAATGTGGCAAGATGATGGTAAAAAGAGTTTAACTACAAAGTGATAATAACACAAGATGACCTATAGTGATCTCTACACGTCTGATCTGCTACGCAGGCAACACATAACACTACTTATAAAAACAATCAAATCAAAGCACACAAATGGTTCTCGTCCATTTTTATAGCACAAAATTAACAACAATATCAAAAAACATTTGATATGTTAACACAAATGGTTTCCATAGCAACTGTACTGGTCACCAAAGCAACGAAGCTGGAACCCGTTTTCGTTCTCCGAACTTGTGACAGGATACAACATTTAGCTAGAGCTTGGTGATAAAGCCGACGGATACAGTGCTATACAACATGGCAGTCATCTTTACTTCTTCATCTGAAAAAAGAAAGTATAAAATAAATGATCATGTGATATACATACATTATTAGTCTAAAACCATTTTCTTTATCTGTCTGAAATACAATTGAAATACATTGTATATTACTAGTACAGTGCTATACACTTGTATGCTAAGGCTGTAAAATGAACTAATAAACCTGAGGCCTAGAATGATTTAGTTGGTAATAAATTGTCTGATTAACCATGTACAGTCTGGTCATCTTCAAACTTTTCTTATAATGAAAGATCAGTATGATTTCTAATCAATGAAATAATATAGTTGATTTACTTTTTGCTAAGTGTTATAAGTTTTGAGAAAGCTATCATACTTAAAAAGGAATCAGTTTGTGGTTTAACATAAGAAGCTGTATTTCACTTGTAATATTAAGAGATTATTACATGACATTTTCCATATTGGCCCTGGTATCAGCCTGAGACTCCCATATCAAGCCCGATAGCGTAGCTGGAGGGCTGATATCAGGGCCAATATGGAAAATTTCATGTCATAATCTATTTATCACATATTTCACATTGACTTTTTTCATGCATTGACTTTTATATTGCAGAAAAGATCTTTGTACTGATAAATTGCGAAAATAAATCTTTAATAGAGTTGCCTTTGTTCAACCTGTAAATATATTTTGTTTCGAGTCTGGTTTCAAAAAGATATAAAAAAATGTCGATTTGTACAATGACATTAGAAAGTGTTTGTAAAATCTACCCAAGACGTTGACATATGAATGGAAATTCCTATTCAACACGACGTTTTCATTTGAGCTAATTATTATGTTTCAAGTTATTTAAACTTTTTTTCCATTATTTTGAAATGTGTTAATTTGATTGAAATATGATTTTTTGCATATCTTTATGCACCATCTTTCCTTGTACTTTGACATATAATCTTTGAGACCACTGCACAGATACCAGAAATTGAATTCGGCGGCAAATACGGATATACGAGGGCAAATCTTCAAACTTTTCTTTTTCCTACTGTATTTGTAAACTCTAGGTCATTTAAAATGCTGCTTTTGCCATAATACATCTATTAAAGAAAATATAACTTATAGACTGTATACGATTCAGAAAATATAACAGACCGTCTATACTGATGACTTGATGCTTGTCATCTATTAATACTAAATATTAGCTTGTTTTTTTAACAATAACATGCAAGATTTGATTAAAACACTAAATAAAAACATAATGAAACAATAAACATAAAAACAGCAGAAATTCACAAGCAGAGTAGCCATATATAATTAAAATGGTTTTTTTTTAAAGAAAAATTCTTTTAAATAATCAACTGTTATATTGTCCATATGTAGCTTGTGTCTAAAGTTTGTTTCAATCTGTTTAGGAACTATTTCACTACTGCACAAACAAGAACATTTTCACCTCTTCTGCTACATTTGCTTGGAGTATAAATTTTCAAATTCTTGACAAAAAAATAACCATTTTTGAACAATTGAACCACATATAGCTTCCATACAAGAAACAAGATTTGATATATGCATAGGTCAAAACCCCCACCTCCCCCTCATATATGTACAAACTTAGCCAGGACAATAGTTAAATGCTAAAGGAAAAATGATTCCAAATTTCCTTTTTATTTTATCTATTACCATAAAACACATATCAATTACCGGGTACATATTTTTCTGCATAATATTAAACTTGCATAATTTTGTAAAGTAACCGATGATGGAAACATTAGTAAACAGTCATTCTGTGTCTAATAACAATGCAGAGGATATGATTTTAAAGTCATTCTATGTCTAATAACAATGCAGAGGATATGATTTTAAACAGTCATTCTGTGTCTAATAACAATGCAGAGGATATGATTTTAAACAGTCATTCTATGTCTAATAACAATGCAGAGGATATGATTTTAAACAGTCATTCTGTGTCTAATAACAATGCAGATGATATGATTTTAAACAGTCATTCTGTGTCTAATAACAATGCAGAGGATATGATTTTAAACAGTCATTCTGTGTCTAATAACAATGCAGAGGATATGATTTTAAACAGTCATTCTGTGTCTAATAACAATGCAGATGATATGATTTTAAACAGTCATTCTGTGTCTAATAACAATGCAGAGGATATGATTTTAAAGTCATTCTATGTCTAATAACAATGCAGAGGATATGATTTTAAACAGTCATTCTGTGTCTAATAACAATGCAGATGATATGATTTTAAACAGTCATTCTGTGTCTAATAACAATGCAGAGGATATGATTTTAAACAGTCATTCTGTGTCTAATAACAATGCAGAGGATATGATTTTAAACAGTCATTCTGTGTCTAATAACAATGCAGATGATATGATTTTAAACAGTCATTCTGTGTCTAATAACAATGCAGAGGATATGATTTTAAACAGTCATTCTGTGTCTAATAACAATGCAGAGGATATGATTTTAAACAGTCATTCTGTGTCTAATAACAATGCAGAGGATATGATTTTAAACAGTCATTCTGTGTCTAATAACAATGCAGAGGATATGATTTTAAACAGTCATTCTGTGTCTAATAACAATGCAGAGGATATGATTTTAAACAGTCATTCTGTGTCTAATAACAATGCAGAGGATACGATTTTAAACAGTCATTCTGTGTCTAATAACAATGCAGAGGATATGATTTTAAAGTCATTCTATGTCTAATAACAATGCAGAGGATATGATTTTAAACAGTCATTCTGTGTCTAATAACAATGCAGAGGATATGATTTTAAAGTCATTCTGTGTCTAATAACAGTGCAGAGGATATGATTTTAAACAGTCATTCTGTGTCTAATAACAATGCAGAGGATATGATTTTAAACAGTCATTCTGTGTCTAATAACAATGCAGAGGATATGATTTTAAACAGTCATTCTGTGTCTAATAACAATGCAGAGGATACGATTTTAAACAGTCATTTTGTGTCTAATAACAATGCAGAGGATATGATTTTAAAGTCATTCTATGTCTAATAACAATGCAGAGGATATGATTTTAAACAGTCATTCTGTGTCTAATAACAATGCAGAGGATATGATTTTAAACTGTCATTCTATGTCTAATAACAATGCAGAGGATATGATTTTAAACAGTCATTCTGTGTCTAATAACAATGCAGAGGATATGATTTTAAACAGTCATTCTGTGTCTAATAACAATGCAGAGGATATGATTTTAAACAGTCATTCTGTGTCTAATAACAATGCAGAGGATATGATTTTAAACAGTCATTCTGTGTTTAATAAGAATGCAGAGGATATGATTTTAAACAGTCATTCTGTGTCTAATAACAATGCAGAGGATATGATTTTAAACAGTCATTCTGTGTCTAATAACAATGCTGAGGATATGATTTTAAACAGTAAGCACACTTTGTTGAAAATATTGCAGAAAATGGCTACATTTAAAATACTATAACTAATATTTGTACTCCCTTCATTATGGTAAAAAGCAAATTCATAAATTAATTAAAATGAAAGACAATCGTTTCTGAAACTGATACCAGGTTTGAAGTTAAGGATCAAATCTTTAATTCTTAATTTCATTATTTATTTATGAGTGAGTTATTGTTGCTTAATGCCAACTCAGCAATTTTTCAGCTATATCATGGCGAGAACAAGTTCAGTTTCAATGAAATGATGATGAGATCCGTTTTTCACTAGACCAACACACTAAGTTAGATTTTTTATAGTGCTAGCTCACTGAAACAACAGTCCACAGATAGACATGTCGCCTTACTCAGACACATTATCCTGATTTCGAGCCAACCAGTCTTTGTTCTTACTCCTTAATGCTGCATGCTTAGCGGAGAAGCAACATACACCAACTGCAGTTTCATCATGTATGAAAAGAATGTTCATACAGTGGAACTTGTGCAATCCGACACCTGAGTTTTCCGACATCCTGTGACATCCGACAAAAATCTATGGTCCCAAAGTAGTTCTGTTAACATAAATAAAACTTGAGTATTCCGACATCCTGTATAATCCGACACATTTCCCTGGTCCCTTGGTGTGTCGGATTAGACAGGTTCCACTGTAATAATAAACAAAATGCAAAGATTTATTCTGAGAATTTGTTTATGTTGTCTATATGAATGGTTAACTAAATGAATGACCGTCTGTAAAACATCACTTGATAGGTATGAAGTAGGATGAGTTATGGTGGGTAATGCGACTTTCAACAATATTTCAGTTTTATTGTGGCGGTCAGTTTTATTGGTCGGTATGAAGTAGAATTAAAGGATTTAATTACTGGAATAAACACTACCATAGTTAATCTTACATGTTTTCCAGAACACAAACTAACATTTGTCATACACATTTTGAAAATTCAATATGATAAATAGATCTAGTTTCCATAACAACAAAATCAACATACAATAAACTATATTAGTCATGTAATACAACTAGTCTATGTTAATTAACTGAAAGAAAATGCAGGATCAAGACAGACATGCCTGTCTTACCCATCACATAAATGGACCATACTCCCATGGTGGAGGTGGTGTTCCCTTTAAATGTAAGTATATCAATTTATTTCTGTACATTGTAAATATTTACATAGTTTCTTTTTTCTTTTTTTTTCTTGCACAATTGAAGTAATTGAGAAGTGAAAAATATTAGCATGTCACCAACCTGAACAAGGGAGATAAAAAAAATATATAAAGGGAGATAACTTATTAATGTGTCTCATGGGGTTGATTTGGTTTGTTATCTTAGTATTGTGTAGGTACATGTATATCAGTAGACAATCAGGTTCTACTGATATCTCTATATTGTGATTACAAGATTGAATGCTAGGTGAGATATAAAATAGTAAATGCTCACAAACTACCCTGTCAATAGTTCACAGACTGGAAGAAGTTCAGTCATTTTCATGAGGTAAAAGGTGTTTCCTGAAAGGGATCACAAATCTCAAGAATTGTAACCAATATATTGTGAATTATTGAAAAAAAGGGAGATAATTGTTGTAATATCAATAAAATGTAATATTATAATATAATGACAATACTAATTTTGCTGCATGAAGAATCTGACCTATATAAACAAATACAAATGGTTTACATCTGAACTGTATATGAGTGAGTAAGTAATTGTTTAAAACAAGAGAGAAATGTTTTAGCTATATCATGGCATATGAACTAGTTACTTTTATGATGAGATGATTATGCTATCTGCTTTGTACTAGAACAACATGAGGAGTTGGATATGTATAGTACTAGCTCATTGAAACAACAGTCCACATATTGACATGTTGCTCCACTTAGACACATTATACTGACTCCAAGCCAACTAGTTTTTGAACTTACTCCTTCATACTGTTTGGTCAGCAGAGAAGCAACATATGCAAATTTAATAGTCATAGGTTTGAGTTGACCATTGATCAAACCGAAGATCTACCGCACTTGAAGCGAAACGCTAACTATCACAGCACAGAGGCAGTCTTTAACCTTTGAACTTTAAGACAGAGATAACATTTTAGCTATATACTAAAAGTGGATAAGCAAGATTGCGATACTACAAACTATAACCAGAGGCTCTCAAAAGCCTGTATCGTTCACCTGGTAATAAAAAAAACCAATTGGTCCTATGTAAAAACTATGTCCTGCGTCATCTTGGAATTACGATCAACATAAAAAACACAAAGTTTGTAAAGGACCTTCCAATGGTTGATGCACAGTTTAGGTTCAATCAGTGCAATAGCTTCAGAGAAGAATATATTTCTGTATTTTCCCCATATGGTTCTGTGTTAATACTATGACCTGTGGTGGCAGCCATCTTGGATTTCCGATCGGCATAAAAAACAGGACCTTCCAATGATCATTCCTGGGCAGTTTGGTTTCAACTGTCCAAGTGGTTTCAGAGAAGAAGCATTTTGAAACATTTTTCCCATAGGGTCCAATGTTAAACTAAGTCCTGCCGTAGCCGCCATTTTGAATTTCATATCGGAACAAAAAACCTTAAGATTGTAGAGGACCATCCAATGAACATTCATGTACAGTTTGGCTTTAATAATATTTGTAGTTTCTGAGAAGAAGGCATTTGAACATTTTCCCATAGGGTCCAATGTTAATCTATGTATTGCGGTGGCGGCCATCTTGGATTTCCGACCGGCATAAAAAACAGAAAATTTGTAGAGGACCTTCCAATGATCATTCCTGGGCAGTTTGGTTTCAACTGTCCAAGTGGTTTCAGAGAAGAAGCATTTTGAAACATTTTTCCCATAGGGTCCAATGTTAAACTAAGTCCTGCCGTAGCCGCCATTTTGAATTTCATATCGGAACAAAAAACCTTAAGATTGTAGAGGACCATCCAATGAACATTCATGTACAGTTTGGCTTTAATCATATTTGTAGTTTCTGAGAAGAAGGCATTTGAACATTTTCCCATAGGGTCCAATGTTAATCTATGTCCTGCGATGGCGGCCATCTTGGATTTCCGATCGGCATAAAAAACAGTAACTTGGTAAAGGACATTCCAATGATCATTCCTTTACAGTTTGGGTTCAGTCAGTTCATTAGTTTCGGAGAAGAAGATCTTTGAAATTTCAGCCAATCAGAGCATATTATTGGCCCTGGCAGCCATATTGAATATCCGACTGGAACGGAAAAACAGTAACTTTGTAGAGGACCATCCAAGGAACATTCCTGCTAAGTTCGGTTCCAATCGGCCAAGTGGTTTCGGAGAAGAAGCTTGAAATGTGAAAAGTTTACAGACGACAGACGACGGACGCCAAGTGATGGCAATAGTTCACATGGACCTTTGGTCCAGGTGAACTAAAAACGATTATTTCTCTAAACTTATATATGTAAAAACATACAATTTTAGGAGTTCAGTCAACACATTTATTTTCAACGAACATTTGGTTTATGACATTTACATGTAAATCATTGACAATTACAAGCAAGGTACTCTGGGTAAAAACAATGCAAATACTAGATATTGACAGTCTCATCAGTTAAATATTCATTATTGCATAAAGTCATGACATTTTGGCAAAATGCTTTCTAGTCAACAAAACATAAAAATTAATAGTAATCTTGATCAAGACATGAAATTATTTAAATATTTACAGTAATTTATCTTTACATAAAAAAAAAGACTGTTTTAAAAGGCTGTGAATTTGTATTTTCTTTAAATAGTCTTAAAAATGTAATAACAAATAAAAATACAAGTTATCTAACTTAGAAGAAATCTTTTATTGTAAGTTAACTTTTGTCTATAACTATTAAGTATGTAGTCTATATGTAAGCACAACAATAACTTGGTGATTATCAGTAAAAGATAGGCTTGGTTAGTAGTTGGGTGTCTTACTATCATATTCATGGCTAGTTCTTTTCACAATCTTCCAAGATAAAGTTCTAAAAATATCCAAATCGCTTTAAAAAAAGTTTTACTTTTCGCTCACAAAATTTCAAAAGTAAGTCTAATTTGTCATATTTACTACCGGGGTACATTATTAAATATTTTCTAATATCTTGAAGTATGTAATACAATAGTACCCCCCTATTAAGGCCACTCCCAACAAAGGCTACACCTCTTATAATGCTCATGCCACCAAAGGCCACTCCTTTTATATGGCACCCCAAATTAAAAAATTCTAAATGATACTGGAATGTGTGAGGTAAAATTATAGAGAAAATAAAACCTACACATTTATAGGAAGGCAGTCTTATTTTCGATCAGACGTACAATTTTTGTTTCAATATAAATTCTGCATTTGCATTGGCTGACAACTTTTTGATTTCTCAAGTATAACACTCATTCATGCTAGTTAAACAATCCTCTTTGCAAAAAATGTGAGAACCATACACAATAAATTATAGAATCTTTGACCAATATTTTTCATAAATCATATTCTATTGAAAACAAATCAGTAACAGAAACGTTTGAACAGCCATGAATATTCATATAACATTAAAACAGTGCAGTGACTCACTGGCTGTCTTGGTGATTCAGTGTCACTCTCATCTCCCTGCAGTGATCAGTGATTGGTTAAAATAATCCACAAATCATTTCAACATTTCAAGATTCAACAAATAAAAAATACATTTCGTGTTGCCAATTACTCATTTGTAAATTGAAATAAACATTTGACCACTAGGGGTTGGATCATATATATCCTTAGGCCTTCACATCTGAAAGTTTTAATCTGCAGATCTAAAGAAATTTTCTCGCCAATGATGAATGGTTTTTCATACTTTTTTAAACAAAAGTAAATTGTATTTGAAGATTTTACAGATGTCAATATTAATAATAAAACTAAGGTTCTCTTCCCTCAGACATAGGTGACCTTAGCCGATTTTGTCTATCCTGTTCAAGTCCTTCGATTTTATTGCTCCCAAAACTTTAAATTATTTGGCTTTCCAATCTTCTGACTTTGAGCGTAACTTATGATGGTTATTCCAGAAACGTGTTTTGCACACTAAATTTGATATCTACGTTTTTATTTCATGTTTATGTTGTAATTATCTGTTTTATAACTTCAAAATAAATAAATTATTTGTCACCATACACATAACATAATTCATTGACTGCAAGATAACAAATAGTGTTCATCGATATTTCGTAACTTTACAAAATCTTGTATTTGATGAAATTAATGACAACTGTACTAAAGTGAGGTTTGTGTTCATGTCAAGAATGTGCAAGAACAAGGATCATTAAAGATAAAACTGATTAAATAAAATTTCAGAATAAAAATTAAATATGTAACCAGGAACTTTAAAGATCATATTGGAAAATCTAAAGTTAGGCCTCTTAATGCATATTTCCAATGCAACATTTGGTCAAAAATTACCCACTATAATTTGCAATTTAAGAGAAAACAAGTTTACTTAATCAACTGTATTTCAATTTCAATATACCTGATCTTCATCCCACCCTTCACTGGCCCCTGCTAACTGGTAATGTTTCTTTCTAAACTCTCCCAGTTTGTATCTCTCTGTTTCTAATTCCTTCTCCAGTTCCAACACTCTAACCTAAAAATAGAAATCACATTTCATCTTTAATAACAAAGATTTTTGAAGTACATTTAACTGAAAGTAACATGTTGTGGTCCTGATTGTATGGTAGTTAGATTTACATCTACCATGCAATCAGTGCCTGTCATCCCTAAAAGTGTCAATAAAACATGTTTAAAGTCATTCAAATTTGTTAATCTACTCCATATTTATCATGTGTACCTTAAGATTTCAAAATCTATATGTAATTTATACAGTATACAGCAATCCCTCTCTAATAAGGCCACTCCAGTTAAAGGCCATCCCTCTTGTAAGACCACTCTAACCAAGGGCCATCCCTCTTGTTGGGCCATAGCAGCCAAATGGCCATCCATCTTGTAAGGCCACTCCCATCAAAGGCCATCCATCATACCAGGACAGATTTAAGATGCATTATGTAAGTAAAATACTACTAATTCCCTCCCCCCCCTTTTTCTAAAGAGAGGCTATCCCTCTTATGAGGCAAATTTTTCATATAAAAGGGAGACTACTGTAATAAAATATGAACATTCATACCTGTGATTGCATCTCATGTTTTTTGGACTGCATCAGAGATAATTTGGAGAAATCCATAAGGCCTGGAAATACAAAAAAATATATAAATATACAAAACATAGAGGTTTACAGGTTCTAAAAGGTTAATAAATGTGTAAGTATGATTTGTGTTAACCATTTAGTCTTGACATGTACTTCATCATCCTAAATTCAAAGGACATCTTTGGTAGTTGGATTTTTGGAGCTTGTGATCAAGAGGTCAAAGTAAGTAAAAACTTTTTACATCCTACCAAAATAATCCAATATACAGTACTTTTGAAATTCATTGAAACTTAACATGAATTTAACAACACCTAAAAATAATTCATCAATACTAAAATTAAAGGGATTATAAATCAATGAACAATGTAATCATCTATTGGTTAAAAAAACCTAGAGGCTTCCAGGAGACTGTAATACATTGTAGCTCACCTGGTTTTCACCTCGACTTCTAAATTCTGAACACAATTTTGAAAGGACCATCCCAGCCAACTTTTGTTAAATTTGGCTCAGTGGTTTCAAAGGAAAAGATTTTACAATGGACAGGCAATGGACAACACCAAGTGATGGCAAAAGCTCACATGACCTTGGTCAAATGAGCTAAAAAATAGAAATCTCACTTTGTTCTTCAATAGTCTGTGATCCTTCCCTCGCTGAACCTACGACTTTACCAGTATTCTGAGTTACCCCTCTGGATGCCTCAGACAACAATGTCAATTTTTTACTCCTCCTATCAGCCTTGACCTTTGAAGCCACCACTAGTTGTGCTGTACTAGCAGCTATCTCATTAGAACACACAATTAACTCCTCAAACTTCCCCTCCCCCTTCACTACTTTATCTGCTGCCTCCCTACAAATAATAAACAAAAATATTAAAAGATGTGTTTAAATACATGAACCTCTTATATTTAGTTTGCTTTTGTTCAGTTGATATCTGCTTTTGTGTCTTGTGTGTGTTGATCTGTATAAACTGATGTATATTATAGGAATAAACACATTTTTTCATGAGTTTATTGATGTATAACCTGGACCAATTCACTCACAAACAAATAAAAGTCCGAAGGACTTTTATGTAAGTTTGTGAGTGACTTGGTCCAGGTTATACATCAATAAACTCAGGAAAAAATGTGTTTAATCCTTATAATTCTGTAACGAAGTTTTTTTTTCTTCATTTGTTTTGAAAATTTACCTTTGGGGATCACCAGTACGCACACATACATTCCATCGATGTGTGTCGGCCATGAATAACAAAATGAACTAACCTTATTTCCTACTTTAAACTAGACGGTGATGTAATTAAGTTACCGATATTTTCCAATTTGATGGCATTTTGCATTTAGCTACTCAAACAAGTAAAATGCCCACAAAATCGTAAAATAAATCAGTAACCAGCTTGTGTCAATCAGCGTCCCTTGTAAACAACGTCACAGGATGACGATATATTACAAAAGTCTAAGTCGATAGATGGTTGTCTTAAGTATTTTTTCCGGAATTTCTTTTTTATGTCAACAATAAAAGCTTTTTTTTTCATTGGCATTTATTTTCTATTTCATATCTAACAATAATTGTCGATTATTAACAATAAACATTGTTTCTTTTATCTTTTTTTATTATCGGGAACCCAAGCCGCCATTGTGTTTACATTACGAAAAAAGGAGTCCGCTGAACATCGTCTATCGAAAAATAAACTGACAAAACCCCGCCTCCATAAGCGCTTATACCCAATCAGAGTATAGGATTTCTAATTATGTAAATCATATAAGAATTATTATTAAATAAAATGTTTGTATGCATGGTTTTATGTGTTGTTTTGTTATATAGTCAATTTTAGAAGCTCATTGGAGCTTGTGTTGTATGCATACTATGTATCGACTCTAAATAAAACTTTGAATTGATTTAAATTGAACTTCTGCAAATAAATTATTTTAGAATGACTTCAAAGTACAAAAGCAAACTGATGACAGAGATTATTTGGATATCAAGTTACATTGTCATGATTGTATTCATAGGGTTATGATGTTTAATGTCACTTTCAACAATATTACAGTTATATCGTGGCAGTCAGTTTTAGTGGTGAAGGAAACCGGAGTACCCGGAGAAAACCACCGATCTGCCGCAAGTCACTGACAAACTTTATCACATAATGTTGTATCGAGTACACCTTGCCATAAGATGGATTCTAACAACTTTAGTGGTGAGAGGCATTGATTGCATAGGTAGTTGTAAATCCAACTACCATACGATCACGACGGTCCCTGATTGTATTTATAATATGTATGTATTTGATAATAACTGTAGATCATGTCAAGTGCTGATCTTTTTTTCTTCACTTTTATTTTATTTTCTGTCTAAATATTTAAAAGTGGTATGTTTTTCCTTTATTCAATTATATATTCTGTCAAGACCTTCTTTTATTTTATTATACCCCCCGCAAACAAAGTTTGGGGGGGGTATATAGGAATCACCCTGTCCGTCCGTCCATGTACCTTGTAAGCGCAACTCCTCCTAAACGGTTTATTGGATTTTTATGAAACTTTACACATTTGTAGTACACTACCTGCAAATGTGCATGAAGGAATATGGTTGCTGTCCAAAATTTAAAAGGGGAGATAATTCAACTTATACTTTAACGAAAAGGGGGGGGGGGGGGGGGCATGTACCTTGTAAGCGCAACTCCTACTAAACTGCTTATTGAATTTTTATGAAACTTTACACAGTTGTAGTACACAACCTGCAGATGTGCATGAAGGAATACCGTTGCGGTCTAAAATTTAGAAGGGGAGATAATTCAACTTATACTTTCACGAAAAGGGGGGTCGTGTACCTTGCAACACAACTCCTCCTAAACGGCTTATTGGATTTTTGTGAAACTTTACACAGTTGTAGTAAACTACCTGCAGATGTGCATGAAGAAATATGGTCGCTGTCCAAAATTTGGAAGGGGAGATAATTCAACTTGTACTTTCATGAAAAGAAGGAGGGCATGTACCTTGTAAGCACAACTCCTCCTAAACAGCTTATTGGATTTTTATGAAACTTTACACAGTTGTAATACACTACCTGCAGATGTGCATGAAGGAATATGGTTGCTGTCCAAAATTTGGAAGGGGAGATAATTTAACTTATAATCTGAAATATGTTCTGTATGGAGAGATGGGCTTGTAAGCGCAACTCCTACTAAACGGCTCATTGGATTTAAATGAAACTTTACACAGTTGTAATACACTGCCTGCAGATGTGCATGAAGGAATATGGTTCCTGTCAAAAATTTGGAAGGTGATGTAAGTGTAACTATTCCTGAATGAAATAAGATTTTAATTGACCTTTTCACATCTGGATATTTGCAATATAAACACTACTCAAGAATAAATAATTAATTTTGAATCAATAACATTTGATGTGACCTATATCCTCTTGTAAAAAAGTTAGGAAATGCTGTAATCCTCATGTATACTGATGAAACCGTATTGGTTTTAAACAATCCCACTTTGTTGAAGACCTTGTGGCGACCCCTAGATGTATGTTCTTGGTTAGTTTATTTTGGAGATGGGATGTTGTCTCCTTGACATTACTCCATATCTGTTCTTTTTTCATAGGTAACTTGCTAATATACCTGTATTCCAAAGTTTGATCATCATAGTATTGCAAGTGGGGGGTATCACTCAGTGAGGTCACTCACAGTTCTAGTTTTTCTTACTTTCTGTTCAAATCGTCAATGATTTCCTTATTTTGTATTTGATCTTACTTTGTATCTAGTTTCTTTAAGCTGTTATTTCTCTTATCTTGATCTTACTCTCCACCACACACACCCTATTCTATCTAATACTTACATCAAAGCCGTTGCTCCCCACCCAACAGCTTTAGCTGCAGACAATAGTCCCTCAGTCCACCTATGATTTTTCTTATAAAAATCCTTTTCTGTTGATGTTCCCTGTGAATATATCAAAAATAAATATAAGATTAACTTTCCAAACATTTGTCTAAAATTCATCATTCAAATTATGTAATTTATTCATGAAAAGCTCTCATCTTGATGGAAATTTCCAATTTTGTTTCTTTCAGATGAGAGTAGAAATACAGTCAAAAAGTCAAATGACTGTCAATAAAGGGCAGTTTCAGTTCCCTTTAAATGAATAATGTATATAATTTGAACTTGTATATAAAGGGAAACTTCTCACAAAGGGGTCAGTTTTAGGAAGTTAAAAATAAACGAAACAGTCATACTGTCTACATTACATGCATACATAAATTGTACTTACCCTTCCTTGTGCCACAATCTCTTTCTGTAAATCTCTGGAACGTTCTATAAGTATCCTAATAGCCTGTAATTAATATAAAGTCTCTATAAGTATCCTAATAGCCTGTATTTAATATAAAGTCACATTTCTATAAGTACCAAATACAATTCAAATGAATCTGAATCCAAGTACAATTAATGCATAATTTCTGACATTTTTATAATATCAGAACTCAATGATACATTATTAAACCATTCTCTGCTTACAGGAATACAGTGGATTCATTATTATTCGTAGATTATTTGTGGATTTCATGGGTTATATAAATTCATGAAATTTAGAATTTAACGAATATTTATCACCACACATTGACTACGATGTCATACATAATATTTGGGGTATGACATAATTTACAAATAACTACAAAAATCATAACAGACATTTTTTTTGCAGATGGGAAACCACAAATTTATGTATCCACAAAAATGTAATTTTCCCTCAAACCATCAAACTGGTATCCATGAATGTAAATGAAAATTCAGAATATATAAATTATTGAGTTTGATAGTCCAGTTTTCTTAAGTATTTAATTGGGTCAAGAAACTGTGTTAGCGGTAGACGATCGCCACGTCGCATTTTGCGAATATAACGGTAGTGTGGCGAGGATAATTTGTGTAGCAGTAGCCACACTGGCGAACGAAAAACTTTTAGAGTGTGTATCTGACAACGATCTTTTATTATGTAGAAAGTCAACGTCGAATAAAACGCGTTATAGTCAATGATTTGATCGATGTATAATATCCAAAATGATTTTAAAAAGCGGGTCAAATTGATTATTTCTGGTAGTTTTTTCAGTTGAAATAACATTATCCGGGTCCCATTCCGGAAATAGTTTCGAATTTAGTCACCGACTGACTGGTTTCCTAAATTACGCTTTATTCTGTCTGTCCTTCTGTCTACGCTTGAATCTAAAACCAGTAAATTATTTGACAACGAGAAGGTCAAGCATGACTAATTCACGTTCGCCCTGGGTCCGTTCGCCCTAAAAAGTGGGTCCATTCATCCTGATAATTATATATATGAAAGTTATTGAAACTAAATGAAGTATTAATGATATTTGATGGTTTAAAAATTTAGAAATTTTAAATATGGCGTTGACATGCTAAAGAGTGTATTTCGATAATAAAAAAAGTTTATCAAAACACACACGAGATCAAAGAACACAAGCTGTAAAGTAAATAATTATTTTATGCTTAAATTTGTTTTACTCAAACCAAGCTTACTTCAATTAATTGTAATGATGAAATCAACAATCATTCATTTCAAACAATTTCTAATAGCTGCTTAATTTCTTGAACAAAAGCTTATTTTTTTAATTAAAACTTTTCAATATCATTACTTCTTTAATTTCAATTACAATATTTATTATGTTCATCAAGATACTTTTTAATTATCAGGGCGAACGGACCCACTTTTAGGGCGAATGAACCCAGGGTGAACGGACCCGATACCAAGCATGGCCAAGCGCCAAGGATCTATTTTATCCTTTTTTGACAATGCCAACGACCCCACACAGCAAAAAACAACAAAATCATACGAATATTGAATGTTCTGTTTATCTAATGTTCAAAGTTTGTTGTTTATCATGATAATATATGAATTATTATTGTTAGTTAATTAAATAATAAAGTTTTGAACTTTCAACTGTTTTATGCTCTTTGTTTATATTTAGTGTGGCTAACTGAAATTGAGTGTGGCTAAAAGAAATTATTACCCATTAGCCACAGTGGCTATTTAAAAAAAATGTCTACCGCTAACACAGAGAATGTATTGATAATTCCTTAGCCAGAAGACAACTGATGTCTTACTACATTGTACTCTGATAACTACATAGCTCTCCTGGATTAAGGTTGGTTTATGGTGCTTAACGCCACTTTCATCAATATTTCATTTATATTGTGGCGGTCAGTTTTATTGGTGGAGTAAAACCAGAGTACATGGAAAAAACGACCGACCTGACACAAGTCAATGACAAACTTTATTACATAATGTTGTATCGAGTACACCTCGCCATGAATGGGGTTTGAACTCACAAGTTTAGTGGTGATAGACACTGATTGCATATAGGTAGTTGTAAATTCAACTACCATACGATCGTGACCACGATTACCCTCATCACAATCAAGTTCATTGTGGCAATAATGGATGAACACAGGCTATCATTTAAATCGCTAAATTTAACAGCAGACTTACATGCATCAGACTAGTACAAGAGTCAAGGATACTTTCATTGACCTTCAGTTCTACCCCTGTAGTTTCATCTCTTGTTTTCTCCAACATTTCCTAAAAAATTACAAGTACAAGGTTGAAAAATCAACAAATTTTAACCTTATAACATTAAATAATGATGGTAAATAAAATCAAAGTTATTAATAAATAAATGAATACAATTATTCAGATTTAATAACAATCATTTGCTTTACTGAAAATATTCAATGGGAAACAGAGTGGATTCTCTCCCTTTACAAGTAAGGTATACCCTATGGGTGAGTTTGGATATCTACCTAACTTTCTCGTGGATATCAAAGTACCAATCCCTATCAATGGGTAACCTTCAGGTGGGAATATGTAAACCATTATACACGTCTTGTATGGGTAACCAATTTCTGTCGATGGGTTAATGTTTGTTGCTCACAGCTAAATGATGTCTTCAGCAACAAAAATATTACTTATGAGTTCAAATTGTTTAGCAAGTGTACCATCGACTCTTTAAATTATTTGGCTTTCCGATCTTTCAACTTGAGCCTACCTGGCAAGGGTTGTTATAGAGGAGTGTCTTGTGCATTAAATTAGATATCTAAGTTTTAGTAGCATGTGTACCAAATGATCACCCAAATAAACAAGCAAGTCTCAGTAATGTTTTTGGCATATTCATACCTAGGATATGGTAAATTTGATACTTAAAAGCAACCTCAAAAAAATAAATATCCGAACGCACCTAAAATAGACCCTGTAAGGTACAGGGAGGTGAATATATTTTTAGCACAATAATAATCTGGACAATAACGGAGAGGAATCAACTAAGAAGTAAAAAATAAACTTACAGCTATCCTTCTAGCAGCTTCCTCAATGGCTGCTGTAGTCAAGGACATTTCATTGTCTACTAAATCTCCTAATTCTTTTTCCTTAACATCTACCATCTTGGGAACCAAATCTTCAGCAATAGCGATCATTTTCTTCATACACTTTATAGCATGGTCAGCATCTCCCTCAATATTAGCACCTTGTAGAAAATGGTCAAGCATTACATTTATATACTGTGTATTCATTATTATTCGTGGTATACCAATTTTCGTGGATTTCGTGGATAGTTTCAAAGAACGAAATTAAGAATTCAACAAATGATTTGTAAACTATTAAAATGTAGCAGATCTATTTTTGTAAACTGATATTTTCAACTGTCAAGTGGCATTCTATTAATGTAATTAAAGTTTCTAATGACCTTTATTTACACCCCCCTCCCCCCTCCCAAAAAATAAATATTAAAACAATAGCATTGTAATTTATGATCAATAATTTGAAACATGTAGATCTCATAAGATGTGATAACAAATATTATAAAGCTATAAGTTAACAAAAATCATGAAAAATGCTAAGGCCTAAAAATACTAGAAAAGAAGTATGCCCCCGCACTTGATAATTATGGACAAAGTTGTTTTGTTAGGAGTGATTTTTTAAAAATGAAGTGTCTGTAAGACACAAATGATGCCCCCACCTGACCATCAAAATCCTGTGGACATGCACACCTCCAATGTGTATAAACATCATACAAAATATTAAAGCTGTAGCTCCAAAACTGTAGGAGATAGCCAGACAAACCATGTATCTATATCCGGACGGACGAACAAAATGACTAAGTCCAACTACCTGTCATTTTGAGAAAATTTGATGAAAATGAAAATCCTGTGTACATGCACACCTCCATTATGTGTATAAACATCCTGCAAAATATTAAAGCTGTAGCTCCAAAACTGTAGGAGGAGATAGTCGGACAAACCATGTATATATATCCGGACGGACGAACGGATGGACAGGGGTAAATTAATACAGGTTTAACTGTAAACAAGTGTCAGGGAAATTGTTATATTATTATTATTATGAAAAGAAAGTTTAAACAGTGATGATCAACAATTCCACCAATATCAACAAAACAAACAATCACCTCCCATCTCAACTCACTGAACACATGATGTTGGAAATGCAGGTCCTGGCTTGGGACAGTATTTAGAGTAATTGTGAGTATTTAGTAACTCTGTATAAATCTGACCTTTTTCTAACGTGTCTAGCACCTGGACAGTATTTAGAGTAATTGTGAGTATTTAGTAACTCAGTATAAATCTTACCTTTTTCTAACGTGTCTAGCACCTGGACAGTATTTAGAGTAATTAGGAGTATTTAGTAACTCAGTATAAATCTTACCTTTTTCTAATGTGTCTAGCACCTGGACAGTATTTAGAATAATTAGGAGTATTTAGTAACTCAGTATAAATCTTACCTTTTTCTAACGTGTCTAGCACCTGGACAGTATTTAGAGTAATTGTGAGTATTTAGTAACTCAGTATAAATCTTACCTTTTTCTAACGTGTCTAGCACCTGGACAGTATTTAGAGTAATTGTGAGTATTTAGTAACTCTGTATAAATCTGACCTTTTTCTAACGTGTCTAGCACCTGGACAGTATTTAGAGTAATTGTGAGTATTTAGTAACTCTGCATAAATCTTACCTTTTTCTAACGTGTCTAGCACCTGGACAGTATTTAGAGTAATTAGGAGTATTTAGTAACTCTGTATAAATCTTACCTTTTTCTAACGTGTCTAGCACCTGGACAGTATTTAGAGTAATTGTGAGTATTTAGTAACTCTGTATAAATCTTACCTTTTTCTAATGTGTCTAGCACCTGGACAGTATTTAGAGTAATTGTGAGTATTTAGTAACTCAGTATAAATCTTACCTTTTTCTAACGTGTCTAGCACCTGGACAGTATTTAGAGTAATTGTGAGTATTTAGTAACTCTGTATAAATCTGACCTTTTTCTAACGTGTCTAGCACCTGGACAGTATTTAGAGTAATTGTGAGTATTTAGTAACTCAGTATAAATCTTACCTTTTTCTAACGTGTCTAGCACCTGGACAGTATTTAGAGTAATTGTGAGTATTTAGTAACTCAGTATAAATCTTACCTTTTTCTAACGTGTCTAGCACCTGGACAGTATTTAGAGTAATTGTGAGTATTTAGTAACTCAGTATAAATCTTACCTTTTTCTAACGTGTCTAGCACCTGGACAGTATTTAGAGTAATTGTGAGTATTTAGTAACTCTGTATGAATCTTACCTTTTTCTAACGTGTCTAGCACCTGGACAGTATTTAGAGTAATTGTGAGTATTTAGTAACTCAGTATAAATCTTACCTTTTTCTAACGTGTCTAGCACCTGGACAGTATTTAGAGTAATTAGGAGTATTTAGTAACTCTGTATAAATCTTACCTTTTTCTAACGTGTCTAGCACCTGGACAGTATTTAGAGTAATTGTGAGTATTTAGTAACTCTGCATAAATCTTACCTTTTTCTAACGTGTCTAGCACCTGGACAGTATTTAGAGTAATTAGGAGTATTTAGTAACTCTGTATAAATCTTACCTTTTTCTAACGTGTCTAGCACCTGGACAGTATTTAGAGTAATTGTGAGTATTTAGTAACTCTGTATAAATCTTACCTTTTTCTAATGTGTCTAGCACCTGGACAGTATTTAGAGTAATTGTGAGTATTTAGTAACTCAGTATAAATCTTACCTTTTTCTAACGTGTCTAGCACCTGGACAGTATTTAGAGTAATTGTGAGTATTTAGTAACTCTGTATGAATCTTACCTTTTTCTAACGTGTCTAGCACCTGGACAGTATTTAGAGTAATTGTGAGTATTTAGTAACTCAGTATAAATCTTACCTTTTTCTAACGTGTCTAGCACCTGGACAGTATTTAGAGTAATTGTGAGTATTTAGTAACTCTGTATAAATCTGACCTTTTTCTAACGTGTCTAGCACCTGGACAGTATTTAGAGTAATTGTGAGTATTTAGTAACTCAGTATAAATCTTACCTTTTTCTAACGTGTCTAGCACCTGGACAGTATTTAGAGTAATTGTGAGTATTTAGTAACTCAGTATAAATCTTACCTTTTTCTAACGTGTCTAGCACCTGGACAGTATTTAGAGTAATTGTGAGTATTTAGTAACTCAGTATAAATCTTACCTTTTTCTAACGTGTCTAGCACCTGGACAGTATTTAGAGTAATTGTGAGTATTTAGTAACTCTGTATGAATCTTACCTTTTTCTAACGTGTCTAGCACCTGGACAGTATTTAGAGTAATTGTGAGTATTTAGTAACTCAGTATAAATCTTACCTTTTTCTAACGTGTCTAGCACCTGGACAGTATTTAGAGTAATTAGGAGTATTTAGTAACTCTGTATAAATCTTACCTTTTTCTAACGTGTCTAGCACCTGGACAGTATTTAGAGTAATTGTGAGTATTTAGTAACTCTGTATAAATCTTACCTTTTTCTAATGTGTCTAGCACCTGGACAGTATTTAGAGTAATTGTGAGTATTTAGTAACTCAGTATAAATCTTACCTTTTTCTAACGTGTCTAGCACCTGGACAGTATTTAGAGTAATTGTGAGTATTTAGTAACTCTGTATGAATCTTACCTTTTTCTAACGTGTCTAGCACCTGGACAGTATTTAGAGTAATTGTGAGTATTTAGTAACTCAGTATAAATCTTACCTTTTTCTAACGTGTCTAGCACCTGGACAGTATTTAGAGTAATTGTGAGTATTTAGTAACTCTGTATAAATCTGACCTTTTTCTAACGTGTCTAGCACCTGGACAGTATTTAGAGTAATTGTGAGTATTTAGTAACTCAGTATAAATCTTACCTTTTTCTAACGTGTCTAGCACCTGGACAGTATTTAGAGTAATTGTGAGTATTTAGTAACTCAGTATAAATCTTACCTTTTTCTAACGTGTCTAGCACCTGGACAGTATTTAGAGTAATTGTGAGTATTTAGTAACTCAGTATAAATCTTACCTTTTTCTAACGTGTCTAGCACCTGGACAGTATTTAGAGTAATTGTGAGTATTTAGTAACTCTGTATGAATCTTACCTTTTTCTAACGTGTCTAGCACCTGGACAGTATTTAGAGTAATTGTGAGTATTTAGTAACTCAGTATAAATCTTACCTTTTTCTAACGTGTCTAGCACCTGGACAGTATTTAGAGTAATTAGGAGTATTTAGTAACTCTGTATAAATCTTACCTTTTTCTAACGTGTCTAGCACCTGGACAGTATTTAGAGTAATTGTGAGTATTTAGTAACTCTGTATAAATCTTACCTTTTTCTAACGTGTCTAGCACCTGGACAGTATTTAGAATAATTGTGAGTATTTAGTAACTCAGTATAAATCTTACCTTTTTCTAACGTGTCTAGCACCTGGACAGTATTTAGAGTAATTGTGAGTATTTAGTAACTCAGTATAAATCTTACCTTTTTCTAATGTGTCTAGCACCTGGACAGTATTTAGAGTAATTAGGAGTATTTAGTAACTCAATATAAATCTTACCTTTTTCTAACGTGTCTAGCACCTGGACAGTATTTAGAGTAATTGTGAGTATTTAGTAACTCTGCATAAATCTTACCTTTTTCTAACGTGTCTAGCACCTGGACAGTATTTAGAGTAATTAGGAGTATTTAGTAACTCTGTATAAATCTTACCTTTTTCTAACGTGTCTAGCACCTGGACAGTATTTAGAGTAATTGTGAGTATTTAGTAACTCTGTATAAATCTTACCTTTTTCTAATGTGTCTAGCACCTGGACAGTATTTAGAGTAATTGTGAGTATTTAGTAACTCAGTATAAATCTTACCTTTTTCTAACGTGTCTAGCACCTGGACAGTATTTAGAGTAATTGTGAGTATTTAGTAACTCTGTATGAATCTTACCTTTTTCTAACGTGTCTAGCACCTGGACAGTATTTAGAGTAATTGTGAGTATTTAGTAACTCAGTATAAATCTTACCTTTTTCTAACGTGTCTAGCACCTGGACAGTATTTAGAGTAATTAGGAGTATTTAGTAACTCTGTATAAATCTTACCTTTTTCTAACGTGTCTAGCACCTGGACAGTATTTAGAGTAATTGTGAGTATTTAGTAACTCTGTATAAATCTTACCTTTTTCTAACGTGTCTAGCACCTGGACAGTATTTAGAATAATTGTGAGTATTTAGTAACTCAGTATAAATCTTACCTTTTTCTAACGTGTCTAGCACCTGGACAGTATTTAGAGTAATTGTGAGTATTTAGTAACTCAGTATAAATCTTACCTTTTTCTAATGTGTCTAGCACCTGGACAGTATTTAGAGTAATTAGGAGTATTTAGTAACTCAATATAAATCTTACCTTTTTCTAACGTGTCTAGCACCTGGACAGTATTTAGAGTAATTCGGAGTATTTAGTAACTCTGTATAAATCTTACCTTTTTCTAACGTGTCTAGCACCTGGACAGTATTTAGAGTAATTGTGAGTATTTAGTAACTCAGTATAAATCTTACCTTTTTCTAACGTGTCTAGCACCTGGACAGTATTTAGAGTAATTGTGAGTATTTAGTAACTCAGTATAAATCTTACCTTTTTCTAACGTGTCTAGCACCTGGACAGTATTTAGATTAATTGTGAGTATTTAGTAACTCAGTATAAATCTTACCTTTTTCTAACGTGTCTAGCACCTGGACAGTATTTAGAGTAATTGTGAGTATTTAGTAACTCTGTATAAATCTTACCTTTTTCTAACGTGTCTAGCACCTGGACAGTATTTAGAGTAATTAGGAGTATTTAGTAACTCAGTATAAATCTTACCTTTTTCTAACGTGTCTAGCACCTGGACAGTATTTAGAGTAATTGTGAGTATTTAGTAACTCAGTATAAATCTTACCTTTTTCTAACGTGTCTAGCACCTGGACAGTATTTAGAGTAATTAGGAGTATTTAGTAACTCAGTATAAATCTTACCTTTTTCTAATGTGTCTAGCACCTGGACAGTATTTAGAATAATTAGGAGTATTTAGTAACTCAGTATAAATCTTACCTTTTTCTAACGTGTCTAGCACCTGGACAGTATTTAGAGTAATTGTGAGTATTTAGTAACTCAGTATAAATCTTACCTTTTTCTAACGTGTAGAGCACCTGGACAGTATTTAGAGTAATTGTGAGTATTTAGTAACTCTGTATAAATCTGACCTTTTTCTAACGTGTCTAGCACCTGGACAGTATTTAGAGTAATTGTGAGTATTTAGTAACTCAGTATAAATCTTACCTTTTTCTAACGTGTCTAGCACCTGGACAGTATTTAGAGTAATTGTGAGTATTTAGTAACTCAGTATAAATCTTACCTTTTTCTAACGTGTCTAGCACCTGGACAGTATTTAGAGTAATTGTGAGTATTTAGTAACTCAGTATAAATCTTACCTTTTTCTAACGTGTCTAGCACCTGGACAGTATTTAGAGTAATTGTGAGTATTTAGTAACTCTGTATGAATCTTACCTTTTTCTAACGTGTCTAGCACCTGGACAGTATTTAGAGTAATTGTGAGTATTTAGTAACTCAGTATAAATCTTACCTTTTTCTAACGTGTCTAGCACCTGGACAGTATTTAGAGTAATTAGGAGTATTTAGTAACTCTGTATAAATCTTACCTTTTTCTAACGTGTCTAGCACCTGGACAGTATTTAGAGTAATTGTGAGTATTTAGTAACTCTGTATAAATCTTACCTTTTTCTAACGTGTCTAGCACCTGGACAGTATTTAGAATAATTGTGAGTATTTAGTAACTCAGTATAAATCTTACCTTTTTCTAACGTGTCTAGCACCTGGACAGTATTTAGAGTAATTGTGAGTATTTAGTAACTCAGTATAAATCTTACCTTTTTCTAATGTGTCTAGCACCTGGACAGTATTTAGAGTAATTAGGAGTATTTAGTAACTCAATATAAATCTTACCTTTTTCTAACGTGTCTAGCACCTGGACAGTATTTAGAGTAATTCGGAGTATTTAGTAACTCTGTATAAATCTTACCTTTTTCTAACGTGTCTAGCACCTGGACAGTATTTAGAGTAATTGTGAGTATTTAGTAACTCAGTATAAATCTTACCTTTTTCTAACGTGTCTAGCACCTGGACAGTATTTAGAGTAATTGTGAGTATTTAGTAACTCAGTATAAATCTTACCTTTTTCTAACGTGTCTAGCACCTGGACAGTATTTAGATTAATTGTGAGTATTTAGTAACTCAGTATAAATCTTACCTTTTTCTAACGTGTCTAGCACCTGGACAGTATTTAGAGTAATTGTGAGTATTTAGTAACTCTGTATAAATCTTACCTTTTTCTAACGTGTCTAGCACCTGGACAGTATTTAGAGTAATTAGGAGTATTTAGTAACTCAGTATAAATCTTACCTTTTTCTAACGTGTCTTGCACCTGGACAGTATTTAGAGTAATTGTGAGTATTTAGTAACTCAGTATAAATCTTACCTTTTTCTAACGTGTCTAGCACCTGGACAGTATTTAGAGTAATTAGGAGTATTTAGTAACTCAGTATAAATCTTACCTTTTTCTAATGTGTCTAGCACCTGGACAGTATTTAGAATAATTAGGAGTATTTAGTAACTCAGTATAAATCTTACCTTTTTCTAACGTGTCTAGCACCTGGACAGTATTTAGAGTAATTGTGAGTATTTAGTAACTCAGTATAAATCTTACCTTTTTCTAACGTGTCTAGCACCTGGACAGTATTTAGAGTAATTGTGAGTATTTAGTAACTCTGTATAAATCTGACCTTTTTCTAACGTGTCTAGCACCTGGACAGTATTTAGAGTAATTGTGAGTATTTAGTAACTCTGCATAAATCTTACCTTTTTCTAACGTGTCTAGCACCTGGACAGTATTTAGAGTAATTAGGAGTATTTAGTAACTCTGTATAAATCTTACCTTTTTCTAACGTGTCTAGCACCTGGACAGTATTTAGAGTAATTGTGAGTATTTAGTAACTCTGTATAAATCTTACCTTTTTCTAATGTGTCTAGCACCTGGACAGTATTTAGAGTAATTGTGAGTATTTAGTAACTCAGTATAAATCTTACCTTTTTCTAACGTGTCTAGCACCTGGACAGTATTTAGAGTAATTGTGAGTATTTAGTAACTCTGTATGAATCTTACCTTTTTCTAACGTGTCTAGCACCTGGACAGTATTTAGAGTAATTGTGAGTATTTAGTAACTCAGTATAAATCTTACCTTTTTCTAACGTGTCTAGCACCTGGACAGTATTTAGAGTAATTAGGAGTATTTAGTAACTCTGTATAAATCTTACCTTTTTCTAACGTGTCTAGCACCTGGACAGTATTTAGAGTAATTGTGAGTATTTAGTAACTCTGTATAAATCTTACCTTTTTCTAACGTGTCTAGCACCTGGACAGTATTTAGAATAATTGTGAGTATTTAGTAACTCAGTATAAATCTTACCTTTTTCTAACGTGTCTAGCACCTGGACAGTATTTAGAGTAATTGTGAGTATTTAGTAACTCAGTATAAATCTTACCTTTTTCTAATGTGTCTAGCACCTGGACAGTATTTAGAGTAATTAGGAGTATTTAGTAACTCAATATAAATCTTACCTTTTTCTAACGTGTCTAGCACCTGGACAGTATTTAGAGTAATTCGGAGTATTTAGTAACTCTGTATAAATCTTACCTTTTTCTAACGTGTCTAGCACCTGGACAGTATTTAGAGTAATTGTGAGTATTTAGTAACTCAGTATAAATCTTACCTTTTTCTAACGTGTCTAGCACCTGGACAGTATTTAGAGTAATTGTGAGTATTTAGTAACTCAGTATAAATCTTACCTTTTTCTAACGTGTCTAGCACCTGGACAGTATTTAGATTAATTGTGAGTATTTAGTAACTCAGTATAAATCTTACCTTTTTCTAACGTGTCTAGCACCTGGACAGTATTTAGAGTAATTGTGAGTATTTAGTAACTCTGTATAAATCTTACCTTTTTCTAACGTGTCTAGCACCTGGACAGTATTTAGAGTAATTAGGAGTATTTAGTAACTCAGTATAAATCTTACCTTTTTCTAACGTGTCTAGCACCTGGACAGTATTTAGAGTAATTGTGAGTATTTAGTAACTCAGTATAAATCTTACCTTTTTCTAACGTGTCTAGCACCTGGACAGTATTTAGAGTAATTAGGAGTATTTAGTAACTCAGTATAAATCTTACCTTTTTCTAATGTGTCTAGCACCTGGACAGTATTTAGAATAATTAGGAGTATTTAGTAACTCAGTATAAATCTTACCTTTTTCTAACGTGTCTAGCACCTGGACAGTATTTAGAGTAATTGTGAGTATTTAGTAACTCAGTATAAATCTTACCTTTTTCTAACGTGTCTAGCACCTGGACAGTATTTAGAGTAATTGTGAGTATTTAGTAACTCTGTATAAATCTGACCTTTTTCTAACGTGTCTAGCACCTGGACAGTATTTAGAGTAATTGTGAGTATTTAGTAACTCTGCATAAATCTTACCTTTTTCTAACGTGTCTAGCACCTGGACAGTATTTAGAGTAATTAGGAGTATTTAGTAACTCTGTATAAATCTTACCTTTTTCTAACGTGTCTAGCACCTGGACAGTATTTAGAGTAATTGTGAGTATTTAGTAACTCTGTATAAATCTTACCTTTTTCTAATGTGTCTAGCACCTGGACAGTATTTAGAGTAATTGTGAGTATTTAGTAACTCAGTATAAATCTTACCTTTTTCTAACGTGTCTAGCACCTGGACAGTATTTAGAGTAATTGTGAGTATTTAGTAACTCAGTATAAATCTTACCTTTTTCTAACGTGTCTAGCACCTGGACAGTATTTAGAGTAATTGTGAGTATTTAGTAACTCTGCATAAATCTTACCTTTTTCTAACGTGTCTAGCACCTGGACAGTATTTAGAGTAATTGTGAGTATTTAGTAACTCTGTATAAATCTTACCTTTTTCTAACGTGTCTAGCACCTGGACAGTATTTAGAGTAATTAGGAGTATTTAGTAACTCAGTATAAATCTTACCTTTTTCTAACGTGTCTAGCACCTGGACAGTATTTAGAGTAATTGTGAGTATTTAGTAACTCAGTATAAATCTTACCTTTTTCTAACGTGTCTAGCACCTGGACAGTATTTAGAGTAATTAGGAGTATTTAGTAACTCAGTATAAATCTTACCTTTTTCTAATGTGTCTAGCACCTGGACAGTATTTAGAATAATTAGGAGTATTTAGTAACTCAGTATAAATCTTACCTTTTTCTAACGTGTCTAGCACCTGGACAGTATTTAGAGTAATTGTGAGTATTTAGTAACTCAGTATAAATCTTACCTTTTTCTAACGTGTCTAGCACCTGGACAGTATTTAGAGTAATTGTGAGTATTTAGTAACTCAGTATAAATCTTACCTTTTTCTAACATGTCTAGCACCTGGACAGTATTTAGAGTAATTGTGAGTATTTAGTAACTCTGTATAAATCTGACCTTTTTCTAACGTGTCTAGCACCTGGACAGTATTTAGAGTAATTGTGAGTATTTAGTAACTCTGCATAAATCTTACCTTTTTCTAACGTGTCTAGCACTTGGACAGTATTTAGAGTAATTAGGAGTATTTAGTAACTCTGTATAAATCTTACCTTTTTCTAACGTGTCTAGCACCTGGACAGTATTTAGAGTAATTGTGAGTATTTAGTAACTCTGTATAAATCTTACCTTTTTCTAATGTGTCTTGCACCTGGACAGTATTTAGAGTAATTGTGAGTATTTAGTAACTCAGTATAAATCTTACCTTTTTCTAACGTGTCTAGCACCTGGACAGTATTTAGAGTAATTGTGAGTATTTAGTAACTCTGCATAAATCTTACCTTTTTCTAACGTGTCTAGCACCTGGACAGTATTTAGAGTAATTAGGAGTATTTAGTAACTCTGTATAAATCTTACCTTTTTCTAACGTGTCTAGCACCTGGACAGTATTTAGAGTAATTAGGAGTATTTAGTAACTCTGTATAAATCTTACCTTTTTCTAACGTGTCTAGCACCTGGACAGTATTTAGAGTAATTGTGAGTATTTAGTAACTCTGTATAAATCTTACCTTTTTCTAACGTGTCTAGCACCTGGACAGTATTTAGAGTAATTGTGAGTATTTAGTAACTCTGTATAAATCTTACCTTTTTCTAATGTGTCTAGCACCTTAAGTCCACTCTCTCCAGCATCTCTACAGGCATTACCTAATTCTATATTAAAAACAATAACAAATTTAGTGTTAGAGATTCAAGCTTCACAACTATAGCTATAGTGTGCAAACAGTTCGAAAAGTTTCAAAGGTCTAGGTCGAAGAAATGTATGAGGAGTTGATTATACAAAATTGATAAAAAATTGTTACATTTTTTTAATCCGAGTACACTCCAAGAATTATGTAAATAATAGATAAATGAAATGATGTATCTGCCCTTGAACCGAAAATATAAAGGCGCTTTTAGGCCTAGTACATAATGACATATGACATAGTCTCTAAATATTTATTTCACTTTGAACAATGAAATTGTTAGATAATTTGATCAGGTCAGGAGTTTTTCAAGATTAAACGGAGAGATAAAGTGTATCTTATCATAAAAGATTGGATTATCAGTGTTAAAGGTGGATTTCAATTAAATCATGGAGCTCAATTTAACTGGTGGAGTATACCTAGTCATAATATGTGACCTTCTGTATGTCAGTGACAATCTGTACCACATCAAATTGTATCAAGTATTATTTTCCTATGAAAATAAATATAGAGAACCATCTAAGTAATATTTCTTCCAAGTTTGGTTCTACTTATTTGGTCGAATTATTTCTCAGAAAAAGTTTGATATGTAAAACATTTATTATGAAAAGAAAGTTTTAACAGTGATGGAGAACAATTCCACAACCATAAATTAACTGTCTTTTGTCTAGGTCAAATCTTTTGTCTAAGGTAAAATTGTATATGCATATCATATGTTTTTCCTGTATTTGTATCTGCCTCTGCTTTTCTTTAAAAATAAACTAATTACAAAAAAACAAAAAAATTCCACCAATATCAACAAAACAAACAACTTCCTCTTACCTCAAACAGTTGAACAAAAAAAAAGACATGAGGTGCAGAGCTAAATCTGTGACAATGAATGCCAAGTTATTACAATATTCCACAAAAATCTGATCAAAGGAAAGCTATTCTATTTATTTACCTTCCCCAGCATCAAGGTTGGCTGAATGTGTTGTAGCTATTCCATGCATCACACAGTCCCCTAGATGATGTGAAAATCCTGTGATGGACTTCACAAGATTGGCTAATTCTGTAAATAAAAAATAAAGAAGACTTGACAAGATTGGCTAATTCTGTAAATAAAAAATAAAGAAGACTTGACAAGATTGGCTAATTTTGTAAATAAAAAGTTAAGAAGAATTCACACGATTGGTTAATTCTGTAAATAATACAACAAAAGCATAAATGTCTTAAGCTGACTAAAAATATTAACATATTTATGTAAACATCTAATTATTTGTAAATATGTCGACTTAAAAAAAAAAAAAGTTTCTTGATGGTAGAAAAAAATGACATCTTTTAAAATTTACTTTCATAATTTTATTTCAAATATTGGATTTAATAATTACATACTACCATATTGAATGTCTACTTGTATTGATTGATTGATTGATTGGTGTTTAATGCCAACTTTAGAAGTATTTCAGCTGTAGCGTGGCATGCTTGTCATGATGAAATTATCAAGATTATAATGGAATAAATACGATACAAAATAAATGAAGTTCCCAGATTTCAGGAAATTAAAAAATAATTTATTCACTTCCTATCAAAGATCACCTTGGGATAAAATACTAATATCATCCCAACCCATGTTAAAACTCACAACATATTATGGCTTCCATGAATTATTTCACAAATATAGATATAGAATACATTGTTACCTGATTTATCACTTGTATATTTTCCCTGCATTCCTTTTAGATTCTCTATACTGGATAAAACTGGTTCTGTTCTTAACAATAAGAATTCTGAAATAAAAACAACCATGATAAATAATGGGTAGAATTGGTTATGGATTATGACTGAGATAAATTACAGCATATAAAATGATACATTTAGTACAAAACTTGATCTTTGTTCTCTAGACTTTGGCATTGTCTTATATTAGTGAGGAAGGATATGGGCGTAAATGAACATGACAGACTACTTTATAGTGAGGAAGGATATGGGCGTAAATGAACATGACAGACTACTTTATAGTGAGGAAGGATATGGGCGTAAATGAACATGACAGACTATTTTATAGTGAGAAAGGATATGGGTGTAAATGAACATGACAGACTACTTTATAGTGAGAAAGGATATGGGCATAAATGAACATGACAGACTACTTTATAGTGAGAAAGGATATGGGCGTAAATGAACATGACAGACTACTTTATAGTGAGGAAGGATATGGGCGTAAATGAACATGACTGACTACTTTATAGTGAGGAAGGATATGGGCATAACTGAACATGACAGACTACTTTATAGTGAGGAAGGATATGGGCATAAATGAACATGACAGACGACTTTATAGTGAGAAAGGATATGGGCGTAAATGAACATGACAGACTACTTTATAGTGAGGAAGGATATGGGCGTAAATGAACATGACAGACTACTTTATAGTGAGGAAGGATATGGGCATAAATGAACATGACAGACGACTTTATAGTGAGAAAGGATATGGGCGTAAATGAACATGACAGACTACTTTATAGTGAGGAAGGATATGGGCGTAAATGAACATGACAGACTACTTTATAGTGAGGAAGGATATGGGCATAAATGAACATGACAGACTACTTTATAGTGAGGAAGGATATGGGCGTAAATGAACATGACAGACTACTTTATAGTGAGGAAGGATATGGGCGTAAATGAACATGACAGACTACTTTATAGTGAGGAAGGATATGGGCATAAATGAACATGACAGACTACTTTATAGTGAGGAAGGATATGGGCATAAATGAACATGACAAACGACTTTATAGTGAGAAAGGATATGGGCGTAAATGAACATGACAGACTACTTTATAGTGAGGAAGGATATGGGCGTAAATGAACATGACAGACTACTTTATAGTGAGGAAGGATATGGGCGTAAATGAACAAGACAGACTACTTTACACAAATTAAAGTAAAGGAAGAGGACTTTTATTGCTGTTCTACATTTCAGTCATAGTAGGATCTTCAACAAGGGACATAACTCATGACTTAAAATCAGTGTGAAACTTCCCATAGTTGAGCTGTACTCTTTATTTGTATTTTTTTAACATTAATTATTTTATCAGGAAGTTTAAAAAGGAGAATTTATAAAGGGAGCATTTGAAAAAGATGTTCAAACCTCTAACACAAGTTTCCTGCAATAATTATTGCTAAATTATATGATAGTTCAAATTGTTTTCTCCTTTTCTTTTCATGGTATGTATGTACTTATATTGTATCATATTTTGTTTGAATAATAAACTTTTCACTACAGCCATATCCTACTGTCTTATTGACATTGTCAAAACTTCAAAGGATCAATTAAAATATTACAATTTATTAATAGTATATGTCTATTTCAATATATAATTTAATGAAGTCTATGAACAATGCAATTATATGAAAAGAAAATGTTTTATTATTACAATAAGTAAGAAAGGATATGGATGTAAACGAACATGAGAGACTATCCAACATTACATGTAGACACACATTAAAAGTGAAGGAACAGTTCTTTTACTGTTGTACTACATTTCAGTCACAGTAGGGTCTTCAATAATGAGAGCATAACTGATACCCTATTTCAAGAAACTTTGTAGAAATGTTTTCCTTTTATAACAACATTATTTTAAGCACAAACCTGCAGTACACTTGACAGCTATATGTGTAGGGTTTTCAAACTGATCTAAGGCATCCTGGATAATGGCTTTACCTTCCTGTATTGATGTACCTGTCAATAAAGAATAAAATATTACACCTGTGTAAAGATTTTGACTCTTGGACTGATGTACCTGTCAATAGAGAACTACTTATTGTACATGATAAACCATTATTTTACAATATCAAACAAACAACCAGCAAAGTAAATCTTAGGAGAAAATGTGACAACACCGAATCTTCCCCAGCGTGTGAGTGCCCTTTACCATCAAGCATCAAACATCCTTTTTTCACTGCCCTTAGCATCATATGAACCTGAAACTTTTATCATGATTTGTCAAACCAGGTTTTTTCAGCTACCACCAGCATCAAATTTAATAGAAAATTTTATCGTTATTTTGAGCAAAAAGTTACGGTGAATTGCTTTATATTGGTATAACAATTTGGCGCCTTAGTTTTCAATGCAAGGGATTTATTACACTGAAAAGCTTATAGGAATTTATTTATTGAAATTAGTATCAATTCTGAGGATTGAAGGAAAACCTGTAGTTCTTTCATAATGGTACATGTCCCTTTTTCCTTAATATGCTTTACTTCATAGCTGCAGTTAATAAATCCTGAGAATTCATGAACAAATTTATCAGAAAGGTTAAAACATTTAAGGATAACTTACCCAATAAACTTTTGTGTAACAAACTGATATCATCTGTTAGTTTATCCTCTGTATTTTGTTTATCTTTCTCTGTCTGACTTAGTCTTGATTCTAAGTCTGAAATCTGTTTTCTTAATTGGTCCTCCAAGGAATTCTTTTCTGCTTTCTCTTGTTCTACTTTTGACTACAACATAAAATACATGAAAAAATAGTATATAAAGTGCATTTTCTAAAGAAGATTATTATATATTAAGAATCACTACACCATACCTCCAAAAATCCCTCTACACTCAATCACTAAAATGACTCTGCACCCTACCCTTAAAAATGTTTTTTAAAATATGCATTGAAAATTTACTTACAACTGTAGTCTTAATGTTGTGGAATAAGCCATGATATCCCTGATAATTTGATGCATTATCTCCCCTTGATGAAAGTATGTCAACCAGCTAATCAAATACTCCGATAAACTAATAATATTCTTTTACATTTACTGTATACAAATAAGGAGAGTTGACTGTAGCACATAAAAATAAAGATTTAACTATCTACAAAATATGATTGAACTAATGTGTATGAACATAAAAAAAAAGAAGGTAAATATTTTCACAATGTTCTACATTATACCTTTAATTCATGTATTTCCTGATTTAATTTGGCATCTAAAGATTCTTTTTCCACCATTAATGCTG